>OU342632.1:47904310-48504310 GCA_910589415.1 Malachius bipustulatus
CACTGTCCCAACACTAGTGTCCACCCCCTAAATAGAGCTTAATTTTAAAGATAAAAAATTGAAACTTTGAGGATTTGTGCACTTGATATAGGACCACGGAATGGCATAATCAGTTTAATTTAAAAAAAATTAGTTCGGGCGCCAGCGATAAAAAACTGTAATATGGTGGTAAATTGTCGAAAAAAAATCGATTTTTTTCAATACATAGGTAGAAATCGATTAATAAAATCAAAATCGCTTGAAAGAAATGTGAAAAAACTAATTATAAGGCTTTAATTAAATAAAATATAATTATATAGCAATGACAGGTAGAGATTTGATTTATGATGTGCAATAGAGTGATCAATATAATAGTAGGCCCAATAAAGTTTCATTACAAAGTAAACAAGCCCTAAATAAATATAGAAGAATGGCTCTTTCTGGACTAAGGGAACATGCTGTGAACCTGAGGCACTGGACGCAGTGTCGTATTATGGTGTCCTGAAAAAGGTGATTATTTAAAATGTAAAATAAATATAATTATTTCAAATTTATGGACTCTTATCCTTTAACTTGTGTAATATTACATTAACGTGATTTTATGGACATCTATTATGATAATCAATAATCATAAAACATTACAGAATTACATATAGGTAGGTATACTCAAGGTATGTGAGATATTATTCATCAACTAGGTAATTCTTCCGACAACTTAATACTATTTAATTATTTTGTTTATTAATCTCTTGACAATTATAAATAAAATATGAATAAATGGCTCACCTAAACAAATATCCACCTCCAAAATTGAGATTAATTTTATAGGTAAAAAAATGAAACTTTGAGGATTTGTGTATTTGATTAGGACCGCGGAATGGCTTGATCAGTTTAATTTTTTTTTCAGGCAACAGTGATAAAAATGCAATTTTATAATAAAGTGGCAACAAAAATCCAATTTTTCGCATAAATCTGTAAAATTTGTTCTATTGTTGTTTTTTTTTGTTTATTTTTTTATTTTATTTTATTTTATTGTTTTATTTGCTCTATTGTTCTATTTAATTGTTATATTTTGTGATATTTAAATATCTTTATTGTCTATTATATTTCTATATTTATTGTATTAATTACTTTGATTATTGTTAATAAAAACTGTTAAAATTTGCTTGTGAATTTTCTTCTGCCTGTGACGTTGTTCATTTGTGTGCATTGCCATAACAATAGGTAAATTTTCATTTTTGAGCTAGTTGGCTGCTAAATAGCGTTCCTTACCTCCCTGAAATTGCTCGGGGTGGAACGGAACGTTATACATACTTTACATCAATTTCATTGAGCTGGCACTAAAGACGGGGGAACCGAGGTACGCCACAGCGACAGATCTAAAATACTCGATACTGAAAATAGATCAATCAACTAGCAGTAAAATTACAGTTTTTTTAAAGTAACGTATAAAAGAACTAACAGTTTCAATTAGTGGGCGTGACTTTTTTTATTGAAAATGCACATGCACTGCAGGGAAGTCCTTATGACGCTCTGGGAGCAGAGTGCATGAGCGGAGATGTCGATTCACGTTGGCTTTGAATCGTTACAGGTTGTATTCGTCAGAAAAACGCCCTTTGGAATGCTATTCATGAAAGAAGTGTGAAATAGGGTGGTAAGAGGTGTAACGAGCTGAACCTGACACGGATGAGCGTCTGCGGCTCGACGTGTATTTCTGCCCGGTCTTGTTCCAGGTGGAATTAAGCGGGATATGCATCACTATTCAAGAAAGTCGAATACTTCAATGTCTAGAATATTCGAGGTATCGAAATTAAGTTCCGATACTTAGAACAATTTCCACCGCCAACTTAGGAGGTGTTACTAATTGAACATTCAATATTAAAAACTTCAGTCCACGGGTGTTATTTGCTTTGAATTGGCCTTTACCGTTAATAGCGCAACTATCATAAGCAAACGAAAACTTAAATTTAGGAAGGTATGTATTGGAAAGAAACTGCATGTTCGAGACTGATACTGTTAAACTGTAAAATGAGACTGATACTGTTAAACTGTAAAATGAAAGATTCTGATCATGTACCATACAATTTTACAGATTTAATCTCAGATATGATTCTTTCCAATGTCTGTTCAAATTATCTACTTACCAACGTTTCCTGCTCTCGCGTAACCGTTTATAGTATCTTAATAAAGTGTTGTTTTCTAATACTCTCTGATCTTCCTTTGTAATGTCACTGTAATCTTTTTATTATTATTTTTGTCTCATCAACGAAAATGATTTTGTTTTATAGGACATGAATTTGAATACAGGATATGAATACAGAACATACAGGATTACGAGTATATCGACATGAATAATAATAATAATTGAACCCTATGCTGCAACAACGTTGTAAGTGCCAAAAGTAAATTTTGCGGGAAGTCGAATTAAACATTTTTTTGTGAACCAATATAATATATCAGCTTACAAACATTAATATATTAATTACTTATATTCATTAATTAACATTAATGTATTAATGTTTGTAAGCTGATATATTATATTGCTTCACAAAAAAATGTTTATTCCGACTTCCCGAAAAATTTACTTTTGGCACTTACAACGTTGTTGCAGCATAGGGTTCAATTGTTTCAAGACTTTCAAGGGATAAAGAATGTAATATTATGTCGTAGGTAAGCTTATGTAATAATATTTTATTAAATATTTTATAGCCTTTGTTTTATCGTAAAATATTACATTATCAAAAACAGGCGTCAAGCTGGTAAATTTATACGCCCTTGATGGTAATAATTAACAATCCATAAATATGATTCACCTTTAACAATCTTACACCTATCTATCTGTACACTTTTGAATTTCAGCAAAGTTATAAATAATTTTAAGTGCTTGGCTTTTTAACTCATATTGTTGACCCTTGTGCTGATTATAATCAGATATGTATATGGCACTATATTATATCAAATTTCAAGGTAAAAGGAACTTGATGAGCATAATTATAGTACAGTGTACTGATATTTTACCAAACAAATATTTTACAACAACTTATTATGTACCTACTACCTACTATGTGCGTTTTTGTAAAAATTAATTCACCGAAACTACGCTTTCTAGGTTTGTTCCTTCATAAGTTTTCAATCTGGAGGGCTAAGTGATTTGACAGTGTAAAAGACTACAGAATAACAGAAGAATAAATATGTAGGTATATAGGCAGTCAGTAGTTATAGGAAGTATGAACCATACTAACATCTAGTTCCAAATTTTCAAAAAAAAATTAACAGATTTAAAAAATTGGACTTGATCTGATAGAGATAGAGAATGATGGACCTCTTCCGCTTATCTATTGAAGAAATGACAGTATTCAAATGTTATAGCTTATAATTTTTACACATTTTGTTGTCTGTAAACACCGTCGGATGATCGATCCTACACGCAGGAGTCTACATATTGTAAACCACACCCAGCTCTGGTATGACATAATTCAGATTAAAAATCGAAAGTGTTCTTCACGGCATCAGCCTTGGAGCTTGGAGGTGTCTGGCGTACGCACATGAGAGAATGTAGAGCAGATGCTGAGTACTTCGCACGCAAATACGACAGACTGAAAGTATGGTGACCCCGAGTTTAGGTGTCGCATGTTTTTCGAAGGACTCCTCCGATTTTGTTAAAAAATGGTCCGCACTCGGCAATTAGTTGTTAAAAAATAATTACCGTAGCTGGAAGCGTGATATTTTTATAAGCACATTCAAAGAAACGGCATACAAATTTCGAGATATTAAAAAAAAAATTGTTTCTTTCAGAAAACTAAGAACTTTTCGATCCATGTTGTATAAAACGTCAATTAGTAGAGTACCATAAGTTTAGGAAAAATGCCGAATTTTTTGCCGAAAATGTTTTTTAACCGATATAGGTACCGAGTTTAAGTGTAGATTTAAGAAGCTGGTTCTTATTTTTATCTTTCTACAGAGTGGACCAATGATTCTGAATTTTTGTGTGCAGCTTTTCTATTTAATAGCCAGTATTTGGAAAAGTTCTTGGTATAAACGAAGCACTGGAGCCGGCATATACAAAGAGCTGGACAACAGTCAATACAGAATATCTCGTGGGCAGTGGGAAACTGTATTTTAATCAGAAATATATGCCATACTACACTGATTAAGAGAGAACAACAAGAGGGTCTATAGGCATAGGCAGATCAACATATTGACAGACAGTCAGGCGATTCTGAGGCCTACAGAAAGCCCCAAGGTAATGTCCAGACTACTGTGGGAATGTCGTGAAAACCTCGAAAGCCTGCCAGGACACAACAAAGTAACCTTGATGTGTGTGCCAGGACACAGCCGAATCATAGGCAATGGAAAAGCCGACGAGCTGGCAAGAAATGGATCCTTGGCTGAATATATTGGCCCAGAACCGGCCCTGGGAGTACCAAAGAAAGAGTACAGCACGGGGCCAAGTTAATACATGGGTTAAGAAAAAACACAAAGAATATTGGCATAAAAGGACCAAACATCAACATGGGAAAGCCTTCATCAAGGGATCCATAAAGAAGACAACTGAAGAACTACTATCACTTAGTAGGAATCAGTTACGTATCACAGTACAATAGGACTGTTCAATGGAGACTTAAGCTGCCGAGAATGCAGCAAGGCCCAAGAGACAGCTAAACGTGTCCTGTGCGAATGCGAAGCTTTGGACCGCAGAAGACAGGAAATACACGGACTACCAAAAATGAGTACGAAAGAATATGACACTCATCCAGTGATGGGGCTGTACAAACTAGTTCGGGGGACCAGACTGACAGAATAGGTGGCATGAAGCAAATGGGTTTAGCACAATAAGCCCATGAGGCTGAGGTGCTTCTGGCGATCTTGGATCAAACGGCCCTCGAAGGGAAAATAAAAAATAAAAAATAAACGAAGCACCCAATGGATACACAAAAATTCAGAATCATTGGTCCACTCTGAAGAAAGATGCAATAGAAAACAGTTTCGCAAATCGACACTTAAACACCTTGTATCCCGTTTAAAAATATTTTCAGAAAAGAATTAATTTGAATTTTCTCAATGTTTCAACTTCATCTATACGTCCTCAAATTTATGGTACTCTATTTAAGAAACACCTTGTATTAGTGTATTTTTTTAATAAAAAAAATACACTATTGAGGACGACATCACTTTTCGAAAATCACCCAAACTCGTGAAATGTCCATCGATCATGACTCCCAGATCATGAAAAAGTAATTTTCTAAAATTCACCTGCCCACGTTATACAGCTGGCCCAGCGAAAACGTACCAGGTCTAATAACTTGAAAACTGAAGATGTACGCGAAAAACGCCAAAACAGGTCGATTTTGTTATCGAGGGGGACATATTTTCGTGACAAATTCAACTACCCAAGTTCACCCCCTTAGCAGGGGTAGCTACCCCTTTGCTTATCATCATAGGGAACAGATATCGAGTGATCATTTGAAAGCTACTTGAATTCTCTTTACAACGATTTTGGGTTTCGCTTACATACAGGTTGGCCCAACAAAAACGTAACTCGGCTTAATAACTTTGAAACTGAAGATGTACGCGAAAAACGCCGAAACAGGTCGACTTTTTTATCGAAGTAGGCATATTTTCGTGACAAATTTAACTACCCAAGTTCATCCCCTTGGCAGGGGTAGCTACCCCTTTGGTTATAATCATAGGGAACATATATCGAGTGATCATTTGAAAGCTACTTGAATTCTCTTTCGTTTTTCGCGTACATCTTCAGTTTCAAAGTTAAGAGAGTTTTCAAGTTATTAGGCCTGATACGTTTTCGCTGGGCTATCCTGTATATATATACACCGTGTTTTAAATTAAGTCTGCACTATTGCTAACTTCGTTATTATTGGAGCTAGAAAGTCAGTTAAATTAGCAAACTAGTAGTATTTTTTCTCCTGAATAAAATGACGAAAGCAGAAAAACAATTGAACATCGCGTTTTCGAGATATTTAAAAAATATGCATATTTTTTAAAAGGAAAAAGTCTGCACTATGATCCTAAAATAATAAAATTTTACAACACAAACAAGTTATGTTATTTGTTAATTTAAAATTAAATCCTTTTCAAGATAACAACTCTTATTTTTTGTGTATTTTTTAATAAAAAAATAGACTATTGAGGACGACATATTTTTTTTTACCTTACATTACGGAGGTACACTAAATTACAATAATTGTCGCAGCCTACTTTGTGAGTAATAAAATGATGAATAATTAATGAATTTCCATAGTGCATAGAAACTTTTTCCTTAAAAAAAATGGCAACCGATCCGTCTAAAAAATACATTTTTTTAAATATCTCGAAAACGCGATGTTCGATTGTTTTTCTGTTTCGCCATTTTATTCAGGAAAAAAAATACAACTAGTTTGCTAATTTTACCGATTTTCTAGCTGAGATAATAACAAAGTTGGCAATAGTGCCGACTTAATTTAAAACACGGTGATAGGTACAGTGTAGGTAGAATTAAATATACATATGTATACTAAGATGTTAATTTTATATCAAAACATAAGAACATAAGACTTGACACCTGATTGATCACTTCTTTAATCATTCAAGGAACAAATTAACGTGATTGATAATTTACTGTACAGCATATTTCTAAATTTTTATGTTTAGCAACTTTCTCGATTATAGGTATAGTTTTATAGAGCTGAATACACCCTGCAACTTTCTTAGTTTTGCCATTTATGTCGTAACCTGAAAAATTTAATAGGTAGGTGGGAGTACCTATTGTAACTTACTTTAGATTTCAATGTTTAACAAATCGGTATTATTTATCTAGTCGACCTGCGGACTTAAAAGTATGAAAGAGATAATATTTTTATCAGGCATGTAACATTCTACAATATGGCATACATTATAATAAGTTATTTAGATCTGATATTTGTCCACCCACAATTATAATAAAGTTATTTGTTGGGTTCTGTAACAACTTTAAGTATGTCACCAACATAGAATCTATTACCATAATGATTAAGAATTCCATACAAGGATATATTAACAATTTACCATGCTTAAAAAATAGAAATATTGTAAATTTACGGTAACTATGAGGTTTCTTGATGATAATTGGAATTTTTTGTAAATTTACTAAAATAAAAAACGTTATTAAGGTCACATTAAACATCGGTGTAGATAACTTGGGTCAGGTGGGGTAATTGTAAACAGTTTAGAAGATTGTATTTTGAATTCAATCATCATAAACTAATAATAAATTAAAGGTATCTGTAATGACATACAATGACAGCGTTTATCGTTCTCCCCCCCCCCAGACCTGCTTAAATTCCAAGCAGAATGAAATAATTATTGAACTTTGGTGCAGATACTAAATTCAATAGCATTATGTTTATCATTTTATTGAAATTAAACTGCTATGTCAAAGATGACGTTGTCTACTTCCAAAAATTAAGCGACATGGGGGTCATGTGTGAGACCTCATTTCGAAGATATTTTAATTATCTACCTATCTAAAAGTTATGTAAGTTTTGAATTTTGACAGTTAAAGTTCTATCTCATTCGGCTGAGATTGTTTCTGAGAGTGATTGAATAGGCTGAGAAAATTGGAAACTATATAGTAGGATTAACTTTAAAAAGTCAGATGTGACGTCACACTAACCGTCCGAATTAATATTTTTAATTTCACCAGAAAATGTCAAACAGTTAATTGTCAAGTTGTGAACGAGCGTAAATTATTGAAGAAATCATTCAAACAATGAATTGAAGCGCTTACGTCAGTTTGAGAGCCACTGACAACTATATAAAATTTATTCACGTAATGACATTCTATCCTCTGTGTTGTGCATTTAATTCTCATTCAAAACCAATGCTGACGTATACTTATTTATGCGGGATGGAGTGTTTAGACAAACTGGACGGTTACTATAAAAACCACGTATATGAAACAAAATAAATCGAACTATCAAAAGGATGTGTATTCTTAATCGATACGTATGACTTTTTAGACTTTATTGGACTATAACATCATTTTTGTGTAGATATTTCAAATACATTTAACATGAGGCCTCATATGAACTCCCACGCTATTTGAAATTTTGAAGTTGAGAGGAACTGCAACAAAATCTTTGCCATTTGACACATCAGTTTTACATCAAAAGTAATAATATTCATGCCATTTAATTAAGGTTTTATACCAAAATTCTATCTAATTCGGTTTAGAATTTAAAGAGGGGGGAGGGTAATGTTAAACCCCTCACTGTAATATATGACTAAATGTCCGTATTCATCAAACTTCAAAATATAACTCTGGGGTTATATTTTGAATTTTCTGACAGCTGATTGGTCTAATACTCCAACCCTACGAACGCTACGAATTTTAAACCAATGGCATCTTCCAAAATATAACCCCAGGGGTTATATTTATTGATGAATACGGGCCTAAGACGATTATTTGTGTTTTTTGTTGAAAAAATAGTATACAGGGTGCATCATATATCCTTCTCTATATTGCTATCTCCTAACGCTAACAGATACAGGGTCGATTAAACAAGTTCAAAGAAGCGCAATTTTGTGGCCATCTCGAATCAGTCAAAACATACAAAATATTTGTGACCGTTCCTGAAATATCCTGAAAAAACTGAAAAATCGAGATTTCTTATTTTTTCCATATCTTTTTTATTATTTGAGATTAATAATAATTTTTTGTGGGCTTACATAAGTTGGCAAGAGCTAACCATCTGACATTTCAAAAATTTTCAAAGCCGACTAGATCCTAGAATTTTCATAGTCAACTTTTGTTTTTCTTATGGCCACCATATTGTTTTTTTATGTAATATATATTGTACAATATATTACAATATATTGTAATTGTAATGTAATATAATATGTTGTTCGGTATAAAAAAAATCATAAAAACTAAAAATTGTTAAACTTCAGAAAATAAATTTAAAAAATGTTTAACTTTTTAAACCGAATTTCATAGATAAATTAAAAAACCATAAGGCAAGCACTATTACGGCGTATTTTACAAATGTTGACGTTTTTCGCAATTTGACGATTTTTTTTAGGTTTTCCTTTGAAAAAAGAAGAATAAAAATTAAAAAAAAATTTTTTTTAAGTTTATAATTTTTGGTTTCCATTATCTTTTTCATATCGAACGACATAAAAAAATAATATGGGGGCCATAAGAAAAACGAAAGTTGAGTGTAAAAACTCTTGGATCTAGTTGGCCTTGAAAATTTTTGTATTGACAGATGGGTAGCTCTTGACGATTTATGTAAGCCTACGAAAAATTATTTATTAATTTCCAATAGTAAGAAAGATATGGCAAAAGTAAGAAATCTCGATTTTTCAATTTTTTCAGGATATTTCAGGAGCCGTTAAAGATATCTTGCATGTTTTGATGAATTCGAGATGGCCACAAAACTGCGCATCTTTTCTCTAATTTAACCGATCCTGTATCTCTTAGGGCCGGTTGCACAAACGTAAATTAAAAATTTTCAGATAATTACTGATTTTAAAATGCCCTGTATTATCAAAATATTGGTCTAATAGTGCTGAAAATAAGTTTTGCCCCCTTTAAGAAGAGTTAATTACCGATAAACAATGAAAAATCATTAAATATATTCGCCATATTTTCAAAATTGACTGTTTAAAATCAGTAATTATCTGAAAATTCTTAATTTACGTTTGTGCAACCAGCACTTAGCGTTCAGGAGATAGCAATATAGAGAAGGATATATGGTGCACCCTGTATTATGTTACTAGGAGTAGAAGGCAATCATTTTGTGTTGATCCCAACTATTGCGGCCGAGGCGAAATCGAGGCCGTGCAATTGGATTAAATACAAAAGGAGCATTCTACTGCGAGTGACACAATATACGATTTTTTTATATATACGCAAGCTTTATACAGGGTGTTGATTTTCAAAGCGGGCCATAGGGAATTAGCATTGCGAAAGTGGTTTTTGAAGATTCCTGCTCGCCGTTCAAACCGACAGAAATGGTTTTGGTATCAAAATGAAGCTAAAATTATTGCGCATAACGCTCGACATCAGAAATTAATTTAATTTCACGTTGTTTTCTAAAATTCTTCAGTAAAAATTCAAGTAATTGTTAATGTTTAATCACAAAATAGCATGCCTTGCCTAAACAATAATGACGTTTCTACGTTTTGACAATTATTATTTTTGTTTAAACTAAGAAACATTTACATTTTACAATGCTATAGGTACTTTATTCCCTATGGCCCGTTTTTTTTTATTATTGAAAATGCACATGCACTGCAGGGAAATCCCTATGACGCTCTGGGAGCGGTGCATGAGCGGAGATATCGATTCACGTTGGCCTTGAATCTCTGTAGGTTGTATACTTCGGGAAACACGCCCTTTGGAATGCTATTCCAAAGTGATGCGGTTCTATACATAAAAGAAGTCTGAAATAGGGTGGTACGAGGTGTAACGAGCTAAACCTGATACGGATGAGCGTCTGCGGCTCGACGTGTATTTCTGCCCGGTCATGTTCTTGGTGGAATCAAGCGGGCCACGTCTTTTGAACACTTTCCATTAAAATATCTGTAAAACAGACTCAGGTCAGCTACTCTTCTTCGATGTTCGAGAGTGTCTAAATTTTTTGTCAAATCTGGGTCCCCAATCAAGCAGAAAATCAACACCCTGTATAAAAAATAAGGTAAGAAAACATTTGGGAATAAATGTAATCAGGCACATTCTGTTCATTTTAGGAACTGTTTAAATGTAAAGTCATAAATTTTAAGGGATTTTGATCATACAAGTCCATCAGGTAGGTGGTAGAATTTGAAATTTTTGCTAACTCAGGCAAAGTTCCCTGTCTTCCTCTTGGAATATTTCGATAAAAAGTTTATGGTTATGAATTTTAAAGCGAATAAAAGCATAACCTAGAGTGAAATATGTAAGATTAGTGACAGTTGATCTGCCTTCAAAAAATCCCTGCTGATAGACAGAGATATTCTACTTCTTACCAACGGAAAAAAGGCAGACATATAGACACTTCTCAGATAAACCTCAGAAAAATTACATAGGGCAGAAATAGGTCTGTATTCCTCCAACACAGCCGTGTCAGACTTTCACACGGGACAAACCTTCGCTCTACGCCAAATCCGTGGGTATGTAGAAGTCGTCAAGGACAAGTTGAACAGAAAGTGCTAAGGCGCCAAGATCAAGCAAGCACAGCCTTTAATCAAAGACGGTGGTATTCTATCAACACATCTGCAGTCAACTTATTTCCCAAGCTTCGAGCAGCAACAGAGATTTCATCCTCCGTAATGAAATCAATACTTATACTAGTGGAGAACAACCTACACTCCCAAAAGGCACCAAAGTCACTTCTCTAGCCGGTGCCCTAATTATTTGTATGTTCCAAAAAGATTTACTGGAATTTTTTATTGTAGTTTTACATTTAATTTTCCATCTAAATAAACGTCAATCAAACTGACATTTCTACTTTTTTGTCCAGGGCACGAAAGTTTTTCATAGCTAGCAACCACCTAGCAACCTATCACCTAGGATGTTTTACTTTCGCTTTCGGTTGTCTTATCAAGAAGAATGAAAAGATCTTTTCATTCTCCCCTTTACGAAAGTGTAACTTTCTGTCTTGATAAGGCAACCGAAAGCGAAAGTAAAACATCCGAGGTGATAGGTTGCTAGGTGGTTGCTAGCTATGAAAAACTCTCGTGGCCTGGACAAAAAAGTAGAAATCTCAGTTTGATTAACGTTTATTTAGATGAGAAATTAAATGTAAAACTACAATAAAAAATTCCAGAAAATCTTTCTGGAACATACAAATAATTATTATTGTATGTTTCAGAAAGATTTACTGGAATTTGCAGCTTCTTGAATGAAATTCATTTTGAACTAAACTACGATCAAAGATTCTGAAATTATAGCGGTACAGAGTTTTAAACTTGACAGTGTCATAAATTAATAACTTAAAACTATCGTTACTATGGTAATGTTAAAAACATGGCACCTTATAATAATTCCATTGTTATCACTGAATCGTATTATTTTACTCATTTCTTCTTAATCCGTGGTTCAATATGGCAAGGGGAGAATGAAAAGTTTAATACATTACACGCTACGAAAGCTCTTTCAGGTGCTCGGAGTTTTAAATACCCTCGGCTACGCTACGCTTCGCCTCGGGTATTCAAATACACCTCACACCTAAAAGTGAACTTTCGTAGCTTGTAATGTAAATAACTATTTCATTCTCCCCTTTACGAAATTCTAACTTTAGTAAAGTAGTCTTGATAAGACAACCGAAAGCGAAAGTAAAACATCCTAGGTGATAGGTTGCTAGGTGGTTGCTAGCTATGAAAAACTTTCGTGCCCTGGACAAAAAAGTAGAAATGTCAGTTTGATGAACGTTTATTTAGATGGAAAATTAAATTGGAACATACAAATAATTATTATTGTATGTTCCAGAAGATTTACTGGAATTTGCACTTCTTGAATGAAATTCATTTTGAACTAATAAGTATTATTGTATGTTCCAGAAAGATTTACTGGAATTTGCAGCTTCATGAATGAAATTTATTTTGAACTAAACTACGATCAAAGATTCTAAAATTATAGCGGTACAGAGTTTTGAACTTGACAGTGTCATAAATTAATAACTTAAAACTATCGTTACTATGGTAATGTTAAAAACATGGCACCTTATAATAATTCCATTGTTATCACTGAATCGTATTATTTTACTCATTTCTTCTTAATCCGTGGTTCAATCAAGGGGAGAATGAAAAGTTCAATACATTACACGCTACGAAAGCTCTTTCAGGTGCTCGGAGTTTTTAAATATACTCGGCTACGCTACGCTTCGCCTGGGCTATTCAAATACTCCTCACACCTAAAAGTGAACTTTCGTAGCTTGTAATGTAATAGTTATTTACATTACAAGCTACGAAAGTTCACTTTTAGGTGCGAGGTCGTTTGAATAGCCGAGGCGAAGCGTAGCGTAGCCGAGGGTATTTAAAACTCCAAGCACCTGAAAGAGCTTTCGTAGCGTGTAATGTATTAAACTTTTCATTCTCCCCTTGCCATATTGAACCACGGATTAAGAAGAAATGAGTAAAATAATACGATTCAGTGATAACAATGGAATTATTATAAGGTACCATGTTTTTAACATTACCATAGTAACGACAGTTTTAAGTTATTAATTTATGACACTGTCAAGTTTAAAACTCTGTACCGCTATCATTTCAGAATCTTTGATCGTAGTTTAGTTCAAAATGAATTTCATTCAAGAAGCTGCAAATTCCAGTAAATCTTTCTGGAACATACAATAATAATTATTTGTATGTTCCAGAAAGATTTACTGGAATTTTTATTGTAATTTTACATTTAATTTTCCATCTAAATAAACGTTAATCAAACTGACATTTCTACTTTTTTGTCCAGGCCACGAAAGTTTTTCATAGCTAGCAACCACCTAGCAACCTATCACCTAGGATGTTTTACTTTCGCTTTCGGTCGTCTTATCAAGACAGAAAGTTACACTTTCGTAAAGGGGAGAATGAAAATAACTATTTTGTTCTGTTCGACAACGTGAAATAAAAAATGTTTTTCTTACTCATTCTTAGTGAGAATCTTATTGAAATCTTCCAATAATTTTACACTCCGCACCACAGTGTCGTTACACACACGCATATTCTTATGTAACTTTTGCCTTGAAGGTAATCACCATTGTCACCCCAAATCTCAGTATGACATCTGTGGATAGTTTAGCAGAGTTTGTTACCTTGTATTAAGCGAAGAAACGCCGTTTACATTTAATCTTTGAACTTGGGTCATTTTCTAGCCAGACAAGTACCACAAGTGACGCTCTGAGACACCCCTTGCTGCTGCACCGATTTCGGAGTCAATGGCTTCGTATGATTTTAATCTCTTCCAAGTTGCAAGTCAAAGATCGGTGCATCCGCTGCCAAAATAATTTTAAATTATAGGTATCACGCGTTCAACAAACTCAAACGACACAACTCTCCGGAAAATCTTATGATATTCAAAAAGTTGAGAGCCAGAGCCAGGTATACAATAAAGCAGTCGAAGAAAACAAGTTGGGAAAATTACGTCTCGTCGCTCAACAGCTCCTCTCGCCCCTCAGACGTCTGGAACAAAATAAGAAAAATTAAGGGTCTAAGTGCTTCCTCTGGTCAAATAAAATTTCTCATAGACGACAATGACAAAGTAATCAATGATCCTAAAGAAATTGTGGAAATGCTAGCAAGAAAATTCGAATCCAACTCTAAGAACACAAACTTCCCCGACCACTTCTCCAAAAAGCAAAAAAAGAACCCTCATCCAAATCCGACCATTGTAAACAGCAATCCAATTAACGTACCCATAACCTTATATGAACTCACAGATGCTCTTTCATCCCCAAAAAACTCAGGCCCCGCCCCAGACAGAATCCCTTATGCTTTCTTCACTCATTTACCAGACAAAGCAATAACCACTCTTCTTGAAATATACAACCAAATCTGGAGCAAACAAACTTTCCCACACTCCTGACAAAAAGCCACAATTGTCCCTGTCGTTAAACCACTCAAATCTAAATCCAACGTCAACTCTTACAGACCCATATCCCTGACTTGCACTATGTGTGCAAAGTCTTAGAACGCATCATAAACCGAAGGCTCGTCTACTACCTCGAAAAGCACCAACTACTCCTGCCATACCAATATGGTTTCCGTATGAACCGCTCCACAACCGATAGCCTCATTCAATTTGAATCAGAGATCCACGAATCCTTCGCCGCCAGACAAAAAGTTGCGGCAGTTCTTTTCGACTTGGAGAGGGCTTATGATATGACTTGGCGTCCTCTGATACTAAACAAACTTGTGGAATGGAAGTTAGGAGGTAATATATACTCATTTATTAACAACTTCATATGTCACCGATCGTTCAATGTTAAACTCAATAACAATATCCTTTCTGACGAAAAAACCCTCCAAAATGGAATTCCACAAGGGTCCATTATTAGCGTCACATTATTCCTGATTGCTATCAACGACATAGAAAAGACATTATCAGACCCCCTAGTCAAGTTCTGCATCTACGCTGACGACCTCATAATCTTCACTCGAGGTAAGAACTCTAAATCCATTGAGAAGCGCCTCCAAAATACAATAACCAATATTGAAAAGTGGTCCCAAGAAACTGGATTCAACTTTTCAGCTTTGAAAAGCAAGTGCATACTATTCTCCAGAAATAATCAACAGGCCCCAATCAATCTTACTCTACACAACACCCATATTCCTGCAGTCAAAGAAGCAAAAATCCTGGGACTCATCTTTGACTCCAAACTAACATGGAAATCCCACATCCTCTCTCTTAAAACTGACTGTAGGAAAATCATAAGCCTCATGCAGGTGATATTTCATCACAACTGGGGAGCAGACTATACAACCCTTTTGAATGTCTACAAAACCCTATTACGCTCCAAAATAGACTATGGATCAATAGTATATTCAACAGCCTGCAAAACCCAAATGAAAATCCTAGACACCATTCAGAATACAGCCTTACGAATAATAGCTCTCGGGGCCTACAGAACCAGCCCCATCGATAGCATTAGATGTCTAGCCAATGAGCCTCCGCTAAAAATAAGAAGACTTCAGTTAACCCTAACATATTCCACCAAAATACTTAACAACCCATCTCACCCTAACTTATCCTTGATTACTTCCACCAGATTCCAATCTATTCATCGACGTAAACCTCATATCGCCCCCCATATCTCTGAAAGAGTAAGGCGCCTCCTTAGATCCGCCATGCTCGACATATATCCTAGCAAAAACACTCTTCTTCCGAAATACCCTCCATGGCAAAACCAGCAACCCAAAATAAATACAGAACTTTCCGCGCTCCCCAAATCCTCCACTCACCCCGACATTATCCGCAACACTTTCCAGAGCATTGCTTCACTTTACCAAAGACATACCTTTATATATACAGACGGCTCCAAATCAAACCACTCCTTCACAGGGGTAGCCTTTCTTACCCCAAACTCAAAATTCCAAGCTCGTCTCTGTCCTACCAGCTCAATATACAGTGCAGAGCTAGGTGCTAGGTGCTACAGTGCCATCAGCAAGGCACTTCTCCACATAGCCAATCAGCCCTCACGCAAGTCCGTCCTGTGCACCGATTCCCTCAGCTCTCTCACATCCATAAAGAATCTGTATCCTAAACATCCTTTAGTAACGGATATCAAAGACTCGCTCTGCCTCTTGGACAACAAAGGATACGAAATCGAATTCATTTACGTCCCATCGCATTGAAATATAAAAGGGAATGAAGAAGTTGACTCGTTAGCGAAAGAAGCCGCAAAATCCAGAACATCCTCCGTAGTGACAATAAAAATTCCCGAAGACATCATCAGCGAGATCAAAAAATCAGCCCAAGATATCTGGCAGCAGCTATGGGACCAAAACAGCTTCCGAAAGCTCTACCCCATCAAACCATCAGTCACAATAAAACTGCCCCTACCATCTAACAGAAGACACCAAGTGATACTATCCAGACTTCGTTTAGGCCACAGCAATCTGACTCACTCCCATATTTTCAAACGTGAACCACCCCCCATCTGTAGCCACTGTAACACTCCACTTGACATCAAGCACCTATTAGTAAACTGCTCACTGTATACCGCTGCTCGCCAAAGACACAACATCCCGGACAACCTACACCATGCGATCTCCTCAAACGAACAAACGATTACCAGAACCCTACAGTACCTGCTAGATATTGGTCACTCAACAACAATATAATCCCTCTTCTTTTTTCTTATATTATTTCTGTTTATCCACCATAAATACGTACTACTTTGCTATATGTAGTTTTTGATAATTCTCATAGTCTGAAGTAAGAAATGTATATACACATTGTAACTCCTGCATTGTAACTAACAAAAATGTAACTGCTGCAATAACCGCCATGGTTGAGCAGGTTCCCTAAATAAAAAAAAAGACTTTGTACTATTTGATTTTAATTTTTTAATCGTGCATTGTTTTGGCTGAATAAACCGAGGCTCCTCCCTTTATAACCGACCTGGTCAACTTAATGACAAACCAAGATTCATATTTCGACGATATCAGTACTCTTCGTTCGGAATTTACATTTTCGAAAACTGCTAAGTTCACGGATATCCCTACCATTAGACAACCTAACATAGACAGTAACCTATCAACTTCGATCTAGGTGCTGTAGTAGATTGAAGCTCTGATAACTTGGTTCAATTCAATCTGTTCAAAACACAGACGTGCTTATTCTCTAAAAAGCATGAGTTAATTGGCGAACAGCTGTCACTATGTTAGGGATCACCATAAAGCGCAGTCCCTCTGGGACTGACTCTTAGTGGAGGCTTATCATGGGGGACTCCTATTACTGATCTTGCGAGGGCAGCTACCAAAAAATTGAGTTTTCTCCACAGATAAAAAAAAATTGCTTTATTTGTGGGATTTAGACACCCTAAAATATGACCCGAAGCTCCTTGATTTTATCCAGAGAAAAGCAATTCTCATTATAGACAATACATCTCTAATTGACTGAATATAACATCGTTAGAACAGAATATTCTTGAGACCCTAATTCTCTAAAGACCCTAGAGCTATTTTTGGACTGTGGCCAAGTCAAGCGTAGGTGTAATTATATCTACAATTGGCTTCCACAAGTATAGAACCATATTAGGATCGTTTCTCCCTGGAACTGCGGTACTTTGAAATTCTCTACCCTGACTTGTCTTTCCCCTGGTCTACTCTCTCTTTCAGCTCAAGTCGAGGGTAAGCAAGCATGTACTGCACACCAACCTGCCTATACAGCATTCCTAGATAAGGGAATGCTTAAAATCTTGCCTTGGGTGTGGTACAAATAAAAAATAAATATTTCGACTATTCTCTTACAAATTAGAAATTGAAATCATCCTTCAATGGCAATGAACTTATATGTATAGTAGTGGTATTGCCACAATTATACTATAATGATGCAAACTTTAACTAAACGTTATCTTAAGATGCCATCTTGGTTTATAATTTTATTTTATTGATGGTCCATTTTCGTAACTAATGTAAAACAAAAATAAGAAAAATTAATTTGCTCCGATTTTTTTGCAAAATGTTCTAAGATTATTTAAACGGAAATCACTCATCCTATAAAACAGGTGTAGTAAGAAATATCGAATTAATAAATCAGTAGTTAGATGACAGTGCTTCCAGAACACATACAACTTACTGATAGGCTGCTTAAAATCTTCAGAAATGCTATCCTATAAGATTTCCTATCACACCTCCCATTATTTATTTTAGCTCGCTTTATAATTATTATTATTGCATAACAATAATTATTATTATGTGATAGCTATGATCCTGTTTTCTGTATATTTGGTAACGATTTTAATAACAAGTACACCAACAATGTGTGAAATTATTACTACGCAGCCACTCAATAAAGATTTCAATGAAATTATATTCAGTTTTAAAAATAATAAATTATTTTCTACATTCAGGCAACCCACAATTAACCACATTTTTATAAATGTTCAATAATGAACTTGCTTTAAGAAAGCTAAGATTGGAACGTTTCTGTCTTTACTTAATGCACATCTGATGTCATAAGTGTTGTAACTATCATTTAACTGCTTTAGTAGAGCAAAATGAGCAAAGCCAAAATAAATGATTCACAGGTTACAGTATGTCATTAATTTACGAAAGTGAAATTTATTCCAAAAACTTGGGTATTACTCAGATAATAATTATACAGTAATTGTCACAGCTAATTCCTAAAGAGCTACACTAAATTGAGAAATGTCAACATGAGCAATGTTTCTTAGTTATCCTGGAATCAAATCCGTGAAATAGGTAAATAGGCAACATCACAACTAAATAATAAGCGGTTGAAAAAATACTAGTACCCGCGCGGTGCTCGTATTGTACTTACTGTATTGTATGGGGATGAATTAACACTATACCTACCTAAGGACCTCAGAAGATATTCTATGTCTACAAAGAGGGGGAGGAAACCCCATACCGCCAATTGTGTGAATGCCCAGCACTAGAGAGATTATTCATATTATTACTATTACTTCTAGGGTGGGTTCAAAGCCCTTGTACTGAAGCTTACGCTTATTTTACCCCTTTGGATAATTATCTCATCGGTCCCATCTCCCGAAAGTATTTCAGTATGAGTCCAATGAGTGCTTGTTCTATTTCTTTTGGTTCTGCCATTTCGGTCCCAAATACTAGAAGTCTAGTTCCTTCTAGTGCTGGGCATTCACATATTAGGTGGTATGGGGTTTCCTCCCCCTCCCCGCATCTCCTGTAATCCGGGATATTTTTCACTCCTATTATTGAGAAGTGTAATTAGTGGGCAGTGTCCTGTTAGAAGTCCAATTGCCCATCTCAGCTGGTGCTTACTCAGCTTTTTCAGTTACATCTTCTCTGCGCTCCCTCTTCCCTTTACCCACCTAGTCGCTTGAATAGCACCCCAGTTAGGTTTAGGTAAGGATTGCATTGAAGTTGCTCTATTTCTCCCATGAGGAAAATTAGTTGTTGGCATTTTGTGTCAGGTTTTCTGTTCACTAGGATCCACGTTTCTGGTTTTTAATCCCTGTTTTTGAATTCCCAGTCTTTTTTGTATTTTTTTTCTGGTTCCTCTTGGGTCCCTGGTATCCACACTGGTGCTCTTATAGGTTCGGAACGTCCTTGGTGCCGAGTTTTGCTCCTGACCAGGATTCCATTTTCCTGACCACCCGCACCAGCCAGTCCTGTGTGGCCTGGTCAGCGCAGGAAGCCATGAGAAAGTCCCCTCTAAGCTGCGCTCCTGAGAACCTTGGTGCAGGTTCTCCTTCTTTTACGTTGTTCCGGTTCCTTGATGGTTCCGGGTTTTGTTACACTGGGGTTCAACCCTAACTTTCTAGGTTCTCCAGTTTCCCCCTGGTTTTGTAGTTTCTACTCTTTTCTCAGTTTCCTGCGAGCGGCTCCTGAGAGTTTTTTGGGTAAGTTTTTCTTTTCAGAATCCCCTTCCCTTTTAAATTAGTTATGTCTTGGTCCATATGACCCACGAGTAACGGAGCTATGAAAGAAATACCATACGCATAGCTCCATACGTATGGTAGGCATTTATTTTCGAAGGTGCGCCACTTCTTCGAGGTTGAATCCAGAAGGAACTGATCTTCTATTCAGCCATGCATCCTTTTAGCCTGGGTTCCCGCCGTAGGATTTAGGTCTTTAAAGGTTGTCTCCTTTTGGTCCAGGCGGTAAAGTCTAGATCCCCGTATTCCTCTGTTCACGAGATGTGACCTCGACAACAGAGTTTTACGGTTTTTCGGAGAGTCCACTTTCGGACGTTCTCCGTCATCGTTATATCCCTATGCAGACCTTTAGTCACAACACGACAACTAGGTTGGGGGAGGTGGTCCGCGGCAGGGCTTTTTGAGCTGTCAGTCTGGAGTTTTAAATCCGACGAGCTCTATCACCGCTGCTAACCTTACTCAGTATTGATCACTGTATAGTACGGATAGGCCGTGCCCTATCCGCCACCTGGGACGCGCCTGATGGGTACCTCAACCACACAGGAGCATTAGAGGGAACTAGACTTCTAGTATTTGGAACCAAAATGGCAGAATCAAAAGAAATAAAACAAGCACCCATTGGACTCATCCTGAAATACTTTCAGGAGACGGGACTGATGAGCTTATTATACAAAGAGGTACAATAAGCGCAAGCTGCAGTACGAGGGCTTTGAACCAACCCTAGAAGTAATAATAATAATGTCTACAATTATTGAAATTCTCTAATGAACTTCAGAACTTTGAATGGTTCTAACGCACTCAATACAGCATGTACAGACTGTCATTTTGCATACCTACTTTCCTTGAAGCCCGGTACAGACCAAGTTCGTGAGCAGCTCGCGAACTGTTAGTGAACACCTGACGAACTAAATATGTACGAGAAGTTCACGAACAGCTCGTGTTCAGTTGGTGTTTGACGTAAGTTCACTATAATGAGCGGTAAACTTCAAATAAATTGTTAGCAAACAGTAGTCGAACAGTACTTGCTTGTGGACGTCGTGAATTACTTTATTATTTAATTATTGAGTAAGCTAGCATCCTCCAATCGCAAGTCATTAAGTAAATCAGTTCCGCTGTATTTTTCACGATTCTTGAATTTATGCTTCTCCTCTACCACCTTCTAATACCATGTTTCCTCTGTCTTTTCTTTCCCGCAATAGTTATTTACGTACAGAGGGCCGAAGGAAGAAGATTACGCCCGCGGACGAAGTTTGAGGCCCGACACGCCAGCGGAGGGCCTTTATTCGGCTAAGGGCGTAATCTTTCCTTCGGGCAGAACGTTTTACGCACAATTGCATCAAAACAAAACAATAATATTCCTAATATAAAATAATAATTTTTGACGTTCGTTTAAAATTAATTATTTGACAGCAGCGTTTGACGTTGAATAATTATAATATAATCGATAAGTCAACTTGTATTAATTTCGCAATGAGACATTCTTCAGAAGCGACTTCTGGTTGATGGAATTACTTTCCAGAATGTTTCCAACTGTGTTTTTAACTGTAGCGACCACTCGTTCCTCGTTCACACAGAGAGAGAAACAACAACAACTCATATAGCCGATCTGATCAAAGCAACAGTAAGTGACCTGGGTGGTGTAGTGGTAAGCACACCTGACGTGTAATCAGGAGGTCAGGGGTTCGATTCCCCGCTGGGCCACGAAACTCTATTTTAATATTACAAATAATTAATTATATTTATAATATAATCCCTTAGTATGTTTAATAATCGCCGGGCTTTTTCTCTACTTTACGGCCCGCTAGTCGTAAAGTCATAGTTTCCGCCATGGTAACTAAGACGTAAACAACCAATTTTGATTCAATTGTGCGTAATAGTTATTTACGTACAGAGGGCCGAAGGAAGAAGATTACGCCCGCGGACGAAGTTTGAGGCCCGACGCGCTAGCGGAGGGCCTTTATTCGGCTAAGGGCGTAATCTTTCCTTCGGGCCGAGGTACGTACAACGTTTTACGCACAATTGCATCAAAACAATAAAAATAATATTCCTAATATAAAATAATAATTTTTGACGTTCGTTTAAAATTAATTATTTGACAGCAGCGTTTGACGTTGAATAATTAATATAATCGATAAGTCAACTTGTATTAATTTCGCAATGAGACATTCTTCAGAAGCGACTTCTGGTTGATGGAATTACTTTCCAGAATGTTTCCAACTGTGTTTTTAACTGTAGCGACCACTCGTTCACACAGAGAGAGAAACAACAACAACTCATATAGCCGATCTGATCAAAGCAACAGTAAGTGACCTGGGTGGTGTAGTGGTAGCACACCTGACGTGTAATCAGGAGGTCAAGGGTTCGATTCCCCGCTGGGCCACGAACACTTTTGTTTGGTCAGATCCACAGAAACGCTATTTTAATATTGCAAATAATTAATTATATTTATAATAAATTAATAAATAAAGATAACAGTTCAAACAACAAAGCATACATTATTTCATAATCAGCGGGCTTTTTCTCTACTTTACGGCCCGCCGGGCTTTTTCTCTACTTTACGGCCCGCTAGTCGTAAAATCATAGTTTCCGCCATGGTAACTAAGACGTAAACAACCAATTTTGATTCAATTGTGCGTAAAATCGATTTTATGAAAGCAGCACAGGCAATAATTATATTATCGTCCTCATCGGATCCTAGATTATGTCAAACTGAGAACTTATATCAAAAGTCAGCTTCATTTTAGTTTACAAATCGTCCGCAACACGCCATATGCTACCGCAATGCGCGTGAACAGTGTTTTCGTCCGTCGATCTGTCTTGAGCCGATTGCATACTTACATGACATTTGTTTCCGACATGTCGACGACATATTGCAGACACATCATGACATTCAAAATGTCATAACAAAAACTTGTACTTTGCACATCTACAATATATCATATCGCTGGATGGAGACGCAATAGTATTGTCTGTATCCTACATAGGATCCATTCTTTGCAGCCGTGAAAATGCCACTTGGGAGCAAGCAGTGCTGTGAAACATTTGTGGGCGACAATTATTATCTTCAAGTCTGCAGTGTGTCTGCTTGGTGTGTGAATCATTGGGAGATGAGTTTGTTGAGGAGGACTAGGTAAGTGAGCTTCGCCAGAAGATGATTGAAATACATGAGCACTTAAGGGCACATATAGGTACAAGGTGCTAGTGACAGAATGAAGGAGACCTACGACATCAAGGCTCAGGAAGGCGGTTACCAGCCTGGAGACATGGTTTGGTTCCATAATCTGCAACGACGTCGAGGCTTATCTCCAAAACTGCAATCGTCTTGGGAGGGGCCCTATCAAGTTCTCTAGAGGATCAACGACGTATGGTACAGAATCCAGCAGAAGCTATGGGGAAAATCAAAAACCTTCTTGCGCATCAATCGCAGAAATAGTGTATTTTTATGCGATTCAACTATGAAAATTTTTGCCGCCTTTTAAATTATTGGCTTTCTGAAATTTTCCATAGTCATGTCATGTTAGCGTAGTGCTTTAATGTGAAAAATTTTCTGTGATAATTTAATTTCATTTCGTTTAAACACGAGCCTTAGAATGGATTTTTAAATTTAAAAATCAAAAAAATTGGCAAAATTTAACAATTTTGTCCCTTTTCCTATGCCCGCCACTGGCTAACTTTACTTGAAAAATACTATTTTTTATACTACCTTTAATAAATTCGGAAAAAACTGAAAGGAGAGTTTTGAAAACCGAAAGTTTGAAATTTTAGAGGAATAAACATCATGTAAAAATATTCGAATATCTCCGCCATTTTTATATTTACTTCTTGAAATTTTTGAAGGTTAAATGCTATTAGTATAGTTGTCTACTATCAAAATTTCCGTTCTATTCCTTCAAAAATAAGCTCATGAATGTTTATAGAAATGTAGACATTTTTACCCTTTTCCTACCCACGCCTCTGGCTTATTAATAGAAATGATGCAAATTGTATTGCATTAGCTCAAATTTCAAATAAGTTTATTCCAATCTTGTTAATTTTGTTTAAAAGTTTTTGATCTTGCCTATTTAGGGGTTCAAAATCTAGCCATTTTCCAAAAATTGAAAAGGCCGCCATTTTGGAATGTCTTTACCTATTTTACTCAAATACAGTACCAGACGACTACTTGAAGGTATCTTACTACCAAAAAAATTTCAGCGCTCTAGATTGAAAACTTCGACCAGAAACCGTGCCTCACGGACGGTTTTTTTTCTGAAATTCGGAGGGACATCCTGTAGAAGTAACACAACTCTAGGAAAATGTTTTTTACGAAAATCAAACGTCAGCCCTAAGGTTTATAAGAGTAAAAAATTTCGTTCATTAATCTTGAAAGATGAAGCTACAGGAACGTTTTTAAAAATTTAGAGAAATTAATTTAAAAAAAACATCATGTAAAAAAAAATCGAATATCTCCGCCATTTTTCTTATTTACTTTTTGAAATTCTCAAGGGTTGAAGTCTATTAGTATAGTTGTCTACTGTAAAAATTTCAGTTTAATTACTTCAAAAATGTGCTCATAAATTGTTGGAGAAATTTAGCCATTTTTACCCTTTTTCTACCCACGCCACTGGCTTATTAATAGAAAAAATGCAAATTTTGTTGCATGAAATTAAATTTCAAGTCATTTACTTCCAATATTGTGAATTTGATATAAAACTCTTTTTCTATCTAGCTTATACAGGGGTTAAAAAAATAGTCCTTTTTCCAAAAATTAAAATGGCTGCCATTTTGAAACGGCTCGGCCGATTTTGCTCAAGTGCAATACCAGACCACTCCTTGTGGATATCTTACTCCCACAAAAATTTCAGCCTCCTAGATTCAAAACTGCGACCTGAAATGAGATGACAAAACCCGGATATGTGGAACTTTGAAGGGACACCCTGTAGAAGTAACGTGACTTTTGGAAATTTTTTCAACGAAAATCTAAAGTCATTCCTCAGCTTTACAAGAATCCAAAATTTCGTTCACTAATCTTGAAAGATAAAGCTACAGGAGCGTTTTGAAAATCGAAATTTCGCGATTTTGGAGAAATATATATATATATAAATATATAAATATATATATATATATAAATATATATATATATATATATATAAATATATATATATATATCGTGGGCAGGTGAATTTTGGAAAACCACTTTTTCGTAATCTGGGGGTCATGATCGGTGGACATTTGATGAGTTTGGGTGATTTTCGAAAAGTGATGTCGTCCTCAATAGTGTATTTTTTTGTTAAAAAATACACTAAAATTGTCCACCTCAACCGACTAACACCTTACGCTGGAAACAACGACGATTCAACAGCAGACGCCAGGGTAATTGAATCAATCGTTCTTTCGAAGACTTCATGACCTTGTATGCGGGCACGTACAAGTTCCGGTTTGGTATGGTACGAGAAGAACAGCGCGCCTTTTTTGAGGTACCTTCTGATTACAGCTTAGCTAACTGCCTTGCTAAAGACCTGCAGATGTCCCGAGGAATCGCCACTGTCTTCAGGTATAAATTCGACCACTTGACGAATTACGAAGACAGACTCCGGGGATGGAAAACGCGCTACAAATACAGCATAAGGAAGGTGAAATAAAAAGAAGTTTTTACTAGTTAACAAACAAGGAGAAGTCACAAACAAAACCTACCTACCGAACCGTATGGTATGCCTTTGCCAGACTCCGAGAAGTGCTAATGGTCCAGAATCAGACGATACTAGCGATACCAGAATTGGCCTTCAGTCGAGCAGATGGTTTGAATTGGCGAATTGTCAGGAATATGTTGGAGGTGCAATCTGCTACAGGTATTGACATCCCAGTATGCCCATAGTATCCCCAGTAGGTGTTGAAGTCTACCCAAGGAGCACAAAAGAAAACACCGTCGACTGCTATTTTCATAAGACAAGACAACGACTTGTAAAAATGGACCAATCTGCAGGTATGACATCGCAGACTATCTTTCGGGAAGAAAGGCGGAGGTGGTGGTGTACCGATTACGAAATACCTAAAGGTGCCCCTGGTATTGCGGAGAGACAGACGAGCATTCTTAATGAACTGTCGCCTCCGCTGCGTCGGGCGAGAAGCGATAAGGTTGCACTACACTCATGCATTCTAGGAAATGGGCTGGCGAACCGGGAAGCCGTTATCGCTTTACGAGTTTCTAGATTGGTGGCGCTATAGACTAGACTAGAAATCTATAATAACTATTGTTTCTCTTTTGATCACCGTAATTATGCTGATAAGTACCAGATAATTCCAGACTTAGAATGTCTAGAATATTCTTTCCCTAATCGGATTTTATACAAGCAAGTGCTCCAAGAAGAACAGCCAGTCATAAAACGGAAGCAGCGGCGTACAGATAAATACAAGTAGTGTTGGTGTTGATAAATAATTTCAATACCTACTTCTTTATACAGGGTGTTTTGTAATTGAATGTCAATATTTAAGGGGGTGATTTTTGGGTCCATTTTAAGAAGAAAATTTCATAAGAACGTATGACCTAAAAGTCTTAACTTTTGAGATACAGGGTGGTAAAGTTTTTAAAAATAAATAATTTTTTCCTAATATCTGTAATACCGCTCTGGATATTTTAATGAAATTTAATAGACAGATTTCACTCATCAAGAGGCATTTTTTCCTGTACCACATTTCTTTTTATCTCCACTAGTGACGATTGTGCAGAATTTTACCTGCAAATTTTCATATTTTTTTATTGTCATTTAACGACAATCTTGTGACCATGTAGAGAAACAGATTTTATTTTTTTAGGCAAAAACCGTGCATCGGACTGAAAAAAAATAAGTAATCAAATTTGCTTGGAAATGAATAAGGATTCGAGAAATGATTTCTATTTGAACAGAAATCAGTGGCGTACCATCAATGTCTGCTAAAATATGTCGGTAAAATTCTGCACGATCGTGCACAATCGTCACTAATGGAAATAAAATAAAACGGGGTACATGAAAAAATGCCCCTTGATGCGTAATACCTGTATACGAAATTTCATCAAAATGTCCAGCAGAGCGGTATTACAGATATTACAAAAAAAATGATTTATTTTAATAAAACTTTACCACCCTGTATCTCAAAAGTTAGGACTCTTAAGACATACGTTCTTATGAAGTTTTCTTCTTAAAATGAACCCACAAATCTCTCCCTTAAATATTGACATTCAATTACATAACACCCTGTATAAATAGATTATTGATTATTGATGAAGTGTAAATAAATTATTACTTAATTAAGTAGTGTGTGTTTGTAGAAATAAATAATAATAGAGGTGAGTAATAAATATAAGTAATTATTAAATAAATAATAGACAGATTGAGTTTGGGGTTAATTGAAAATCGAACCCTGCTTTTTTGACAATTATTGCAATATCAGAAATTTTCCGTGTATCGTCTGACCTGACTAAATTTTCAAAAATGTCAAAAAAATTTACCAAACTGTATCTTAGCAATCCGTCTGATTTTCAGAATGTAGTTCAATGATAAACTAAGATATTGAAAGAACCTTTTTCAGACGCCAGTAGCGTAACTTGTACCCAGGAGACTACCTAATTTTTTTTTTAATGGGACAAAAAAGTATCATAATATGATATCAAAACGTCTGAAAATCTTTTTCACTAGTGGATTTGGGTCAGTTTACGCAAAAGAATAATTTTTCAGAATAAAATGTGAACACATTAAATTTTGAGACCGCATTTTGAAAACGTTAAAAAAAATTACCGATCGGTAACATAACAATTCGTCTGAAAATTGTTGGACGTGATAAAATAAGTGTCCAGATGTAGAAAAAATTTATATCGCAGACAAATTATTCAGTGTAGCAATAGGTTACACATATTTTATAACCGCACAGCACATAGAAATTTGAATGAGCGTTGTGAGCGTCGTTACAACGGTCAGAACATCCTGCTGCCGCATGCGCTGTAGTGAAGCGAGGGACAGGAATGTAACAAGTGAATTGCTGTTCTTGCCATAGGAGTATAATAAGCGCCGGGGCGTTTGCCAGTCCAGTCAGCACGTTACCTGAAGTTCCTGCAAATGGATTTACTGCCATCACTGGCATTAATTTTTCCAAATGGTAAGAACGCAGATGTGCCTCGTGAAGACATCTGGTTTCAACAAGACGAGGCTCCTCCTCACTTTGGCGCAGACGTACGTCAGTAGTATCTAGATGTCACATTTCCTGGAAGATGGATTATAGGGCATAGAGGAGCAATTGAGTGGTCACCGCGTTCCCCAGACTTGACTCATTTAGATTTTTTCCTGTGGAACTATTTTTGAAGTCTAAAGTTTATTTCAATAGACCAAATAATTTGAAGGAACTACAGGATAGAATTCGTGCTGAGGTGGAGCAAATAAGTCCTGGAGATTTTTGAGCGCTCTGTACACAGTGTGTACACTCGTATCGGCCAATGCCAAATGGTTGGTGGAGAGCACATCGAACATTTACGTTGAATTTAATCTGTGGTTAATCTATTCGAATAAATTATTGTTTTTATTTTCTTAAATAAATCTGCTTTTTTTCAAAAAAATCGTTATGTAAGGTAACAGTTTTTTTATGTCATGATTTGAACGATAAGGAGATCTCTTGAAGGAATCTCTAAGGAGGAAAAAAAGCGATGACGCCATAATAAAAAAGTGTACGTCATAACTTGACAAAGTGAAAAATATAATCATTATTATCATTGTTATTATTATAATATTATTATTATTATTATTATTATGAATATTGTTCCAAACTTTATCACCACGTTGTATATAATCTAACGACTTTTGGGCTCTCGTATTATTTTCAATTATCGGCATGTGATATGCATAGTCAGTTGTTTTGTTAGTTTTCAGTTTGTATTATAGCAAGATTGTGTGAGAAATATTGTAGTTCCGTGGATAAATATACCTATATGAATTTAGTCTGGACCTATTTACGGCACCCATTTTTATTAACGGTTACTTAAACAGTTATTTTCGTTATAACTAGAGTGCTGCTAATAGGCGATTTTTCATTTAATTCATATTTCATATAAGTAGAGAGGAAAGGAATGAATTGGTTCTGGCTAGATAAATTAGACTAATACATACACTTCTCTATGAAAAAGTGACTTTTTGAAGAAAATTGAAGAACCAATGTCGAATAATAAAAAAGACGCTTCCTAATAATTCAGGAAATCTCAAAATTTGAAATTTTATTTCGATTAGGTACCTATTATGCATATTTTTTTATTTTTAAGTTTTTTGTCTATATATTTTTTTATTAAATTATATTTTTCAATTTGATATTGTCAATATTGGATATTTTTCAACTATAGTTATTATGTAGTTATTTTATTTTATTCATAGTGAAGTTATACCTACTTACAAAACCATTGTTTCTCCGGTAGAAAATTGAAAAAAAGTTGTTTACAACATACAAGTTGTTTACATCAATATACAACATGTTTTGTATTGATTTTTCTTTTTTTGTTATGAAAGGTTCCGCTGTATCGATGGGTGTTGATAATTGATACCTACTCTTATGTGCCGATAAAAGATGCACAGATGGAATTTTTAAAAATCTGTCATTGATAGGGATACTTCTCATAGATATTCAAAGTTCAGTTAAGGTCTTAAGGTGCCGATAATAGGTATCCACCTTAGATAACGTGCACTTTTATTGAAAATACGAACAACTTCTAAGTTGCAAGACAACATATCGACGCATCCAAAGAAATCTATAGTAACTCATTTTTTAAGAACTTGAGAAAAATTGATTTAAACCTAAAAGTGAGATAAAAAATCAGTCTATCAGTTTATTTTGTTCTCTTTCGGTTACCTTGATTGTTTGGTAAAACACTTTCAAATTTTATCAGAATTTTTCTGAAAATCCATTTATTTTTTAAATTAAATGAGATAATATAGTTTTCGTTTGGGAAAAATTCAAACAATTTTATTTACTATAGTTTTCGATTACTCAATAATAATAATTAACAATAGATTTTGTGTTCATCTACAGCATAGATAGTTTAGCAGCCTTTCCGTAGACCCATAATTTTATGTTGTGCTAGATAAGGACCCAATATAATGGAAAACAACTCGATAAAAACAAATCGAAAATACTTACTGTAAATAAATGAAGTTAAAAACGTATAGATTTGAAGCCCTAAACCTACGTACCAAATCTAATAAGTAATTATTCACTGTTAATAAAACACCTGCTTATTAATTTGTACTTTTTTTTTCAAAAAATACGAAATAAAAATATGAAAAATATAAAACAGTTTCAAGAAAGATTAACTTTTATTCATTTTCACTGTCTTCCAGATTTTCTAGTTCTTCTTCGGGACTATTATTATCTATATTGTCAGCTGTTTTGGGGCTTAATGAATGGTAGAATGGATGATACATCAAAGGAATTAACGATTTTTTTGGATCAGTTTGGCATATTTATAATTTAAAAAATTTATCGAACTCATCACTTTGGAGTAGCATTCCAAAGGGCGTGTTTCCCGAAGTATACAACCTGCAGCGATTCAAGGCCAACGTGAATCGACATCAAATCTGCGCTCATGCACCGCTCCCAGAGCGTCATAGGGGTTTCCCTGCAGTGCATGTGAATCTTCAATAATAATTTTTTATTTTTTTTTTTAAGGAGGGAGCATCGGTCTTAACTATGTAGGTAAGACAAAGTCGCTCCACTCCGGTGACACGGGATTTCGAGCTCTTACTCATTCACCCAGCCTCAAGTATGCCATTTAAATTTAAACGTTCGGTCGCTTCTTTTATTTTTCACATACATTCGAAAATGCATCCGAAAAATAATACGAGCCGGTGAGTTCCGAACTCGCGACCTTAGACTCGGTAGGCAGCGGACTGATTCAATAATAATAAAAAAAAAATAATGCCAAAAATCCTCTGAGTTTTTTGTCGTCTATGGGTAAAAGATGAGTGTACCGTCTAGTCAATGTGTCACACTTAGCTCTACAATATTTTACTTTTTCTCTATTTCGAGTTATTTTTTCATATATTTCGTGTTGTTTTTCCATGTATAGGTACCTATTGGTGAACTCTTCTTCTTGCAAAGTTCAACTAGAAATTTGTCCCTCTTCATTTTGTAAATCACTTTTATTAATTTTCAAAACGTTTAACTTGTATTTTGCCTTAAGTAAATCACTAAAATCTAGAACACGCTTTTAAAAGGCTTTGAAAACACCACCTCTGCTGAATTACAATCGGTCGAAACAACCGACAATCTACCAAACAGTTACATTAAAGTAATATTCCCGAAAAATATATTCATCAGAATACTGTGACGAAAACAATATTATCTCACTTATAATACAGTTTTTGTTATGCTTGGATTTCAAAATTATAGACGAAAAGCATTGTAAAATTACATTCTTTTTTTTTCGTTGCATATCAAACTGACCATCTAGAATTGTTTCACACGAAGACTATATTAAATTGAGATACTATAATTTTCATGTAATATATTAGAATTAAATTACGCCGAAAAGGGTAGTATTTTGATATACTATAATGTTCGTAGTGATCTGATTCCAATATTTCACACAAAACTGTTAGTATCTCAACATACTATAGTTTTCTACTTGCTCTTATAGACTTATTGCATTTAATTTCCAATTCTGTCATTGTATGTTGAGATACAATATTTTTCATCGAAAAACTCATTTCAGTTTTAGTTACTATTTTCTTTATAACCATAATAACTTTGGATAGTATAGTCGAAGAGATACAACAGTCTTCGTGGTCGACAGAATGCACATTCCTTATTGTGAAAACAATCGTATCTCAAAATCTACAAAATTTGAGATACTATAGATTTCTTTGGATGCGTCGATATGGGGTGTAGTTTTTAACATGCAGCACTTAAAAAATGCACTGTATAATGTACATATAAAAAACACCCTTATTTATTTTAATAATTGGGAATATCATCTTTTACTCATAGTATTAAGCTACATAATAGGCTGATACTGGAAAATTAGTGTAGCAAGTTGGAAAAGTGGGCCGACCATTTTGTTGAATTGTATCGATATTTAAAGAGCCAATGATAAGTGGGAACAGTGTGCCCTCTGCGCGAATCGTTACATTGTGTCAGCTTTAGTAGTCAGTTTCCCGTTTCCCGTTTCGTTTAAGATTGGAGCGCTCTGGAGCGAATGAAAATTCTCTGGAAAATCATATCTCACTTCTCCTTTTCTATGGAATAACAATATTATTATAAAGCACGCACAACCGATAAAATTAAGCCTAATAATTAGGCAGGTATACTTACCTAAGTATTATACCTACTGTCGCCCTCTCCGTCCTAAATACTTATAATAAAATTCGGAGAGCACGTACAATCTTCTACTCTCACGTCACCTCTGCAGATTAACAACAATATCGGGTGATCATGCAGTAGGTCGCTTCCGATCTTATAAAATTTATAAAGACCAGTGCGGTTGATGTTCTTATGTCAGAAAAATTATCTAAAAACTTTATAGAACCGTAACAGTGTCAATTCTCCCCCCCTACGTTGTGATTATTTAAAAAAAAGAAGAAGACACTTCATCACCATAAAAACTCAAATAAAAAAATAAGAAGATTATTAACAGGAATTGTATTAAAAATAGACACAAAGCATTAAATAAATACTTCAATTCAAATGAAAACTGCACTCAAATTAACCCTAAGTCCCCAACAAAGCAAAGCAGATCGTAAATAAAATATCCAAAATAAGTTTCAATCTGAATTAAATTATAAAGTATTCTCAGTTATAAACACTTTTCAAAAAATAGAATGTTAATTCAACTGAAGTTGTAGTCAAATAAATTCATTTAAATATTATAAAAAGATAAAGAAATTCTAAAAAGTACAAACTGAGTTAACTTTTCAATTACTTAACTAAAATTTGGCTTTCTACCTTGATAGATCTATCCAGTGTACATTACGCCTCAGTTTGGGTTTAAATCCCAACAGAATAACTTATTATAAACTATTAATGATTATTATAAAAAAAAACTATTATTTTACATTTAAACTTCGGATTACAACTCCAAAATACACAAAGTAGAGACTCAGTCGAAAATAATAATAATTACTAAGAATGGAGCCGTTCTAGGTACATGGAACAGATGAATTCTTCTTATCAAGTTTTTACTCAAAAAGGAAAGTTCAGTACCTTATTTCTGCTGACTTAAACCTTCTATCTGCTATCGTTATCGTGATCACCTCCCTGCTTCACTGAGATCCATTTTTGAGTTTTAAAACAATCCAACCAAAAATCCAAACTCTCCAACAGACTCGTTGTCAGGAGTCAGTATAAATAATAGGTAAACTCCAAGAAGTAAAAGTAAAAAAATAAAACCCTATAATGCATAAAAATGCCACTATTAATTTAGTACTCAGACATTAAGAAATAGCTCACCAAAATGCTTAGTTCCGCTTAATCCATGAAATGAAATGTTAGGAAGGTTTTTATTTCAGTTCCAATCCTCTTCTTGGAACATTCAAATAAACACTTTGGGTTTTTCTGTCCAAAATTACAGTTTTTAATTATGATTTTTAAAAAACTCTTTTCTGACAAGTCCCTCAACTAATTTTTTGTTTTTCTCAATAAACTTTGATTTTCTTTTATTCCCAAATGATTCCTGATTGCTTCCATTTGAAATTTTTACTTTCAAACAATTAAATTGCGTCAATCAAGGAAATGTAAGAAATAGAAAAGTCACTTCCTTCTGACAATCCACAATAATATTCAGATTTCATTATTGCGGCATAAACGATAAAATCCTCAACTTTTAAACAGCCCAGAAGAATATTGGGACGCTACACTACGTAGACCTACAACGTCTAAAATACCTCATAATTTTGTATACGAGACTTAAGAAGTAGTTATAAATTAAATCACTCCTATTTCCCTGCTGACTCTTGTATAATATGTATATGTAGATCTTCTTTGGCCACTCTCGTTTTTTCGTCGGCTGAATAAGAGAAGCATTGCAAAATTTTATACTCACGAAAAGCATCTGAAACGAAATTTACGATCACTTCATCGGTGTCTCTTTAGCGTTGTTCAGGGTGATTTTTTCAAAGGGGCTATTAGAAAATGTTCAACTTCTAGTTGGTTCAGGAATCTGAGATTTGGAATCTGTATGCAACATAAACAATAACGAGTCAAAATTAGATATTACCAGGATGGCGGAACATTTAAACATGGAGAAAGAAGATGCCATCTTTGTTCTTCTTTTTTAATGAGACACCCCATATATTATTACGTTTTCAGATTGTCTGAGAAAATGTGTTTATAGTTGCAATTTAAATTGAGTAGGCTTTAAGTTATAAGCAAGTGAAAAGCGCAATTTTTCATATAAAGTGCATGATGAAAAATCCGATAATTTTCACCACCATGCACATATAACAATTTCAGCTACACATTAGGATTCCAGATGAAAAATTATAGGGGCATGTAAGCCGCTTACCTACATACTTATATCTTGTGCTGTTATCGTTACAATGCTTTGAAGTTAGAAAATTGAGATTTTTACTTGTTTATAGCTCACACCCTATACTCAATTTAAACTAGTTTAAGTTTTTTTTATTATTAGTACCGTTGTTATTGCATTTTTTCAGACAATCTGAAAATGAAATAAACATATATGTGGTGTCCCGTTTAAAAAGAAAATCAAAGGTTGGCGTCTTCTTGTGGCTCCATCTTGGTAATAATTAATTTTTAATCGTAGTTGTTTATGTTGCCCAGATTCCAAATTTCAGATCCCAATATCAACTAGAAGTTGAACTTTTTTCTAATCGGCTAAAAAACAGAAATCTTACGAGTTCGTTTTTATTTATTTTCTGAAGTTATTCGTAGACATTTTCTTTCGTAGAGAAGAAACTTTATCATTGCTACTTTTATAGCTCATCTGTACAAGATGGCGTTTACAAAGTTTGTGAACAACATTTAGTTTCAAAGAAATCAAAATCACCATCAACTTTATTTTTTATTTGGTTCGTAAAAAAGTACACCCTGTAGGTATTAGATAACATTTCCAATTACTAATTCAACAATGTAGCTATATCACGCAGTATATGTTTTTTTATAACTCATTTTGGTGTAGTAGGCACAGAAGTTATGAGGCTGAAAAAATGACAAAAACAATAATAGTATTGGCATACGAGTACGTACTATACAGGGTGATTGATTTAGAAAAAATTCGACTTCCAAATGATCTAGGAATCTGTAATTTGGAACTTAGGCAACATACCTAATAACGAGTCAAAATGAAATATTACCAAGATGGCAGCACATTTAAAAATGGCGAAAGCAATGGCCATCTTTGTTTTTGTAAATGGGACACCCATATATTATTGGATTTTCAGATTGTCTGAGAAAACGTAATAACAATGGTGCTTATAGTTGTATTTTAAATTGAGTAGGCTATGAGTTATAAACAAGTGAATATCGCAATTTTACAACTTTAAATCCATTTACCAAGAAAACGGCTAAAGATATCAGAAAACGATGCATAATATCAAAAAACGGCTTTCATGTTCCTTTCTTAACTTTTTATAAGGCATCCAATTATGCAGTTGAAATGTTTATACAAGGTGGTGAAAATTGTCAGATTTTTCATCACCCTGTATAAACATTTCAACTCTACAGTAGGATACCAGATAAAAATTTAAGATAGGGACATGTAAGCCGTTTTCTGATATCTTGAGCCGTTTTCGTGGTAAATGGGTTTAAAGTTGTAAAATGCGATTTTCACTTATTTATAACTCATAGCCTACTCAATTTAAAATACAACTATAAGCACCATTGTTATTACGTTTTCTCAAATAATCTGAAAGCGCAATAATATATGGGGTGTCCCATTTAAAAAAAAAAGATGGTCATTGCTTTCGCCATTTTTAAATGTGCTGCCATCTTGGTAATATTTCATTTTGACTCGTTATTAGGTATGTTGCCTAAGTTCCAAATTACAGATTCCTAGATCATTTAAAAGTCGAATTTTTTCTAAGGTGGCGTTTCAATCAATCACCCTGTATAGTATGCACTCGTATGCCAATACTATTGTTTTTGTCATTTTTTCAGCCTCATAACTTCTGTGCCTACTACACCAAAATGAGTAATAAAAATCATGCTTCGACATAGTCCTTGCAGTTTACCTAGTAGATGGTAGTTTACCTAGTAGAGAATCCGCATTTACCAGACCAGAACCAGCATTTGGCATATCACCGGATATTGACAAAATAACAATACGAAAATGTGCTGAGAGGGAAGTCCTCTAGAACTGGCAAAACTTGCCAAGATTGGACCATTTGAAGGTCTTTATAAAAGGTACTTTAAAGAAAAGGACCTATTGGAGCTTAACAGGAAAGAACTAAAAGCCCTAATAGGCCTTTATATTGGGCACTATATACAAGCTGAATCATCATCTGCACAGGATGGGCTTAGAAATTAGCGCTGAATGCCGCCTGTGCTTGGAGGATGACGAAACATCCTATGTGAGAGTGCCACTTTGGAAAAGACCAGATTACAAACCTTCGAGAGAGACTTTACACCGGAGCACCTGAATACATTAACAACAGTCAAGATGGTCAACTGCCTCAAAGAGGCTGACCTGATGATAAGGTTAATGTAACACGACTAGATGTGAGCCACAATAGACCTTCGGTCGCAGTGGAGGTGTCACAAGGGCCCACTCACGATAAATCTAAATCTACTTAGTAGAACTTCTCTCGATCTTGTTGACTCCGAAGTGAGCTCCTGATGTACCCCCATATGGATCACTTCAAGAATCTTCGGAGCTTTACTCCTTGGAACCACCAACTGCATGACGGTTTTCTTCCCGTCGGCAGTCTCCCAGGAGTCCTAAGCTCTCTTCAGTAGACCATTTTTGATTCACAGGGACTCCCGTTGTCACCATATAGAGCTTTAAATTATTCTGGGCTACGTAGAGAAATCTCTACCCAAGTTTGTCTCGGTCCGTATCGAGTGTAACTCAACGGACGGGTGGAAAAATTCGTCTAGGAATTCAAAAATGAAATCTGTAGTGTAACCTACCTTTTAAAATTGAGATCCTGCGTCATGCACAGCAAACTCAGTAATGTGGCCCCCTTAAACTGAATGATTGAAAAAAAAACCTCTTTGACGTTTTAAATGTCAACTTGTCTGTCATGAATGACTGTTTTGATTCCCGCTCTGAATGCTTGATTTGAATTTGAGGTTATCCTGCCCTGAAATCTTGAATGTTTGAATTTAAGATTACCCCGCCCTGATTTCAAATAAAATGGCCAACATTACTTACTGTTTGTGATCATGGTTTTACCTGTGTTTGTGGCTTTACCTGGGCTCGTGATCGTCTGTTTTCACCTTGTTTGGACCCTCCGTTGTGTTCGTAGCAACCTTACCTTGTTATTGGTTCTTTTATACACAGACATGAAGCAAAAAGGTGGGAGATTTGAGATTAATGAAACAAATGAATTCTAAAAACACCTACTTTATTCTAAGAAAAACCCAACAGTGCCGATACGCTCCGTGGGACTCCCGAGTAAAAGAGCGTGGCCGACGAAACCTCGATCCTTATCCCGAAATGAAAAGAATCAACGGTGGTTTGGAAAAGTGTAGATCAATCGTCTCGACAACTGTCACCATAACTAATGAACCCTCTTTCATTCTGACTCATTTGCGCGAAACATTTTAAACAGAAGCATTACCACAGAAATCTAGGTCTTCAAGATAACCATGGGAATGGGTTTTGTTAGTAAGACAGTGTAACGAGGTCCGGTTAGGAAGCTACCCGCCTATTGAGTTGGAGGGGCCCCTGTGATCCGGGGTCCGACTAGGATGCTACCCGTTGGCTGTTTAAATGGCCCCCCTGGCAAGGACGAAAATGTTAGTTAGATTCACATAAGGCCCATACATTCGTAGTTCAATAGTTTGGTAAACAATTATCAATCAAAATGATCCACCCCTTTGAATTGAGTTTGACGAAGAACGTGAAATGACTTTTACGTTGATTGATTTCACAGAAAAGTAGAGAACCTCACTTTACATTTACAAAGATCAATTTGAAATCAAGATACATCATTATCGATTGGACAGTTTTGTTGAATAAATATGTTCATGAAATATAAATAAATAATCAAAAGAGTATAAGTCAATAAACAGCAATTAAATCAAGAATGTTCGGTAGACAATTTAAATAAGACATCGATTAAGTAAGCGATCAAATAAACGGCAGGTAAAATGAGAATAAAGAGCGAACATGTGACATGAGATAAAAGCATGGCAAGACATAATAAGTAGGTACATGGTTATAAAGTGTGAATGGTAGCAATCGATGGTTAGAAAATGGTTAGAACATAATATACAATAAGAATGAAGCGAGTCGACTAAACATTATTCGGGAGATACACAAAATGGTTGGTTCGATAAATGAAATTAAATAACATTTTGACACACAGATTAATAAATGCAGGCATGAATTGTTGTAACATGAATAAATAGAGCAGAGCCATGTTCGTACAGTAATAAAATATAAAGGTGCTATAATCACATGTTAGTTCAGTTTCGAATGATACGTAAAATATAAAATAAGCGAAAAAAGTTATTTACAATTTCTTAATACATTTCTAACAAAAGCCCTGTGTGCTGTGTGCCATGTGTGAGAGGTGTGATTAAAATAAGATCGTTAAAATAACCTTTCATAGGTACCTACAGGAATGTGGAAGTTACTTATTCAATAAACTTTCTTTAAGCCAATTTAGAATTTTCACTCATTATTTAAGAATTATTCCTTAATCAAAACTCGTTATTTAGAAATTGTGAAATAATAATTAATTCAAATGAATTTGAATGAAATGAAAAACAACACAAATTAGCCATAAACCTCATTTATCCTCAACAAAACAATGAAATCAGAAAATATTCATCACTAACGTACTTTGGAAACGTTTCAACACAAATATCAAGGATAATTTCTAACACCACTACGCATATTTAATATTTCATTCAAATCTTTTATGAGTAATGGTTCTATATTGCTGAATGCAAAAGAAAAGTTATCTAAATTACAGAAACCTGGAATTTATCGATTAAACTGTTCTCATTGTAATTCAGTTTATATAGGGCAGACTTGTAGAAATCTAGAAATTAGATACAACGAACACCTAAACTCTTACAGACTCAAACATCCAGAAAGATCAAAATTTGCAAAACACTTAATAAAAAACAATCACACTCTAACAGCAAACAACAAAATTGAACTACTACATCATTGCGTGATCATTATTTTAAATTAAATTTTCTTGAATCTCTAGAGATCCACAGACATTTACATAATCAACAATACACAGTAATAAATGAACAGCTAGACACATATCGTTCTCCACTACTTGATTTTCTTCTTGATATCAACAACTAAGAAGATTCTGAAGAAATTACATTATGATCTAGTTAGTTCTCTTAAAAATTCATTTAAATCTAGTTACTTGTTTTATGATCACTTAGGTAATACTGTTGCTATGTTACTGTATCAATAATTTTATTTACGTCTGAAGATGCTACATGAAAAGTAGCGAAACACGTGTAACGTTTCTATCATCGATCAATATACAGTAGAATTTTATAAAACATTAGTATTTTATTCATAATCAATAATTGTAGTTGATAAATATTTAGTGCTTATCCTGTTGTTTAGTCTTCCAAAACACCCCTCACATGCCCATTCCACTTTTTCCACTCGCGTCTCTCACAGCAGTCACAGTGTTGCTGCATTAAATCAGGTCTTTGGTCAGGGCAGGTTTTTTTTTTAATTTTAGGGACATTTAAAGGGAAAAAAAAACCTACCCTGACCAAAGACCTGATTTAATGCAGCAACACTGTGACTGCTGTAAGAGGCGCGAGTGGAAAAAGTGGAATGGGCATGTGAGGGGTGTTTTGGAAGACTAAACAACAGGATTACCTATTTAGTTACTCAATAGTCTGAATTGTTGTAGGAATTGATAAAAGTGATACAACTAGATGAAAGATCTTATTTGAACCGAGCAAAGAAGATCCGAAGATTCCACAATAGAGTGATTACGAAAAAACTTTTATTTGATACTTTGGAGAAATTTCAGTACGACGATCTTAAAAGCGCTTTTGATATACCACCACTTCCACCCAACTCGCCACTGAAACTGTCGTCGCATGTTATTTCTCACCAGGATTTGTACTTTGGAGCAAGATTGTTAAAATATAACAAGGACGCCCTCAAGGACGATGACATTGTACATTCCGGCTCGGTAACCATCACAAACACCATTGCAAGGGTTTTCGGGTATGTACAATAATAATAACAAATATAATATAATGCATTATTCATTACGTACATTTTCAGAGTTGACTGCACCGCCGTTACATTTCAAATAAGTTATACATCTGGTTTTCCTCTTGCTCTCGAATATTAGGAAACGGCCGTCCGGTGTACTTCAAATTGAAAAATCCTCTCAAGACTAAATGTGATCCAGGATTTTCAAAAATTAAAGAGACTGAATTAAACGAATCTTGTTCTACACTTACTTGGATATGAATTCAAGAATCTCAGTTATTGTAACTGCGTTATAAGGGAAGAATTGCGAGAAGTGGCAAAAAATGCAATAAGAAAATCGACGCTGCTTTTAATAGTTGATGACAATGTCAACGTTTTGGATCAAATAAGTAAGATTAATAATACATCAATACCGTTGAAAGTATCACAGAAGCGACCGCTAGCATCGATTGTGCATTTCGACAATCAAAAAAAGTCGGAATGTTTCGTACTTTCCATGTTGGCAAAGCCTATCGTTGGTGAGTTTTTTAGTGCCGTGGTAGCACAGTTTGAATACTTAAACATATTGTTTTGTAGGTGAAAGCAGGTTGTTTATTGTGGAGGTATCTTTTACTCCGAATCTTTCCGTTTACGAATTTGTGACCGGGGATTTCGGAAGAACGTTACCCAGCATAAAAAGCATAATAGGAACAGAGTCGGCGTCCTAGCAGCTGACGACATGACAGTGAAACTCCTGAGTGGCCTCCTTCAAGACTAGTCATCGATATAAGAGTGCTGATTTAAGTGCAAAAGACTAAAGACAACTCTTATCTACAGATCTATCTTGTGACTGCTTCAGCTCGTGTCTTATTACTGTGAAATAATTAATTGACATGATCTATTATTGTCTACAGTTAATGGAATATCAAAATTAGTTTCTTCTAGAATTATTAGTTTTAATTTAACCGTTTTTGTTATTCAAAAAAATTGAATGAATAAATTTCTAGTTTGATAAAAATATGTTTTATTTAGAAAATAATGGAATGGTCTTATTTTTTACATTTAGAATATGATGGGGTTATTTACTTATTGGGTACACTACCAAATCCATTGCCTGCTATTTTAATATTATAGACAATAAAACATATTAACAATTAATATTATTATTAATTTCCTTTTAAGAATTCGACTATTAATTTTTTCCATTTATCTTACAATAATAATTCGAATAGGCTTTACTTTTCCCTTTGTTGTTCTCTTGTCAGGATAGGTAAACGAATCTATTCTCTATTGAATACGGATTCAGAGATCCTAAAATTAGCGAAATAAAGGCTGCTGCTGCTATTATTCTGATACTACTACTGCTACCAATCAAAACGCGGCATTTGCGAGCATTGGCAAAACCTAGTTGGGATATAAATAAACGCGTCAAGAAGTGTAGGTGTGAGTGAGAGAGAAGCGATGAACCATCTACAGGGTGTTGATTTTCAAAGCGGGCCATAGAGGATTAGCATTGCGAAAGTGGTTTTTGAGGATTCCTGCTCGCCGTTTAAACTGACAGAAATGGTTTTCGTATCAAAATGAAGCTAAAATTATTGCGCATAACGCTTGACATCAGAAATTAATTTAATTTCACGTTGTTTTCTAAAATTCTTCAGTAAAAATTCAAGTAAACTGCTCAACAAATGAAACGTTACATGACCAAATTTGCCCTAACTTTGGCACTGATAAAATTTGGATTGTTTCGAGCAATTCAATTTTTGCTTCGAGGGTTCACTAGTTCAATGCCTTGTTTATCAGTCCATATGTTTGCAAGAACTTGGTACTTCACACAAAGTTTATATAGGGTGGTAAATAAAACAGTTCAAAATCTCAGAAAGTTCAGCTTGCTCCCATTTCATCAAAGATTTTTCTTTTTAAATTTCAACACAAAGATCATGAAGATGGACCTCATATCTCGAAACGGTTTTCGAATTTTCCGATTATTTCTTTTATTTACAGGGTGATCTCAAAAAAACTATTTTTTGGTGTGGCAATGATAACTTTGTTACCCGTGACCCGATTTTCAAAATGTAGGGCTCATTTTAAAGCTAAAGCTTCAAGCAAGAATACGCAAGGTTGATAATCGACTAAGGACAAAAATTGAAAATACAGGGTTGTATTAAAACTAACCCAAATCTGAATGGCTTTCGAAATCTGGTATTAAGGAAAATTTGAAATAAAGTTAAGTTGCTTTCAAACAAACCATTCATTCTGAATACTTCAAGATGTTCTTCGGTTGCATGAGTTAAGAATTGTTGACATAAGAGCAAAATTACAACTTCGTGTTTTCGAATGAGGTAGCCGCTTTGTTATTATTAGGCTTATTGTTTATCATATGAATGTCACTATTATTGATTGTTGTTTGACGGCTGATAAAACTGTTTTATTTATTGTAAGAATGAATTGACCACCCTTGTATCTCCGGATATAAATCCGCTTGCTTGAGCATGTTTGGAGCAGAATGAAAAAAAATCCTAAAGAAAGGGAAGGACAAATGGATAATTTGGATGATTTGGTGATAGCTATACAGGAAGAATAGGAAGCTACTCCCCAGCAGTTTTTACATCACCTGGTGGAGGGAATGCCCAAGAAGAGTTACGGCAGTTATAAAAGAGGCAGGGGAGGTCCGACAAAATATTGGTATTTGGATACTCCCCTTTTTTTGGAATGCCACAGTTTTTTGTACATAAATAATAAAACATTTTAATGGACACCTCTTAACCTTTCTTTAACAGAACTTTCTTTACGATATGACAGGCTCAATTATTGCTGAGTGAATTAACAAGCCATCACGGTAAGTATTAATGGAAGCCATGCAAAGAAATCTCAGCTCAACCGACAATATAAAACAGTTTTATCAGCCGTCAAACAACAATCAATAATAGTGACATCCATATGATAAACAATAAGCCTAATAACAACAAAGGGACTACCTCATTCGAAAACACGAAGTTGTAATTTTGCTCTTATGTAAACAATTCTTAACTCATGCAAGCGAAGAACATCTTGAAGTATTCAGAATGAATGGTTTGTTTGAAAGCAACTTAACTTTATTTCAAATTTTCCTTAATACCAGATTTCGAAAGCCATTCAGATTTGGGTTAGTTTTAATACAACCCTGTATTTTCAATTTTTGTCCTTAGTCGATTATCAACCTTGCTTGTTCTTGCTTGAAGCTTAAGCTTTAAAATGAGCCCTACATTTTGAAAATCGGGTCACAGGTAACAAAGTTTTCATTGTCACACCAAAAAGTAGTTTTTTTGAGATCACCCTGTAAATAAAAGAAATAATCGGAAAATTCGAAAACCGTTTCGAGATATGAGGTCCATCTTCATGATCTTTGTGTTGAAATTTAAAAAGAAAAATCTTTGATGAAATGGGAGCAAGCTGAACTTTCTGAGATTTTGAACTGTTTTGTTTACCACCCTATATAAACTTTGTGTGAAGTACCAAGTTCTTGCAAACATACGGACTGATAAACAAGGCATTGAACTAGTGAACCCTCGAAACAAAAATTGAATTGCTCGAAACAATCCAAATTTTATCAGTGCCAAAGTTAGGGCAAATTTGGTCATGTAACGTTTCATTTGTTGAGCAGTTTAATTGTTAATGTTTAATCACAAAATAGCATGCCTTGCCTAAACAATAATGACGTTTCTACGTTTTGACAATCCAATAATAAAACTTTATAAGTCAGTAGGTAATAATAAAGTCTGGTTCTATTTAACCCTCCTGTAAACTGGCTACACTGTAGTAGGTTTTCACCATAAAGACTCTTTTTGGGTTTGTATAACCCATTTTTAAATAGAACCAGACTTTATTATTACCTACTGACTTATATAGTTTTATTATTGGATTGTCAAAACGTAGAAACGTCATTATTGTTTAGGCAAGGCATGCTATTTTGTGATTAAACATTAACAATTACTTAAATTTTTACTGAAGAATTTTAGAAAACAACGTGAAATTAAATTAATTTCTGATGTCAAGCGTTATGCGCAATAATTTTAGCTTCATTTTGATACCAAAACCATTTCTGTCAGTTTAAACAGCGAGCAGGAATCCTCAAAAACCACTTTCGCAATGCTAATCCTCTATGGCCCGCTTTGAAAATCAACAGCCTGTATATCTGTCAGTTTTCAGTTCAGTTACAGGACAAGTTACATACAGCATCTGCGTCAAGATTCATTCATACATTTTTTATTAAAGTTTCTGTGGTCTGCTATCTCACGGTCACGATACACATATATAGGTATACTTACCATTTTTTAAATCAATTTTGTCTCTTTCTACAGCATGCATCAACCGACTGTTTCATCATATTTTCCTCTGCTGGAAATCTAAAGTATTTAATTGGACTGCCTTTAGTCACGTAATAATTATTGTTCTTGCAGTTCGAAATTGCACAACAAGGCATGTTTATCAGATGTAATACTCATAACAATCTAATACATAATATTTTATAGCTCCAGCACAAAGAAAAACACAAGCAACCATCAACCAAGGAAGGAACCATTAAAATTTGACGTTTAAACCATCTCGTCGAGTTTAAACCACATGACGTCATTGCGCAGTAGTTGACCAAAATAGAAAACGCTATCGGCATACCGTGTATAGTGTAAAAGTGTATTACTGTATTATGTGTTATGTGTATCGTGAGATCGTGAGAAAGTGTAAATTAATTATTATATTTAATATTTATTGCCTCTTCCTCTCAATATTCCCAATTTCTAAATTAAAATGAGACATTTTCGCATGCCCTGTCAGAATATAAATGGTCTCATAACTCTTCAGAAACACGTAGGTATCTTGTATTTTATTCTAAAGAACCCCTAATTACAAAAGTTTTAATTCGTAATAATTTATACCCAGGTTGGCAGTATATTAAATGAAATCGGTAAATTTGAAGGCAACGACAAAAGGAAGGCTCTCAGTTATGTTAAAAATCTTCTTAAATTAAACAAAGGGAAAGGTAATTCAGAAATAGCTTACAAGACCACTCGAAGTCGCAAGAAGAATGGATTGGTAACAGTTAAACCTCGTCGATCTTCTATCAAAGATCGGAAAGCCCAGAATGAGTATTTCAGCTGTCTTTCCTGTGATATAGTTAATGAAAATAGAGTTAAACATTTAAAGCATTTAGAGGCACATGGTGGTGTGCCTCGGTCTTGTTTAAAATGTAAAAGAACCTTTGCTGGTCAGGTTAGTTTTGATTGGCATCTTCAGTATTATTGTCTTTCAAGGAAACCACTGAAAACCAAGAATAAATGCAATCAGTGTTTCAGAGTAAGTATGCCCTAGGAGTAATTAAATTTCACTATAATGCTCTGTAACTTGTTTGAATGACACTCTGAAAATTACCAGATGTATGATGTACCTTTACCTATACATAAGTATGGAAATTGTGTACAGTAACTGACAGTTCTAAAAAATCAATTTCGGAGAAGCGGCAAGCGGAAAATTTTTCTTGCAACGAAAGTTTCTGTTTGCCGCTTCTCTGAAATTACTTTTTTGGAAATGTCAGTTACTGTACACAATTTTCGTACCGATGTATAGCTGTTTGTTAAAAAATTACTCTTTTGTAAAATGAATAATGCATAAAGCAAAGTCACCTTGTAGGTACCTATGACAGGTGAATTGGGTAATCTTACAGAAGTTGTACCTTCAAGTTTAGGATAATAATGCACATGGCACTCAAGGAGATTATACTGCCCTGTTAATTCAAAGGGGCGTATCTGCAAAAATATAGAATTTGAGAAAACTGACTTTTAAGATTTTCAGTTATGCCATGAAATCAGTAATGTGAACTGGAATTCTAATTTCATAGTAATAATCATAAAAATTACAAAAGTTACTGTGGGTTATTTGAGATCTGTTACTTGCCTGCAAATATGACTTTTGATAGATACGCCCTTTTCATCTAACATAAGTTACCACTCTTGGCAGATGCGTCTATTTTACTAAATATTAGTGAGGTAAGTACATGGTTTAAATTATGTACTGGCAAAAATAAAATAAAAAAGCTGTAGTAGGTATTTATTGACATTAATTACGATAAGCTCAAACATTGGTAACTTAAGGATGTTAAATATTGAAATTATATGATTTATTCTCTCGACTAAAACCATCATAGGCAAATAATGGGTCATTTCTGGTAAAATACAAGTCAGTCACTGTCATCTACGACGATCAGCTTCTGTTGTTGGCAAGTTTTCCCAAAATACTAATCTGTTAGAAGAAAATATTGGTCCTAATCTCGATATAATAGTATGTTTTCTTGCTTTTGTATTCCCTGGAGGTCCTCTGGTATTTGGAGCTCCTTTACATTGTGGCTTAGTGATTCCAGTTTTATTATTTGAATAGTTCAATGGGATAAATGTACCTACATATACCTCCAAATGACTGAGAGTATGTTCTTTCACCTCTTTTAAAATTTACTTGTACCTTAGGTCTCGGAGTTATTTTTTTAGTAGGTTTGTATTGAGAAGTGTGATCTTCCCAGTCATAAAATGAATTTTCATCCATTTGTACAACATGAGCCCCTCTATAAGAACTCTTCACAGTCTCTAGATAATCATTAAAGTCATATACCTTACCCTTCTTTTTCAACAAATCAAAATAGTCATTTTCCATGTTCAAAAGCAGCTTACATTACAAACGGCTCAAGATATCGGAAAACGGCTTACATGTCCCTATTTTAACTTTTTACGTATTATCCTATGATGTAGAGGAAATTATTATGAAAAACCTGATAATTTTCATCACCCTGTATGAAAATTTGAAGTACCTACACTGTGACACTGAAAAGTGAAAGGTTAAGATAGGGACATGTAAGCCGTTTTTCGATATCTTGTGCCGTTTTCAATGTAAGCTGATTTGAAAATGGAAAATTGCGATTTTCACCTGTTTATAACTCATAAAATAGTCAATATAAACTGCTATTGTGAAAACATTCTTGTTGGATTTTCTCAGAAAATTCTAAAATGTAATAATAAAAAGAGTGTCCTATTAAAAAAAAAAAATCTTCATATAGCCACACTTATTTAGGCCACCCTGTACACTCTAAAATATTTTCCTAAAATAGACTCTTACAAATAGTATAGAATGACATTTGAATGAAATTCCTAATCTCATTTTTTGTTTAGGAGCTATAGACCGACGCGCGCTTGACTGACAATAACCCTGTAGGTATAAGACGAAACTAAAAATGTACCAATTTTTGTTTTGGGCAGAACAATTATCCATTCATAGAATCACATGTTCCACATCACGAATTTGCAAAAAAATATTTGTAAAAGGTACTTATAATTTCTCTCTTAATAATAAAAGACCAGGCAATTGCATACCAATTGTTAAGAGTAAAAGGCGTATCTGCGTGTAAAATCTGCAATTACGCCCTTTGGTTCTAACATGGTGTGTAGATACGCCCTTTTCAATTAACAAAATCAGTTACGCCTTTTTTATCTAACAAAGTGGAGTAACTTGTAGATACGCCCTTCTTTCAAGCTTGTCTACCGCCTATATTAAGCTAAAATACGCCTTTTGTTCTTAACATATAGATAGTATTAGTGGAGACGAATACAAAAATGCATCTAACTCAATTTTGGATGAATTTGTAGATACGCCCTTTTGAATTAACACGGCAGTATAGGCGTCCTGTGTTGCCTGACACGTTTTCACAATATTATGTTTTTCGGTAATGTTGCACTTTAGTGCCCTGATGAGTTCTCGGTAGGTATGTGAGTGTCCCGCTTTAGGAATGACCAGATTACAAACCTTTAGAGAGACTTTCTCACACCGGTGGTGCTGGATACATTATAAAAGTCAAGATGGTCAGCTTCCTCAAAGAGGCTGACCTGATGGGATTAATATAGCAAAATTACATGTGAGCCACAATAGACCTTTGATCGCAGTGGAGGTGTCACAATGACCCACTCACGATGAATCTAATCTAATCCTCTCCACGAGCCCCCCTCCACTTTCTCTGCTCCTGTCCCTCTGAGCGTTGCCACATATGATCAGAATCTTCAAAAAAAAGTCAAGTCATTGATCACTCACTGTTGAGATTTTTTCCCCTAAAATGTCAAGAAAATGGAAAAAGGCAAGTATTAAAGAAGATAATAAAGAAAAAGCAACAGGGGTTGTAAATTTATTACTATACTATGATATACAGGTGTCCCAGAAGGCATGGATCAAACGAAACCCAGTGGAAGGGGGTCATTTGTAACCGAGTTTGTAACAAAACAAATCACATAAGCAGTTGTCCGACTGCTTATGGTTTTCAAGTTATTCACCATTTTTTGGGTTTTGGAAAACTGTTATATTCAATAAGAAAAAAATTGGTTCTTTTTTGTAAATTAACTTCTGCTCTAAAAATGGCAAAAAATGTAAAAAACATAAAATGGCGAATAACTCGAAAACTGTAAACAATCGGAGGACAACTGCTTATGGGATTTTTTTGTTCCAAATGACCTCCCCTCCCCCCCCCTTACACTGGGTTTCGTTTGATGCATGACTTCTGAGTATATCATAGTATACATCAGGGTGCACTATACAGGGTGATCCCGAAATGGCGGACACGGAATACAGGGTGTTGTAGAGGATGTTCAGAAAGACTGTAAATTTAAAACAAAAATGTGTTACCCGGCTTCGTTACCGAGATATAGGGTGTCCTTTTTCTAAACTTTAAATCGAAATGGCGGTCAAATTTAAACAACCTCCACTGGCAAAACACATGGTTTCACATAACTATAACGATAGTGTTTGCTTTATATTATCGGGAACGGAATTATACGCATTCAAAGTTTACCTCTTCCCTGTGTTCAACAAAATTTTTCAATGTGGTTGTTCGAATTCGAGATTTTGAATAATATTATCGAATTTGTATCCGCGCAACGATTATTGCTTTAAGCTTTGTTGTGTTTCCATTTCATATGTTTCCATGGTAACATCTATCTGGGTATTGTAGACCTACACATTATTTTTCTGCCTGAAGAAGGGTATCCAGTGCGGTGTTGTGACTTTATTTTCTACAAAAGTGGTCATATCTTCTTAAGGGAGCCATACTGGAGAAAACAGTAAATAAAACTTAGAATCTTTAATCCATAATAGATGCTGTGGTGCTGTCCGTGTCCGCCATTTCGAGATCACCCTGTATATCCTTCTCTATATGTATTGCTATCTCCTGAACGCTGAGTGATACAGGGTCGGTTAAATTAGAGAAAAGATGCGCAGTTTTGTGGCCATCTCGAATCCGTCAAGACATGCGAGATATCTGTGACAGCTCCTGAAATATCCTGAAAAAACTGAAAAATCAAGATTTCTTTTTTTTGCTATATCTTTCTTGTTATTAAAAATTAATCAATAATTTTTTGTAGGCTTACATAAATCGTCAAGAGCTACCCATCTGTCATTACAAAAATTTTCAAGACCGACTAGATCCAAGAGTTTTCACAGTCAACTTTCGTTTTTCTTATGGCCGCCATATTATTTTTTTATGTCGTTCAATATGAAAAAAATAATGGAAACGAAAAATTAATAAACTTCAAAACAAATTTTTTAAATTTTTATTCTTTTTTCAAAGAAAAACCTAAAAAAAATCGTCGAAAAACGTCAACATTTGTAAAATACGACGAAATAGTGCTTATGATTTTTAATTTATCTATGAAATTCGGTCTAAAAAGTTGTATTTTTTGTAAAGAAAAAAGAAGAAGAAAATTTTTTTTAATTTATTTTTTGAAGTTTACCAATTTTTAGTTTTTATGATTTTTTTATACCGAACAACATAAAAAAAAAAACAATATGGTGGCCATAAGAAAAACGAAAGTTGACTGAAAATTCTGGGATCTAGAGGCTTTGAAAATTTTTGAAATGTCAGATGGGTAGCTCCTGACGACTTATGTAAGCCCACAAAAATTATTCATTAATTTCCAATAATAAAAAAAGATATGGAAAAAATAAGAAATCTCGATTTTTCAGTTTTTTCAGAATATTTCAGGAACGCTCACAGATATTTTGTATGTCTTGACTGATTCGAGATTGCCACAAAATTGCTCCTTCTTTGGACTACTCTAACCGACCCTGTATCTATTAGCGTTAGTGATAGCAATATAGAGAAGGATATAGAGAAGTGCACCTGTAGTAGTAAATTTACTACCATTACGGGTTTTTCTTTATCTTCTTTATTTTATATTTTACTTGTCGTTTTCCATTTTCTTGATTTCAGGGGAAAAAATCCTAACAATGAGCAATAACCTGACTTATCAATTCTGATCATATGTGGCAACACTGAGAGGATTTCAGCGCGACAGGAGAGGAGAAAGTGGAGGGGAACTAATGGCACTAAAGCAAAATCGTACTAGTTTTTCAATAGAGATGAACTGAAATTGATACGTCGGGTCATTAGTTGTTGTTAGGTTTTCTCTCCCTTGAAATTTACCACCTCTGGCTTCTTCAAGTTCTGGTCAGTTTCTGATCATTTCCATTTTTCACTAAAAATCGGTACGTATCGTAAAATCAGTACCAGCTGGCAACACTAACACACACGTTTAAATGATGACAGGAATTCAAAGAAACGTCCTTTACAATCTCGTTTACAATAATAGTACTTCCCTATGGTCACATTTGCAAATCAACTCAGACTATATTAAGTAGTATATTGACTCGCTGTATATTTTATATTGAATTTACTGATAGAGCTAAATAAAGTTTATATGGCTTGTCCAGTGAGTGTTGACCGGTGAGATGCCACACTGATCCTGACTTTAAACGATTTGATTTTTTATGTTTTAATTCGTACTAATTCTAATTATTATACGAATCAAATCAATTATTGTATTATAATATTTATATTATATTAATAATAAATATTATAATTATAATATAAATCAATTATTATAATAATTGTACGAATTAAAACATAAAAAATCAAATCGTTTATAGTCAGGATCAGTGTAAAATCTCATCGGACAACACTCAATGGACAAGCCATATACTTGCTTATCTATCTATCGATCTATTATACAGGTTTGTGCAAACATGGTGCCAGTATTGGTATATCGAAAACGGTTAGAGATACAAACTTGGTTACATAGGAAAAAAGTTGCACTTTTTTTGGAGACACTTCCATGCATCTTTCAGATTTTAACATTTTTTCATAGGTCACTAGATAATTGGAAAAACTGAAATGTGCGATTTTTTCTTCCGTTAACCTTTACACTGCGCGAATATATTTCACAGCTCCTCTGTGTATGCGCGATATAAATGCATGTGCGTTCATATACGTTGGGAGCAGCCTGAGTATACATACGTATATCAACGTCCGGAGCAGTCGAACGCTAATTTAACAAAATTCCGACGAAATCTACCAGGACTGTAACCGTGGCTGCTAAAACTCGTATATTTTATAACAACGCTATAAAAAATTAAATATTTATTATTCATACAAAGGATACACTTTATGAAGTAAAAAAAAATATATTTTTCTGCTTAATACAAATAAAATTCCAGTTCAAAATGAAAAATTCAATATGTACAAGTATTCGTTGCATAAAAATATTAAAATTCAAAATAAATACACTGCTGGAGAAAAAATCTGGACACCTTAACTTTTAAAACTTAAGTACCAGCTCGATTTAGACAACGGTAAGGGCCGTGTAGGTCTCGTCAAGACGAAACGTTTTTTTATTTTAAGTTTTTGGATTTGGACCTTCGTTGCGGAAATATGGCCGACTTCCGGTTTTTCGTTTTTTGGCTCCAGTTTCGGCATTTTTAGGCTCTCGCCCAAACTGAAACTAGTTTTGGAAACTCCTTAGCTTCAGTTTTAACTTTCATATTGAAGTTAAGGTTCTATCTCTGTTGGATTCAAAATCTTAATTTTTCAATTTGATTCAATTTGAATTGATTCAAAGACTTTAAAATTTAAAGTCTTGGGCATATCGCCATTTTGAATCCAACAGAGATAGAACCTTGACTTCAATATGAAAGTTGTAACTGAAGCTATGGAGTTTCCAAAACTAGTTTCAGTTTGGGCGAGAACCTAAAAATGCCGAAACTGGAGCCAAAAAACTAAAAACCGGAAGTCGGCCATATTTCCGCAACGAAGGTCCAAATCCAAAAACTTCAAATAAAAAAACGTTTCGTCTTGACGAGATCTACACGGCCCTTACCGTTGTCTAAATCGAGCTGGTACACCCTGTATAATAATTTTATTTTTCCTATTTTAATAATAAAAAAAATATAGAAAGTCAAGTGTCCGAATTTTTTTACCAAGCAGCGTAATTATAACAAACAGAACTAAGTATTGTACCTAAATAAATTAACACAAATTTTCTTTTGACAAAATAAATATATCACTAATACCAATGTTTGTGAATGAGCCTAGACAAATCTAGGTTCTCGAAAAAATCGAAGTATACCTACGAATAGGTATTAATAAGTGGACTGTATGAATCGAAATTTTAAACGATATGAATCGCCTGACAACTGAACCACTTACCTTTTGACGAAGCTGGGGTGGATTCGGTTCTAGGCGTAGAAATGGAGCTTGTAGAAGTGGCAGAGCACGAACGAAACGAAAAATTTGGCACCAGCGTACCGCGGCGTATTTTCAGCTAACCAAAAACCAACGAACCTCCTTCGAGGCGGCGACACGACGACTCTTCTTCCTCTTGACGCAGAAGCAAGTGGGGAAGCCAGGCGATTATTTTTCGCGTAAAAACAAATAAATATCCCGAGCAAGTCAATTAAATTAATGGAAATGGCAAATTCTAATTATTTCCCTACCCAAAACAAAACAATAGTTATTTATTATACAAGAGAAAAAAGTGATAGATTTTAGCTAGCGGAGGGGACAAACACATCGAGAGCTAAAATCGTACTTTTTTCTTGTGTGTAATATACAATTTTTTTCTGCGAGAAGAAATATCAGTGTTAGAATGTCGAAAAACGTAGTTAGATAACTGAAAATAATTTTGGACTGTTGATCTATGTTGTATTTAAATTTTCAAACTGGTAGACTTTTGTAGTAATCGACGTTGCCTGGTAACGAAACGATTTAATTAACGATTAAACGTCATAATTTAATTAAAATTTTAGATAGTTTTGCAAAGATTCTTGTAAGGTCTCAATGAGTGAATTTATTAATATGGATAGTGATTGTTATGAAAATTCCCTTAATAATTGCCATTTGGATAATAAGGTAACTTTCCTTTACGTATATTTGATATAAATTTAATGATATCTGAGTGTTAATAGTAGCTATACCTAAGCCGCCATTTCGGGGAAATAAGTACTCATTTATTTCCCTGCTAATTCATTTATTTCCCCGATAAGATGCAGCTCATATAATGAGGCATTTTTCTACCTGTCAACGGGAAAAAAAGTCAAACTTTTAGCCCGTCGCAGAAAAAAAGTATTATTTACAAAAATATAAAAAGCATTTTAGTTGGGACAACCAACATCTCAGAAATTTTTCAGAGTGTGATATCTTTTGAAACAAGGAATGATACAAAGTGCTACATTACACTCATCACACATATACCGGGTATCTCTTCTTTGGTTGTTTTGCGAGCAAACAACGCATCTCCTTTGAGCTAGCTTTTTTTACCCCATGGACAGTACTAAAGATATAAAGTGAAGATCAATTAGGCGCAAAGGGTTGTCAGAAGTCAGAAGTCTTTTCCTTCCTGATTTTCGAAAGTCTTTTGGTTTGTGATGTTTTTCCAGAATCTGCTGTATAACTTGATGCTGAAATTCACTTAGAGTAACTTTTCTGCCAGTTAAAGTTAGGTAAACGGTGTGTCGTGTGCATTCAGAAGTGATAAGTCAACAAGGTGGAAGAATACTTTTTTATACCATTTTATCGTCTTACGGACACATTCCGTAGAGCTGAGCATCATGTCCGACCTATCCACAGCGCCCATGAACTGATTATAGTCCATAATACAGTGTGGTTTTCTCTTTTCTTCTCCAGTTGACCTGTCTATTTTCCCTGTACCTATTACTTCACTATCATGCATTGTTGTAAGCATACGCACCTCTCTTTTATCTTGCCATTTTAGTGCTAAAATATTAGTCGTGGATTTATATGATTTAAATGAGCTTTATATGGGTCAAAGCTTTATCAGGATTACGCCAGTTGTTGAATTTATGTGGAATACGCCTTTTAGAAACCATCTACATCCTTAACTCAATTTCACAAAATTTGAGGGTTAAGCCATTTGGCCTACGACCTGTCGAATATATTTACAGCAATTGATATTTGCATTGGAATTCCCTGTGTTTGGAAAATAAAATGACATGTGTAGATATTTCATTGATACAATAGGATACCACAAGGTAGGGACGTGTAAGCCGTATTCCCATATCTTGACCCTTTTTCAATGTAAGCTGCTTTGAAAATGTAAAATGGCGATTTTCTTTTGTTTATGACTCATAAATTACTGTTACAAATTTAAACTGTGAAAACACTTTCTATAAAATTTTCTCTACGTAATTTTTAAATTTTAAAATTTTCTAAACCTAATTATTCAGATATCTCAAAAAGTACCTTAGGACGGTGGGGGACATCGTTGGAACGAAAAATCCACCTGGCACCCCACCCTCACCCCTTGTGAGAGAGTAACTTTGTAGGGGTAACTTTGAAATCTTAAATAACAATCCCTATTTTTTATTGGGAATTCATATTCAGCAGAAAAAAGATTGCAAAAAATGTTTCAGATAAATCTTACACATTTTTGAAACAATGTCCCCCACAAGTATCTAAGATACTTTGCAAAAGAGATACTTTTTAAAGTATCTTGTATCCATTTTTACATATCTAAGAATTCTAAAATACTTTGTGAAATAGATACCTTTTCTACGTTGCAAGTTACGGCTTGCGCAACATTGCCCGTTTTATTATGTTGCTTGCATAAGGTCTAGCAGGTCATCTGTCATCAGGAAATTTTATAGCATTTCTTCTATTTGCATTTTTCAAGTGGGTATCTTTAAGAGCTTTTAGCATCTAGGATACTCTAATATTGGTGTTTGTCATTTTAAAACTTATAAGCCGGTCAACAACTTTGTAAGTAGTCAACATTCGCTTTCTTCCTCTGAATGGACAGCAGCGATCAAACTTAATTGCAATTATGCTAACGTGAATGGAGTCCCTGGAAACAATTGCAGCTCCGACCGTTGCCGTAAATGTGGTAACGAGAAAGAGATACCCGCTCATATTATAGGTAGCTGCAAGAGTAACACACTTCTTATCACCTCAAGACATCATAAAGTGAAACACCATATTTCTCGATTGCTTCAAGAAAAAAATTTTGATTGCTATGAAGAGGTTTTTGCAATAGATGAAGCAGGAAGGAAGCGTTTTAGTGACATAGTTGCATTTGATAAAAATCAAATAAAGCCTACATAATTGATCCAACCATACGTTTTGAAACTAATAATCCAAATCAAGATTCTAATGTTCAATTGGAGAAACAAACATATTTATGATGGTTGTGTCGAATATTATAAAAAAAATATTTTGAAAATTTTGGTTATCGAAATTGGCATACTTTAGGTTTGTGATTTGGGGCTAGAAGATCAATTAGTACTAATGTTTTAAATTTTTTCGAAAAATTCAAATTAAATAAAGATGAATTAATGATAATTTCGAAAAATATACTAATTGATTCTCTACACATCATCCATCACCATACTTATGGTTGACTTAATATTTGTATTTATTAATTTTATTATTATTATCTTCAGACTGATTTGTGTATACTGTGTATACAGGTATCCCATAATATGTGGGCAATCTCCCGGATTTGGGTAAATTTCGTAAAAATAAATGAAAAAATAGCTATAAAATTAATTTCTCAGAGACACCCCTACAAAGATATTAGCTGTTGAAGTTGAGGGTTGAAAATCAATTTATTGCAATAACTTTTTTATTTCTTGACCGATTTTGATAATTTTTGGTTTTATTTTGTATTTTTTTGGACTGTTTAGAATAGTGTTTCATAATCTTTGGTAGCACATACATAGACCTCGGGATGGCATAACCCCCTCATTCACTTGAAAGAAAACAATAAAAATAATAATTTTACAGTTTTTTAAGGTTAATTTTCTTTTTATTTGATATTTTTTACATAAAAAATGTATCTTTATTTATTTCGATAGAGCGAAGTTATCGAGATAAACGTCCTTCTAATAGGTGATGCGTCGCAGGAACTTTCTAAATTTCAAGTAAATTTTAACAAGATGGCTGACCATTAACAGTAAATTGAGCAGGAAACAAAACAAAAACTTAATTACATACACGTCAAATAGTGTCAAAGATTTCATTTCATGCAGATTCAATTCTAAATGATTTTCTGCGTATTCAGCGTTTGTGTAACTCATTTTAAAATCAGTTAGAATTGAATCTGCATGAAATGAAATCTTTGACACTATTTGACGTGTATGTAATTAAGTTATTGTTTTGTTTCCCGCTCAATTTACTGTCAAAGGTCAGCCATCTTGTTAAAATTTACTTGAAATTTAGAAAGTTTCTGCGACGCATCACCTATTAGAAGGACGTTTATCTCGATAACGGTTCGCTCTATCGAAATAAATAAAGATACATTTTTTATGTAAAAAATATCAAATAAAAAGGAAATTAACCTTAAAAAACAGTAAAATTATTATTTTTATTGTTTACTTTCAAGTGAATGAGGGGGTTATGCCATCCCGAGGTCTATGTATGTGCTACCAAAGATTATGAAACACTATTCTAAACAGTCCAAAAAAATATAAAATAAAACCAAAAATTATCCAAATCGGTCAAGAAGTAAAAAAGTTATTGCAAAAAATTGATATTCAACCCTCAACTTCAACAGCTAATATCTTTGTAGGGGTGTCTCTGAGGAATTAATTTTATAGCTATTTTTTCATTTATTTTTACGAAATTTACCCAAATCCGGGAGATTGCCCACATATTATGGGACACCCTGTATATTGCAACCTACTAAATGTAGACAGTAAATAAATTCTATCTAAGATAGTTTTTGGGAGTATCTTAGATATTTTGAGTATCTAAGATATATTTTTGAAAGTATCTTAGATAGTTTCAGAAGTATCGTGTAGGTATCTAAGCAACTTTTGATTCTTAGAATCTTTATCTAAATGTATCTTAAGATACTTTTCAGAAAGTATCTAGTATCTAGTAGGTATCTAGATGCTTTTTAAAGTATCTTTCCCAACACTGACTGAAGTGATATGGGGTTGTAAATATTTTAGTTCAGCTCATCGAAATTGAAATCATACATGTAAGTACAAATTTTCATACTTTCTAACCCGGTCATTTTTCCATTTATGAATGATCTAAGTTCTCGCACCGCGCTCTGAATAATAGCTACAGTTCTAAAATTTTTAATTCAGTCCATTACTGACTACATTACTGACATGTACTGACTACATCAAAAAAATCAAGGGAACCTAGATTTTGCATGGCAATAGGTAACTTGAACACTTGACCATCATTTTAGGGAAAAGAAAAATAATAATTTAGTTGAAATTTAAAGGTTGGGATCTCGCTAGTCTCGTTTTTTTGAAAGAACATCAAGAAATTTAAAAGACTTTAATTGATAATGTTAAGCACAAAGATGAAAAGAAACTAAACTGCTTAGTGGGCAGCAGTTGTGGTGGTAGTCAAGTCCAGTCAGACTCTCTCCCCTGCTGCCTAACATCCCTTGCTTGGCGATGTTGCCACGCTGAATACAAATTCAGGCAGCAGAGTTGCTAAGTGCACTTCACCAAAGGTCATCATGTCTCGAAAACGGAGGGTGGGTCACTTTGAGCATTGAAGACTTTGATTGTTTTGTCGCTTTCCCTAAAATAAACAATTGTGATGCATCTACAAAGCGATGTGAAATTCAAATGTGGCGTCCATAAGAAAAATAAAAGTGGACTATCACCATGTGAAATCTAGACTGCCCTGGTTTTTTTTACACAGTCAGTACATTTCAACTATGGGAATGGGAACTGTTATATTTTTATTTATATTATTTATATATTTTTATTTATTTATTTTTATATTATATTTAACCTAGTCTGCATCTCTAACCGTTTCCGATATCCCAATGCTGGCCTCATGAAATTTTAATAGCCCTGTATATTTAAAATAAAATTAGATCTATCCCAGCAGTATTTTACATAATACTTATTATTAGAATATTTTTCTGAAAATTTGCAGGTACTCAGAATTAATCGCTAATGATTTATAGTTAGATGCAAAATTTCCAAAATGGTGACAAAATCCGGGACGGGTTGCTGCGTTTCTATCATGATCAGGTACAGAGTAGGATCGGGTATGGAATATTGGTATGGGGTAGTTCTGCCGGTGTGTATGATGTGTTCCTGAGTCAGAAAAGAGTAATCAGAGCAATGCTCAACCTTCCCGCTACAAAGTCTTGTAGGGGATTGTTTCGAAAGCTCAAAATATTGCCAGTGTATGGCCTTTACATATATGAGATCCTGACTCACATCCATTCGAACAGGAACACTTATATAACAAATCGATCTCTTCATGAACATGACACGCGCATTAGGGATGAATTCCATGTGCCCATTGCTAGATTGTCACTTTATCAGTCGTCTGGCGTGATGGGTTTGAGACTATATAATGCTTTGCCTGGTGGCATTAAGCAGCTGCATCTGCCCATTTTCAAAAAAAGAATTAAAGCTATGCTCCTGGAAATAAGTCCTTACTCTATTGCAGAGTTTCTGGAGGGGATGAAGTGCTGGCGACCTGACCCACGTAATTAGGAATGTATAGTGTCGTTATTTATGTTAGAATCTTAAGACTATTGAATGTGTAGCACCTATTGTAAATTTTTGTTTATATGTTGACGTGTCTTACAGCTTTGTAAATGACTCTGCTGGATAAAAAAATAAACTAAACTAAACTAAACTTCCAGTTATTACTGAAAGTCAGTTCCAATGTTATTATTTTAAATGATGACACCCTAGGTACTGTAATTTATTATTACATTTTTATATTGTTGTTTGTTGTTACAAGATGTTTTTAAATCTTTATTTCTGTACTTTGTTATTTTTATAAATATTAATTTCAGATATTTTGTTCTCAAAGAGACCTGAAGAGACATTTGGATGGACACCGAAGAAACAACTGCAAGTTTTGTGACAAAGTGTTTACACATAACAGAGACCTGATATATCATCTACTGAAAAAACATTCGCTAAGATATGAAAAACCATTACACAAATGCCCTGATTGCGATAAAAGGTGAGAGTTATTCCATAGTTTGTTCAGGAAAGTTGATTAAATGTTATCAACAATAACTAATGGGACTGACAATAACTAAAATTAGTAGATTAACCGTTTACCATTTTTGGTTTATATTTTTATTCATTTACGTATTTATTTTTTTATATACAGAATGTTCAGTAAGTGGTAACCCTGGATGGTACTCTGTTATTGTTTCAGCTCAAGTGATCACGAATATGGATTACAAAAATAGGAATTTGTTTAAAACTTATAGTGATTTATGTTTTGAAAAATATTGCAACACTGCTTTAGTGGTCGTAAAAGAATATGAGCGTATCACATAAATTATTGTTTTATCTGTAGTTAAAAAATGATTGGCTTCTGTACTTGATAGCTGCTGTCAAACTGGTCCTTGTAACAGAACTCATCCTCTATTTAGATATTTCTGAAATAAATGAAAACCTGATTTACAAAAACAATATAAAAAAATATGAATTCTCATCTATATTTGAGGCGCTCGGCAGTAAAAAGTGTTAAGTGACAATATGATTGTTTTGAATAAAATGGATTTTTTATGATTTTTTACATGCATTTCAACTTGAGTTTTGTTAGTTGCCAGCTTTTACGAAGTTTTACTTCACTGTCATCTATTGGTTTTATCATGAATTCGAATGCAGGATACTATTCTATATGCACTTAACATAGTTTTCATGCCATTACATTAAAATTGTAATATTTGTCACTTGACATCTTTTACCACCAAGCGCCTCATTTATTAGGGTAACATTAATAATGTAAAATAGAATAGCTAAGATAAACACTAATAAACTATGCAAAACTAGAACTTGATTCCAAACCAAACTAATATAAAAATTTAAGTTCATGTCACTCAATACAATGACGGGCTCTTCGGATTAAGTTTATTTGAATTCCATTTAGCTTTTCAGGAATGGTCATTAATGTGCATCTGTAAAAAAATCTGAATGGAATGTATAAGTTCTGCATTATAAACCCGACGCCAATCGACTATTCCACTGCTGCCAATCCACCTGCAAACTTCTCCTCCGGGAAAGTGTTCATGTAACCATAATGTCTGGTTTGTCTACTATAATAGCAAAGAGCTCCATCCAGCTGAATCCACATATTTCTTGGTAACCTTATTGGATGAATATGCGACTCCAATCAATAAGTAGATAAGTGTTTATAGTTCCAGCCTATAAATTAGTCCGGAACCTCTTTGCTGTCTCAGTTGCCTTGTTTTCTAACAATGTGAGAATTTTCTGTTGCCCATATAGGTATGACTTATAACTGTTATGCTAATTAAAGCAGCCATCTCTTTTGAACAGAGATTCATCTGTCCATAAAATATTTAATTTACCTTGCTGAACCAACCACCCACAAAACGGTATCCTTCTTGGAGCATCTTCTGGAACGATACAGGGTATATGGTAGGTACCTCCTAATTTCTCAGGAGCATATAGGGGAGATCAAAATAAATCTAGTCTGTTATAAAAAAAAAATCCTAAGTGTCCCTAAACGGAGATACAGAGCCCCAAAAGGGTACCCAGCGATCCACTTTTTTGGCTCTAACTTTTGAACCGACCTGTTTATAATTTATAATATAATTCAATAAAATTTTGAGGCCATAGTCATTAAGCCAGTTCAGAGTGAATGTTTGACGTCATCGAAGTCAGTAACGGACTTACCACCACAATCGTTGGGTCAAAGTTTTGACAGGTGTCATTTTAGAGAGCTGAAAACTTATTTTTTATATACGATGGTCATTCATCTTTCAAAAAGGTTACTCTTCATTTATTTTGATAGCGGCTTTCGACTGGAAATCGACTTTTATGCGAATTTTGACCGAATTCTGTCAATAGTAATCGATTATGTAGGTAGGTATTAACATTAGTGCATCCAGTGGTGTAGAATACGGGGTCACAGGACACCTTTTTTCTCGTAAAATTTTTTTGAAGTGTTTTTAAATTGTTTATCGTCTTTTCGGAATGCCAGATTAAATTGCTATGAAAAAGATACTTAATAAATTTCGATGGGACGCACCGCACCGTTTTGCGAAAAAAAGGGAAAAATCCAACATGGCGGTCATAACAAAATAAAAGTTGAGGCGGGTTGTGGAATAACAAAAGATGATTGAGACCTGTCATACTCACTATCTTATTCGTCTTAAAAAAGTGTCCGAATAATGTCACATGTTGACAGCTGTCAAATTAACCGTTTCAAATTTACTTGCGAAAAAAGAAATCCGCCATTTTCGGTTTTTGGCCGATATTTCCAAAACCAATTGACCGATCGTAAACCTGAAACCGGTTATCGAATGCAGTAAGTTTTCCCTAACACTTTCCTACACCTTTGCTCTAGGTGTAATAGGAGCCGAGATTCAAGTTAGCATTTTACTATATTTGTTTTTCATTATTTGCAAAAACTAGATGATTTTACAGCTGATATAAAAAGGGTACTTTGATGATTATCAATTTAAAAAAATTGCAAGTTTTTTCTTATCCAAGATGCTGAAATAAGCATTTGGCAACAACGGTTTTAATACCTTGACTATCTACATTGTTAGAAATTAGACGAAATTACCAAATACCAGCAGTTATCATGTAAAACGTTGCCAAATTTATTGTTCAATATTTTGCTTATATGTATCTTTTAAAATGTAGCTCTGGATTTTTTAAAAAATTTTTTCCCATACTCTACTGAGTGTCCCCTACAATGTACTAAAGAGTTTATCCGTCATTTTTTTAACAGCCTGTATACACTGTGTATACTCAGGCCACTACTGCACTAAGTTATTAAAATACCCCCTTGCAGTATTATTGTTACTATGTATATTATAGATTTTACTAACTAATATACCATATTGTATATATACGGGTTACAATCAGATTTATTATTATGGGTGGAGCGTCAAAGTACACCATGTATTAAGTGGCTAATGAAATAAATAAATATTGTAAATTTTTTTGTTAGGTATGTAAAGCAGCGATCTCTCTTTTACCACTTCAAACAACATGCGTCAGATAAGATAGTGTGTTTGGAATGTGGCTATGCCAGCAATAACATTGAAGAATCTGACGAGCATAGAAATAAACATGAGGAGGAAAAGAAGTTCATGTGTTCCTTCTGTAATGAAAAGTTTATCAGGAGGCAACAATATTTATGTCACGTAAAGGTATAGTTTGAATGAATAATTTGAAAAATAAATTGAAACCATACTGTTGCTATGTTACTTTATAAATAATTTTATTTACATATGTCTGAAGATGCTACTTTAAACGTAGTGAAACACGTATAACGTTTATACAGGGTGCACCACGTATCCTTCTCTATATTGCTATCTCGGAAACGGTAATAGGTGGTATAGGGCATCAAAGGTTCAGAAGTTCCGTAATTACATGTCTTTTAATATGACGTTTGAAGATTGCAAAAAAAGTCAGCGGTTCTCAAAATATTTAGAAAAAACTGAAAATCTGTCAAAACTAAAAATCGCCATAACTTCTTTATTTATAGGAATTTTGGAAATCTGAAAGGTGCGATATAAAACATACATAATTGTCTACATTTTCATCTGATTTTCGATTTTTTTGGCCTACTAGATTTTGAGATGTGATTACCATCTTTTGTTTTTCTTATGGACGCCATATTGGATTTTTACATGGTTAGGAAGATCTGTGAATTCAATGATGTGTCATACCTACCATTTTACTTGAGAAAGATGCTTAAAAACAGATTTTGAAAATTTTTTATCAAATAATAATTTTTTATTAGTAGGCTTTTCGTTATTTGACGTTTAATCGTGTTTGACCAAATACCTTGAACTAGCGACATTTATTCGTTTGGGGCAGACCTAATAGCACCGAATTAGTATGTGAATTAGGTTGATGTCTTTGATATCAATCTACACAACCCCGCTGACGTTATAAATATGAGATTTTGACAGTAGTTTCATTTTGTTAGAGTGAAGTAAATGAAAGTAATAATTATTATTATTTACAACATTGTTAGGTGCACCCCGAACCTCTAGATGGGACTAAATTTTGTCGTCGGTATTTTTTGAGATATAAGTTTCACGAATTTTAGTCCAAGTTATTTGGTTTGACTTATTGTGTAAACATCAAGATCATGAGTTACAGTCCAGAAGAAAGGTATGATATGTTTTGTACCTACATTGTTTGTGGATGAAATGCAGAAAGAAGTGCGACAAAATATTTGAACGATTATCCTGAAAGGAGGCAACCCCATAAAACGCAGTTTCAAAAAGTGGCAAAACATGTGTGCGAGAAAATTTTTTTTTTAAATTCGAACAAACAAAGAGAAATTTCTGAAGTCGCTGAAACAAATGTTCTGGCTGCGCTAGAGGTAAACAATCTGGCTTCATCGAGAGAACTTTCTTTAATTGGTGGCACCAGTGTATCGACAACACTTCATGTGTTGCACAAGTATAAGTATAAACCGTACCACAAGAGATTAGGTCACAAATTAAATGGCGATCAAGATCACATTCGATGTATTAATTTTTGTAGGTGGTTTTTAAACCAAAAAGAAGAAAACGAAAATTTTCCCAGAACAATCCTTTGGACTGACGAGTCTAAATTTACAAATTGTGGAATTTTTAACAGAAACAACGAGGTATTGTGGCGACAAGAAAATCCTCATTTGATGCAAGAAGTACGGCCACAAGTGAAATTTGGTTTTAATGTACTCTGTGACGTTTTTGACAATCAAGTGCTCGGCCCAATTATTTACAATTAAAACTTAACTGGCCAGAGGTACCTGCATATCTTGCAAAATGAAATGCAAGATGTTTTGGAACAGTTGCCACTTTTGCAGCTACGAAAAATTAGATGGTTTCAGCAAGATGGCGCTCCTGCCCATAAGTGCCGCATTGTTAGATTATATCTGGATGAAGAATATCTGGAGAGGTGGATTGGAACCCATGGTTCAGTTCAATGGCCAGCGAGATCCCCAGATTTCACCCCTCTGGGGGATATTTAAAAGATAGAGTATACAAGAGGACCTATGAAAATGTTGAGGAACTGGAATTGGCTGTTCGTCGTGAAATTGCTACACTACCATGGAGGCATATTAGGAGAGCCACTGATAGCGTCTTTAACCGCTGCCAAAGATGCCTGCAAAATATTGGTAGACAATTTGAGTACTTAAATTAATTGCTGTGGTTTTCCGTTGTTTCTTTAATTATTTTTGTTGCCTTTGTTAACCTTAAATGTTTATTTTCTATTATTATCATCTTGATTATAACCTCATTTTGTATTGTCCAATTAAAAAATCTGTTTTCAAGGGTTTTTTCTCAAGTAAAATAGTAAGAATGGTACATCATTGAATTCACAGATTTTTTATCTTCCTAACCATGTAAAAATCCAATACGGCGTCCATAAGAAAAACAAAAGATGGTAATCACATCTCAAAATCTAGTAGGGCAAAAAAATCGAAAATTAGATGAAAATGTAGACAATTATATAAATGTTTTATATCGCACCTTTCAGATTTCCAAAATTCCTATAAATAAAGAAGTTATGGCGATTTTTAGTTTTGACAGATTTTCAGTTTTTTCTAAATATTTTGAGAACCGCTGACTTTTTTTGCAATCTTCAAACGTCATATTAAAAGACATGTAATTACGGAACTTCTGAACCTTTGATGCCCTATACCACCTATTACCGTTTCCGAGATAGCAATATAGAGAAGGATACGTGGTGCACCCTGTATAAACGTTATACGTGTTTCACTACGTTTAAAGTAGCATCTTCAGACATATGTAAATAAAATTATTTATAAAGTAACATAGCAACAGTATGGTAACCTAAGTGATCATAGAACAAGTAACTAGATTTAAATGAATTTTTGTGGCTTAGTAATACCTGCCTCTAAAGTAAGTAAGCCTCAAAATTTTTCGGATCTAAAACCAATATACCGTGTGTCCCCGGATAGGTGAAACGACTCTTATAAAAGACAAAAAATTTTTTATTTTAATTTTCATTTTTTGGGGTTCAGCTCTGCTTGGTTAAAGAGTAATTTGTAACAAAATTTTAGTTTTGAAAAAGCAAGCATGCCTTGGAAATTAAAAAAAAAACATTTTTTCTGTGGAGTAAAGTGTCTTTTATGTGGCAAATGCGAAAAAATGTTATTTGAAAAAGTTGTTAAGAATCAACATTTAGGTCCGTATACCAAATTTCAAAATCATAGGCCAACTTTGATCTTCTACATTTCTTTTGTGTTTATTTCACAAATCAAAGAATTTCATTTGTAACAAATACTGATATTGACAGATTGCTGTTGCTATGGATACAATTTGGTTTTTCCATGGCAGTCTTTGTTACAAAATGAAATTCTTTGATTTATGAAATGAAACATAAAAATAAATGAAAAAAATAAAAGTTGACCTATGATTTTGAAATTTGGTATGGGGACCTAAATGTTGATTCTGAACAACTTTTTCAAATAACATTTTGTCGTATTTGCCACATAAAAGGCACTTTACTCAACAGAAAAACCGGTTTCTTGGAAATTTCCAAGGCATGCTTGATTTTTCAAAACTAAAATTTTGTTAGAAATTACTCTTTAGCCAAGCAGGGCTGAACCACAAAAAATTAAATTTAAAATCAAAAAATTTGTGTCTTTTATAAGAGTCGTTTCACCTATCCGGGGACACACGGTATATGTTAGTAACTTTGTCAAAAGTTTTGGAAAAAATAATATACCTACTTACAGCCAAATCTCTGATTATCTTGAAAATCTATTAGTTTTAATCACCTTTGCAGTCTGGTTTTCGAAATAAATTTTCTTCTTGTCAAACGATTTTAGATATTAATGATGAAGTACTAAATAATTATAACAATAGTAAAGGATCTTTACTTGTGCTACTTGATTTTTCAAAAGCATTTGATACTATTGATCATAATATATTCTTATGAATAAATTATAAATAAATAAATAAATAGGACAAACTTGTAGAGACCTAGAAATTAGATACAATGAACACCTAAACACTTACATACTCAAACATCCAAAAGATCAAAAAATGATTTCAATTCATCATTGTTTTAAATTAAATTCTCTTGAATCTCTAGAGATCCACAGACAATTACATAATCAACAATACACAGTAATAAATGAACAGCTAGACACATAATATCGTTCTCCACTGCTCGATTTTCTTCTTGATGTCAACAACTAAGAAGATTCTGAAGAAATTACATTATGATCTAGTTAGTTCTGTTAAAAATTCATTTAAATAAATCTAGTTACTTGTTTTATGATCACTTGGGGTACCATACTGTTGCTATGTTACTATATCAATAATTTTATTTACATGTGTGTATTAGAAATAACATTCTTAAAATTAAATGACCTTTCATCTGTCAAATTATTTCATAGAGCTTATAGAACATCCTGTATTGACTCGCGTAGCCTAGCGGTTCAGTCCGCTGCCTACCGAGCCTAAGGTCGCGAGTTCGGAACTCACCGGCTCGTGTTATTTTTCAGATGCATTTTCGAATGTATGTGAAAAATAAAACAAGCGACCGAACGTTTAAATTTATAAATGGCATACTTGAGGCTGGGTGAATGATTAAGATGCTCGAAATCCCGTGTTACCGGAGTGGAGCGACTTTGTCTTACCTACATAGTTAAGACCGATGCTCCCTCCTTTAAAAAAAAAACATCCTGTATTGTTTTGACATGACACATGATGTGCTCTTTTGATTTTGTTCCCTCTTTCCTGTATTATTTGTTTATCTGCATGCCCATACCGAGGACAAAATATTAGCTTAAGTTTTCAATTCTGCATCTCATGTCTGATGCCTATAATAGAGTTTGTTACCAGGTTAACATCTTCAACTGCACTGTTGCTTTGAAAAGGCGACTGTTTCAGCTTTAATTTACGGTGCGCTTCACACAATATCTTTATTTATCCTATTCTTCTAAGGGAATACCTGTCGAATAAGTGTAACTTATAAATAAACAAATAATTTACTAAGTAAATAATTTATGTAAAGTTTTGATCTTATCACATCAATCATAATAATTGTGTTTTTTTACAGAAGCATGATCTTTATAAATGTATTACTTGCAAAGAAAGCTATGGATCCCGGCAAAAAGTTTTGTTTCATAAAAGACAGAATCACATTGTTGAAGGTTCACAACCAAGGTTTATTTGTCCTCATTGTCCAGAATTATATTATAAGAAAAACACATTGATTACACACCTAGGAACTCATGAAGGTAATAGCAATGTTCTTCTTGGTAATGTTTAACATGTTTCATGTACATATTACTGTTTTTCAGAAATAAAAACTGATATTGAATGCAAATATTGCAAAAAGTCATTTCTATCTCTCGATAACTATTTTCAACATTGCATAAGTGTGTCGCATGAAAAATTTCACTTAGTAAAGGAATTATATAATTGCCAAGACTGTGAAAAACAATTTTCAAAGAAATCTCTGTTAGATGAACATGAAGTTGTAATTCACAGTAAGATCAGGAAATCCTTAAAGTGTGCCTACTGCAGTTACATCACCTCTTATAAAAACAACTTTGAAAGGCACATAAAACTCCACTTTGATGATAATAATGATTTTATATGTGAACAGTGTGCTAAGGTTTTTACTTCGCTGGCTGGTTTGAAAGACCACATGTCATATAGTCATATTCAGGTAGTAAAAAAAGTAATTTGTAAAACTATTCATTAATTTATTTTTGTTATAGAATAAAGTGTTACCATGCTCAGAATGCGGAAAGACTTTCAAGAGAACTTCGGAATTAAATAGACATCGCCTAACCCATTCAGATAATAGACCTCATGTTTGCGTTACTTGCGGAGCAACCTATAAAAGAGTTACTCATCTAAGGCGACACGAAAAGAGTGCCCACAATATTCAACACAATGGAAGAAAAACTCGAAAAGTTTTGATGCTGCCTGATGGTTCTACCGTACTCGCCGATAAAGATAAAAAAGAAGCCTCCAATAAGAAACCGAAGAAGAGTCAATCTGAAGACAAAGTTGAAGTGCCTGCGAATACTATATTTGTTCTACAGCCCTTGATTGTAGAAAATGATATCTTAGAAATTGTTAATTTAACTGATATTAGTAATGATGTTTTTCGTGGTTAAGAAAGCTGTTTTGTCTCAAGGAGATATGGGAATAATAAATTAATATCTAATATTATATTCTGGTTTAAATTAATTATTTATGTAGATATTCGTTACATAAAACTGAAACCATGACTGGTTTGCCATGGTCCGTAGAGATTTGCTCCGCATGTTTCGTCCACAACTGTGTTAGACACTCCTGGTGTTCACTGACAATTGGCTGGGCGGCTGGAACTGGGCTCCTATCTGTAGATTGATTTCCCAGTGACATCTTACCTCCTCCACTAGCTATCTCCGCCCTAGATTGCTGAGTCAGATGATTACTCATTCAGGTTTGGAGTAACACCGGATGCTCTGCAGTTTCCTGTTTTTGGAAGCCATAACCTCCTTCCCAATAGCTGACTTGTCTATCTGGCGACAGTTTCTCCGATGTTCGGTCACGCAAGTGTTGACGCTGTGTTTGGTAGTTTCAATGTACACAGCAGAAGAAATGACATCAATGGAGTCTATATGCTGAACAGAGAATATTGCGAACTTGTTGAGTAGGTTTTAAAGATGGTTTTGATACAATGGTGCTGCAGGAGTTTACCAATTCAATTGGTGACATTCCTGAGGTAGGAGAAATGCAGTTCAAAAAACTTATGGTGGTTATTCGCTTTGTAGATGTTGTGTTTTGGGTCTTAACACTCTCCTGATTTCTTGAGCGGTGTAGCCATTTTTCTGTAGAGATTGATTGATCTTGGTAGATGAGCTCTTCTTGTAGGTGTTAAGTTTAACAAATTCGTAATGCAAGATTCATCAGGGTTTTTATTACTGCCAGCTTTTGGCCTGGATTATGTTTGGAGTTCTTTGTAAATACCAATCTTTATGTGTTGTTTTTTCGTGTGCCCTTTTCATTCGAGTTAACGAGAACCTCAATAATATAATTTTCCATCCCTCCATATTCCATTGTAAATTGAATGCCTGGATGACACTGTTGATTTGGTGAATTGCTCATTGCTGCCGGATCCAGTTGTTCGTAGTAGTCACCAATCCACTGAAAATAAGTTGTCGTGAGCACATGTGGAAGAGAGATATGTTGAAGGGTCTCGTCAATGGGCATTATGGTGAAGAGGGAGACAATGTCAAACTTATGAGAATGTCACTGAAATGAAGGGTTGAAGATTCAAGTTTTTCTATAAAGTTACTCTAGTATTCTGGCTTCAGTATTCATAATCAGGCTTTTTTTTCGTAGGATCTCTAGAAAGTACTTTGTATGTTAGAGGGGTCAAGAGGTTTTTGAAAGTACTTTATGTGTTTCATTGTTTTATTCCATTTTAATGTTCGAAGATCTTAATGAAAAACCCTGTACTTACATCGAGTTCAAGTTTTATTACAATATTCTCTAAAGAGTACAATATTGTCGCTGATTATCAAGGATAAGAGCAACTAAGCAACTAATAGAATCTCTCTCCAAAAAATTTTACTGACGCATATACAGGGTGTCCCGTAAGTAATGGTCCGTGGTGAAATGGGAGATTCTTGGCTTAAAAATATTACGATCTGACACTACTTGCTCTAACAAAATCTTGATAATAAAAAAGATACAGGGTGGCAAAGTTGAGATTTAAAAATTTTCTTTTCAAAACATCTCGAAAAATTGTACAGGTACGAACGTGAAAACTTGGGGATAGATGTTTTACGGTATGATAAATCATAATTTGATATCCGTGTGGATGTATTTTATAGACTTAGGTCATGTTGACGACGTAAATGAACACATAACTTTTTTATCCTTCAGGATATCGCGCATTTTATTGTGAAATATTAAAACTACATCATTTATGAGAAAAAAAGGTATACCGGTTGTCAGTCTCAAAAGTTAGTGGTTTTCGAGATAATTGACAGTTAATGATTTTCTCTACTGATACTGTTCAGAATTTTTTGCTTACTGCTAGTAGTTGGAGAGACATAATAATTTTTAAAATTCAGATAAGAGAGATATGATTTCTCTTTATTGCAAACAAAACTTCAATGGGCAAGCTGCGAAACGAGAATACCTGCCACGATATCCAAACAGACTGCAACCTGGTAATCGACTATTTCAGAATCTGAATAGGAATTTAGGTTAATATGGTTCATTTGTTTGCTTTTTTAATATGTCAAAGTGAAAAATATTTAATTGCCAAAATGCTGGTTATTATCTCAACCTACTGCATTAAGATTTCTGATAATAAAAAAAAAATAGAAATAATGCAGTAGATTATTAAAACGTGATTATCTCGAAAACCACTAACTTTTGAGACCGACAACCGGTATACCTTTTTTTCTCATCAATGATGTAGTTTTAATATTGCACAATAAAATGCGCGATATCCTGAAGGATAAAAAAGTTATGTGTTCATTTACGTCGTCAACATGACCTAAGTGGCGCCCTCTATAAAATACATCGACACGGATATAAAATTATGATTTCTCATACCGTAAAACATCTATCCCCAAGTTTTCACGTTCGTACCTGTACAATTTTTCGAGATATTTTGAAAATAAAATTTTTTAATCTCAACTTTGCCACCCTGTATCTTTTTTATTATCAAGATTTTGTTAGAGCAAGTAGTGTCAGATCGTAATATTTTTAAACCAAGAATCTCCCATTTCACCACGGACCATTACTTACGGGACACCCTGTATAACTCTAATTAGGGCCGTTTGTTCAATTCAAAGTTCAAACGTTCAACTGAACTGATGTTCACAGCTACCAAGCAGTGAATTTTGGTCTAAATAAGGCAGTGAAATGAATCAGAACTGGAAAGGGGGTCGACGCCTTTCCAGTTGTACTTAGTATCCCAGACTTAATTGACCAGACCATATCTCATAGACAGGTTCAGATAATCGGACCGAATAAATGGAATATTATTATAATTTTTAAAGCTCCATAACACGATAACATAAAAACAACCCCCACTAAAACATCCTCAAGTTACAGTCCCCACCCTTGAAAAAATGAATAGCACCCTGTGTATATTTTCATACATTCAAAACAAGTATTCTAACTATAGATGTAAAATAATGTATACAGGCTGTTCCGTGGCTCAGTAATGACAACCTTTCCGTTTTTTTTTTTTTTAAGAGGACAACCTATAAATATTATTTTTATTGTATTTTAATATTTACTGAGAAAATACAATAAGAATGGTTCTTACAGTTGCAGTTTAAAATGAGTAGGTTATGAGTTATAAACAAGTGAAAATCGAAATTTTTCATTTTGAAGGCAGAAATCAGAAACGGCTTCAAATAGCGCAAAACGGCTAACGTGTCCCTATCTTAACTTTTCTTACGTTACTTTACAGTGTAAACTTGTAACTTTTGAAAAAAAGTTTTCTTAGATCCTCCTTAATTCCTCCTTGACAATTTTTGTAGTAATAATTTCTCACATACAAGCAATATTTAATCCCTTGCGGAATCCGAGAGGGAAAATAGTAGTAGTACGGTGGAAAGTGGATCCTCGGCTGGATAATTGGCCCAGAACCGGCCCTGGGAGATTCAAAAAGTGCAGCACGGGGTCAAGTAAACATATGTGTTAAGAAAAAACTTAAAGAGTATTGGGATAAATGGGCGAATCATCAACATGGGAAAGCCTTCATCAAGGAACCCAAAAAGAAGACAACTGAAGAACTATACTAATTACTTAGCAGAATCACTTTGCGTATCACATTGGGATTACTGACCGCAGACATTGCCCTAAAGAAACAAAACAAAATAAGACTGTAAAATGAAGACCTAAACTGCAGAGAATCCAGCAAGGCCAAAGAGACAGCTAAGCATGTCCTGTGCGAATGTGAAGCTCTAGACCGCAGAAGTCACGAAATATACGGACAGCCAAAAATGAGTCCGGAAGAATATGACACTCACCCAGTATGGGGCTGTTACAAGCTATCACAGGAGACCATGCTGACAGAATTGGTGACATGAAGCAAAGGTGGTAAACACAATAAGCCCATAAGGCTGAGGTGCTTCCGGCGATCTTGAATCAGACGTCCCTCGAGGAGGGAAAATTTTGGGAAGGGGTTGTGCATCCCAAAAAGGCTCTTTTCGCCATTTCCAAAACATGGTGGGAGCTCCTACTTTTCTTTTTATTAAAGGCCAGAAGGTATTTCCATGAGAGAAGTCTTGTTTATTTCTCTTGTAGTGGCTCTGACCATAAAATATTGAGTCGGAGGACACTGTATATGTCGCATACTCCTATTAGTGAGGAGTCCGCACCGTCTGTTCTACATTTGGGATAGATCGGGTCCCTCTTCACGCCCATAAGTTATTTTAAGTAGGTTGTCATAGTGAGCACCCCGACTAGTAATAGGTAGATCATCTGTTTCGTATGACCTTTATTACCTTTTTCATACTGACTGCCAACAGGATCTCGTAAACCTCCGCTTAGAAGACTGTTGTGGTCACCCCCAGAGGAAAAGTTTTCCACTTATTTCCCCCCTACCAAGCGGAGCTTCGCTCTTATTCCTGGAGCCGTCTAAAAGCAGACTAGTTCTCCTGGTTCCAAGGTTATACTCCCTTTTCCCACTTTTCCTTTTCAGGCATCAGCAGGGAATATTTCCTCTCTTCCCTACTTTTCCCTGTGACTGGGGCAACTTCAAGGTTTGAGATAGGCATCTCCATCTCAGTCAATTTGGATATCTTAGTATGTCCCATGTATCCTCTGCCTTTCCATGTTTCTGAGCATTCTTACATAGGCCGTCATCGCCACCTTTCTCACCAGGTGGGGAAAACGGCGGTATATATAGCCCCAGAAAGACGTTCAGGGCGGCTGACGGAATGGTTCTCATTTTAATGGTTATTGACGAGACTATAGTTTGGCCAGCTAGTTTCAGTCAGCAGACTTTTCCTATCCCTCGTAACCGCCATAGGGATGCCACAGTTTTTGTGTGACCGTTCTGTCAATCTGCGGCCTTCAGGTCAGTTTCTCATTTATCGTTGCTCCAAGATATTTAACCTTCCTGCTCAAGAATAAAGGTTTACTTAGGTAATAAATTAGGTAACCTAAATCCCTTTTTATTCTTTTTCCTTTGTGAAAAGAACATATTCATCTTTCCAGGATTGATGGTCAGACCAGCCTCTTCTCTCCGTGTTGCAATAATGCTTATACATGCACTTTGTTTACGATTGCAGACTACGTTTACAAACTGACCAGTTGCTAGAACCAGCCTGTCATGGGTAGCTTATGCCTATGCATAGATTCCGCTGCCTGTCAGGCGCCTTAGGATGCCCATGATCAGACACCACAATGAGGTGAGAGGCAGCTGCCTTGGGGGCATCCACCACTCATCATGATGCTGACCCAAACTTCTCCAGCTTCTGACGACACCTCCTTGCATTTGATCGCTGTATCAATTCAGTGGACTGACAACGCGGTGGGATGCCCCTGGACTGCAGCTTGGTGCCTATGGCTTTCTGTTCTTGACTTGTAAAAACCGCCTTCCAAGTCTAAAAAGATTGCCAGGACCCAGTTTTCGAAGTGTAACGCTTTTTCTATTTCACTTATTACCACTGCATGTGAATCCAGCGCCAGTCTCCATTCTTGAACATCACTGACTATGCGTTTGGAGGCTAGGGTAATATCTAACGCCTCATTAAGGATGTGATTGCAAAGGTTGGTACCCTACCTCTATTACTTATTTCTAGGTATGTCGTTTTTCCAAATACTCTAGTAGGGTCTCTCCCTGCCGTATGTTAACACTGGTGCTGTCCCACAGGCTGTGGTGTGGGTTTAGCATCGTATCCTATCACTACCGGTATCCCTCTATTTTCCCTAAACGTAACAACGTCAACCCCATCTCTTATTGACAGGGTTGACGTTCCTCATCATAGGGAAAAGGTAGGTACATGTAACAGAATTTTTTTATTCGAAAATGTTACTCCTGGCATTAGTTTCTATTAATTTAGTTCATTTTTTAAATTATTATGAACAATTAAAAGTAATATCGCAGTGAAAATATTTCAAATTCAAAATTATACCTATAGGTACTGAAAAATGAGCAAAATTTTAAATTTCAAAATTTACCAATTTTTGGCCACCTGTATAACAAAAATTTATTTATTTCATAACTGACATTACATTTGGTTGATATCTAACAGATTTTGCCGAAATTCCCCCCAAAACACTTTTAGTTTCCAAAATATCACGTTTTTTGTAATTTTGAAATCTATAAAAATGCCATTTTCTGGAACTAAAATTCACACCATGACACCATATGGATCTAAAGTTCAGATCCAAAATAGTAGTCACTAACTGACATTACTGAAAAAGCAATTTCAGAGAAGTAATACAGAAACTGATGTTTAGAGGAAAATTTTCTGCTTGCTGCTTATCCAATTTCTGCTTGCCGCTTATCCAAAATAGTTTTTTTTAGTAATGTCAGTTAGTGACTACTATTTTGGATCTGAGCTACAGTGTGCTCTAATTTAATCTTTTAAAAAGCACAAAGTTATGACAAATTTTTTTTTTAAGATGGAAAACAAAAAGTTTTCATATATGGTGCGAGCTTTTTGGCGGGCACTGTATTTGCTTATATTACCGGGTATTTTTACGTGTGTTCATAACGCATACATGGAGGGCCGTTTACCTGGAACAAGTAGTCGAGAAGGAACAATTAGACGAAATCCTGAGCACGTTGAAAGCGTTCTGGAAGAAGTTATAGCGGATTCTTCCACAAGTACCAGAGCAATTAGTCGTCAAACGAGAATCGCGCAGCCAACCGTACAACGCATTCTAGGACAAGAAAATTACCATCCATACCATATTAGGAATAGGAAGGTACAAGATTTGCTGCCCACGGACCATAGAAAAAGAGTCGATGTCTGTGAAGAAGTGCTAAGGAGGAATAGAGATGATCCTGACTTTTTTGATCATATTCTTTGGACGGACGATGAGTTCAACACTTCAGTCGGAATGGCGTCTTCAATGTGCATTTGTTAGTCCATATAGAAAACACGCATTTGATCCGCCGTCACAACTTTCAGCACAAATTTAGTGTTAATTTATGGGTCGGAATTTTGGGCAGACAATTGATCGGACCATTTGAGTTACCTGCGCGGTTGAGTGGTGAAACATATCTCAACTTTCTGCAGAATGAGCTGCCTATTCTTCTGGGAAATGTAAATAATTTACAAACAAGACAGCGGATGTTTCTCCAGAATGATGGAGCCCCATGCCATTATATATTAAATGTAAGAAATCACCTTAACCAAAGCTTTCCTGACAGGTTGATTGGGCGTGCAGGACCGATAGCATGGCCTCCTAGGTCCTCGGACTTGAATCCGCTCGACTTTTTTCTCTGGGGTCATTACAAGGAGTTGGTGTATTACAAAGAATATTCCAGCTTGCAGGAATTGAGAAGGAAGTTGGCTGAAACCAAGGTAAAAGTTGAAAATAACAGGGAAGCGTTTAGAAGGTTAAAAGAATTTTTAGAAGAAGATGTCGTATGTGTATAGCGGCTAGGGGTGGTCATTTCAAACAATTAATGTGATGAGTGCTGTTGCGAAGTTCATTTTGTCAATATTTTATATTTAAAAACTGTTTACAATGCTGCGACATGTAATTATTGCATCTGAACATTAAATATCGCCTTTTTGCTTTTGCTCATTAATATTATGGAAATCTATGTAAAACTAACTGAAAGAAATTTGTAGGGTAGATTTCCAATTGAACAGAGAACATGCGCCAAAAATAAATTACCCCCAAAAATTTTTTAAAAGAGCGTTGTTAAGTAAAAGAAAATTTTTCTGCTTCAATAATTTTTTTATGAAATATTTTTTTTTAATTGGGAAAGATTACACACGATGTGGTAGACTCATTATTTGACTACATCTTTGGAAAATTTCATCAAACTAAACCGAGCTGTTAGCCAGCATGACACACTGTCTTTGGAAAATCAGGTTCTTTCAGGAAATAGACTTAAATGATGATAACTCTCCCAAACCATCAATTTTCCGATCATACATATGGGGGTTAGATCGATGCGTACTGAAGTCTCTATTTGATCCATCATGACTGAATCACCCTGTATAATAGTCTACAGGGTGTTCGGTAACGGATCAGCCAAAATCACAGGTCATGTATAAAATCGTATGTTAGCATAAAAAAAGAATAACGTTTTTTTTCAGGTCAGGCCTCGTTTAGGAAATATTCCCAAAAATGTAAAACTAAGGCTGCTAAAAAATTTACTTTTTTTAGTAATTGGACTGTCAAAATCAAACGCCATGTATAAATTCTAAACAGAAAAGTATATAAGAGTAACTTTTTTTTCAAGATCAGAGGCCCCTTTTAGGAAATATTTCCAAAATTGTTGTTCAGTTATAATACTTCATAACATATTTTTAGTGCGACCTTAGTTTTACATTTTTGAAAATATTTCCTGAGGCCTGATCTTGAAAAAAGTTATCCTCTCTTTTATGCTTAAAATACGATTTTATACATGACGTTTGATTTTGGTCGTTCAGTTTTGGAAAATTTGTCGTTTTCATGGCTGACTTTAGATTCACAATTTTGGAAATATTTCCCAAACGAAGCCCGATCTAAGAAACTGTTATTCTTTTTTTATGCTTAAAATACGATTTTATACATAACGTTTGATTTTGGCTGGTCCGTTACCGAACACCCTGTATACAGGGTTATGCAAATTTCATGGTGTCAGTATTGGGATATCCTAAACCATAAGAGATACAGGGTTTAAAAATAAAAAATAAAATAAAAATTAATAAATTTTAGAAAAAAAAATTGGAAAATTTTTATTCTTCTTTTTTCAAAGAAAAACAGATAGTTCTTAACTGAAATAGGCCAATATGAAGTCATACTGCTTGCCTTATAGGTTGTTAATTTCTCTATGATATTCGATCTAAAAAGTTGTCGATTTTTAGAAAAAAAAAGAACAAAAATTTTTGAAAGTTATTTTTTGAAGTTTATTAGTTTTTGGTTTCCATTATTTTTTTCTTATCGAACGACATAAAAAAATAATAAACGGCGGCCATAAGAAAAACGAAAGTTGACTATGAAAACTCTGGGATCTAGTCGGCTGTGAAAATTTTTGAAACGTCAGATAAATAGCTTATAACGGCTTATGTAAGGCTACAAAAAATTATTTATTAATTTCCAATGGTAAGAAAGATATTCCAAAAATAAGATTTCTCGATTTTTCAGTTTTTTCAGGATATTTCAGGAACGGTCACAGATATCTTGCATGTTTTGACGGATTCGAGATGGCCATAAAATAGCGCAACTTTTCTCTAATTTAAGCAACCCTGTATATCTCTTATGGTTTAGGATATCCCAATACTGACACCATGAAATTTGCATAACCCTGTATAGTATGGAAAGTGACCCGCCATGCATTTCACACGAGTGGCATACCTATTGGTATCGTACGAGGCGTTAGCCGAGTACAACAATCTCACGAGTGTGAAATGATACTTTCCACACAAGTATGTACACTATTTTTTATACGACTAACAGTTAAACGCACATTAAAAAAAAATTTTTAATACTTTTTCATTTGATACAAAGAAAACTATAACTAAAATTTTAATTGTATGTATAATGGAGTTTGCAACAAATTGAGAGATTTCTCTTTATTATTTATTTGTACACAGGATGGTTAACAATTCGATGCTCACCTTTGGGATCTCGGAAACGGTAAAAGATACAGGGTGAGCTAAATTAGAGAAAAGTTGTACAATTTTATGCTTATTAAGAATCTAAAAGAAAATTTATGAAAACTTCAGGCTTGCTGAAATATCCTGAAAAAACTTGAAAATGTAGATTTCTAATTTCAATCGTATCTTTTTGACCGCCATATATTGTTTTTTCGTGTCATTCGCTATTAAAAAAATCAAGGAAACAATAATTTATCAATTTCAAAAAAAATTCCTGAAAATTTTATTCTTTATTCGAAAAAAAAAAGAAAATGATTTCACCGAAAACGTCATAACATGACGTCGCGACTTGACATTGCTTGACTTATAGGTTTTTTATGACCTTCGGTTTAAAGGTTATTTTTTTCAAAAAAGAAGAACAAAAATAAAAATGATTATTTTTTTTTAATGTGAGAGATTATTTCTTTCCTTGATTCTTTTAATAGCGAATGACACGAAAAAACAATATGGCGGCCTTAAGAAAAACAAAAGTTGACTATGAAACTCTTGAGATCTAGTCGGCTTTGAACATTTTTGAAATGACAGATGATAACTTTTGATGACTTATGTAAACCCACAAAAATATTTCAATTTCTTTTCAATAATAAAAAAGATATGATTGAAATTAGAAATTTCCATTTTCAAGTTTTTTCAGGATATTTCAGCAACGCCTGAAATTTCCATAAATTTTCTCTTAGATTCTTAATAAGCATAAAATTGTACAACTTTTCTCTAATTTAGCCCACTCTGTATATCTTTTACCGTTTCCGAGATCCCAATGGTGAGCATCGAATTATTGTTAACCACCCTGCTGCTGTATTTTTTTGCTTAACGAGGGTAACGACAAGAAAAGCACCAATATGAATGCGTGTGCTTTAAATGAAATTAATATTTCGAAAACGTCAGATAAACTTTTCGATTTTGCGTCTGCATTATTAAACTTGTTACATAAAAAACGTAATATACAGGGTGATCCCGAAATGGCGGACACGGAATACAGGGTGTTGTAGAGGATGTTCAGAAAGACCATAAATTTAAAACAAAAATGTGTTCCTCGGCTTCGTTACCGAGATATAGAGTGTCCTTTTTCTAAAATTTAAATCGAAATGGCGGTCAAATTTAAACAACCTCCACTGGCAAAGCACATGATTTCACATAACTATTACGATAGTGTTTGCTTTTTATTATTTTTATTATCGTGAACGGAATTACAGGCATTCAAAGTTTACCTATTCCCTGATGTGTTCAATAAAATTTTTCAATGTGGCATCGTTGTTCGAATTCGAGATTTTAAATAATATTATCGAATTAGTTACCGCGCAACGATTATTGTTTTAAGCTTTGTTGTGTTTCCATTTCATATGTTTCCATGGTAATATCTATCTGGGTATTGTAGACCTACACATTATTTTTCTGCCTGAAGAATGGTATCCAGTGCAGTGTTGTGACTTTATTTTCTACATAAGTGGTCATATCTTCTTAAGGGAGCCATACTGGAGAAAACAGTAAATAAAACTTAGAATCTTTAATCCACAATAGATGCTGTGGTGCTGTCCGTGTCCGCCATTTCGGGATTCGAAGCGGTCTCTGTAGGCCAAACGATGGATTTTTTCAAAAAAAAAAATTTAATTTAAAATTGGCCATAACTTAAAATTATTTTGGAGTATACAGAGTGTCCCATATGACAGTGGGATATCAAAGTTGTATGTTTTTTTAAATGGAATGCTCCTATGTTATTGCATTTTTAGATTGTCTGAGAAGAGAAAATAAAATTGGCTGTTACAGTTGGTATTTAAATTCAGAAGTTTTTGAGTTATAAGCAAGTGAAAATCGTCATTTTTCAAGTTCAAGGCCCTGTATAACGAAAACGGCTGAAGATAGAGAAAAACGGCTTACATGTCCCTATTTTACTTTTTCATGTACTATCCTATGATGTAGATGAAATGTTTATACAGGGTGATAAAAAATTTGAAAAATTCTGAGATATCTCCATGCGTTGCCAAATAAAAAAATCAAAGAAAGTACAAATGTTTCTATACCATAGGATAGTACATAAAAAGTTAAAATAGGGACATGTAAGCCGTTTTTCTCTATCTTGAACCGTTTTCGTTGTACAGGGCCTTGAACTTGAAAAACGACGATTTTCACTTGTTTATAACTCATAAACTTCTGAATTTAAACCCCAACTGTAAAAGCCAAACTTCCAATGAAAGGAAGAAGAAAACTGAGAGAAACTCATTGGAGGAACCTCTCGGGGTTGAGACAATCCAAAGAATTTCTCGGGAATTTTAACCGAGAGAATTAACAGAACACTGACTGGATTCCTAACGAGACATTGCAAGCTCAAGGAACACCTGAGGAAGCTAGGCATAGAAGAAAATGGCGTCTGCAGATTCTGCGGGAAAGGAGACCACGTCACCTGCTGCTCAACTGCGATGCGATAGAACTCAAAAGAAGTAATATTCTGGGCCATCACCAGCTAGAGGCAGGGAACTTACCCGACCTTGATCCTCTCAAAATCCTGAGGTTTCTCAAGGAAACGGACTTGGAGAGGGTGCTTCACTAAAGGGATTCCACACCAGGCGAAGCACAGTAGAGGGGATACAATAGATCTTTTAGGTCGCAGTAACTTAATCACCCTCAAAAATACAAATACAATACAAGCCAAACTTATTTTGTCTTCTCAGACAAACTAAAAATGCAATAACATAGGAGCATTCCATTTAAAAAAAAAAACATAATAACTTTGATATGCCACTGTGATATGGGACACTCTGTATACACCTAAATAATTTTAAATTATGGTCATTGTGATACCTGTACTTGAATTTTCAAAAAGTTTTTTGAAAAAGTCCATCGTTTGGCCTACAGAGACCGCTTCGAATAAGCTGGGACACCCTGTATATTCATACCAAGGTAGGAATCTCGTAAATTATATTGCCATCATTAAGCTGTCCACAAATTACCCCTTAACAATAGAAAGAAATGTAAATAAACACCTGGAACGGCAGGTTCACTCAGCCTGCACTAATGCCGGTTAATAAAAAAATATGTACACTATTGAGGACGACGACACTTTACGAAAATCACCCAAACTCATCAAATGTCCACCGATAAAGGGTAAAGGGAAAAGGGTAAAAGTGGCTAAATTTCGATAACCGTTTATGAGCACTTTTTTGAAGGAATTGAACTGAAATTTTTATAGTAGACAAGTACCTATACTAAAAACCTTTAACTTTAAGAAGAAATGGAAAAAGGGCGGATATTCGAATTTTTTGAATTTTTCGAAAAAAAACATGGTGTTTTATCACTAAAATATAAAATTTTCAATTTTCTAAACTTTCCTGTCTTTTCTTCCGAATTTAAAGGTAGTGTAAAAAAAACTTCTCCTTAGTGCGGTCCATTGTCGTCATAAACCATATCTGCAGACAGTTTACAGATATTTTATAGTACTTATTATTTACGAGCTTCCTTATACCTTGAAATGAACTATACCTACATATTATTTAAAATTCTATTAGATATCGAAGTTGCAGAAAGTTGGCAATGCCTTATTATGCATACCTGTATTGTGGGCTGCCTAAGTTAAGGAGTATTAAGTATGGTTTGTCCAGTGAGTGTTGTCCGGTGAGATGCTACAGTGATCCTGACTATAAACGATCTGATTTAATGCGATTTAATTCCTAATAATTACAAATTATTATAATAATTGTACGAATCGAATCAATTATTGTATTATAATAATTATATTAATCAATAATAAATATTATAATTATTATAGAAATCAATTATTGTAATTGTACGAATTAAATCTCATAAAATCAAATCGTTTAATAATTAGGATCATTGTGGCATCTCACCGGACAACACTCACTGGACAAGCCATAATAACGTATTGACTATTATAATAATCACACATATACAGAGGGCGGTCACTTTCAACTGGCTCACCATTGAGATCTCCTAAACCATAAGAGATACAAGGGTCGGTTAAATTAGAGAAAAGTTGCACAATTTGATACTTAATAAGAATCTGAAACAAAATTTAGGACAACTTCAGCCGTTGCTGAAATATCCTGAAAAAACTGAAAAATCAAAATTTCTTATTTTAGCCATATCTTTTTTATTATTGAGAAATAATGAATGAATTATTTTTTGTAGGCTTACATAAAGTCTAGATGCAGAGTTTTCATAGCCAACTTTTGTTTTTCTTATGGCCGCCATATTGTTTTTCTATGTCATTCGGTATGAAAAAAATAATGGAAATCAAAAACTAATAAACTTCAAAAAATAAATTTCAAAAATTTTTATTCTTCTTTTTCCTTAAAAAAAAAGAAAACTTTTTAGACCGAATATCATATAGAGAAATTAAAAAACCATATAAGGCCAGCAGTATGACTTTAGCGAATTATTTTTTTGTTTTTATTCGAAAAAAGAAGAATAAAAATTTTGGATTTTGTTTTTTCGAAGTTTATTAATTTTTGGTTTCCATTAATTTTTTATATCGAACGACATAAAAAATCAATATGGCGGCCATAAAAAAAAAACAAAAGTTTGCTATGAAAATTTTTGTAATGTCAAACGGATAGCTTTTGACGACTTATATGTAAGCCTACAAAAAATAATTCATTATTTCCCAATAACAAAAAAGATAGGGCTAAAATAAGAAATCTCAATTTTTCAGTTTTTTCAGGATATTTCAACAACGACTGAAATTATACGATTTTTTTTTTCAGGTTCTGATGAGCATAAAATTGGGCAACTTTTATCTAATTTAAGCAATCCTGTATCTCTTATGGCTTAGGAGATCCCAATGGTGAGCCAGTTGAAAGTGACTTATATCACTCTCGTTTGATATTTACTTTTCAACTCTAATATTTTTTGTAAAAATATTTGTAATTTTCGAAGTAGGTAGACCTAGGGAACCTGCATTACCGTTTTACTAGGGTAGCGCATTCACTTTTTGACGTTTACTAAACACGGTTATGTTTGAACAGCTGGATGTCATATTTTTGGCACATTTGGTCACACGCGTAGGTATCAAGTGGAAAAAAGCGAAGTATGAAAAATGAAACAAAATAATAACACGAATAAAATTCAAGGAATCCTCTTTGCAGTGGGTATTAAAAACATAATCACGGGTTTATAGGATCACGAAGCTATATAGACTTTAGTAGTAGGTATAATTTTTATCTCGATATCTATAACGTAGTTACTGATAAAAAGCGTTTTGGTAGACACACGAGAACGGCAGCGTGATCTTAGTACACGCATAACTGATCCTTAAAAATAAGATTCATCAAGATGTGATAAAACCTACCTGACCAACTTTCAGGAATACGGAAATTCTGTCATAATAACTGTCTGCTGGGGCTGGATGCATTTTTTGTTCAGAAGATCCTAAAAATTGATAGAGGACTATAATGAGTTTAAAATATTAAGAAAGTCACCTTTAGGAAACGCCAACAAGTGGAAAGCCCACTTTTTATTGTTAAAACATCTTCTAACGCATCAAAAGTGTACCATTTTTATAAAATACGCAGACTTTATAACAATAATAATTATGTGAATTTTTAGACAGTTGTACGTTCATGGAAAATCTGACGTTTATGAAGTCAAATTTGACATTCCCAACTTTTTGTGAGAATGAGAATGCGCTACCCTAGTAAAGCGGTAATACAGATTCCCTAGGTAGACCTACCTAAGTAAGAATTTGTCATTTTGAAAAGTTTATTTTGCAAGATCGTCTGGACTGGTAAGTAATTAATTAGACAGGTGATCATTATAAATAACAGTCAACAGTGCTTAAAAAAAATCGTAAAACATCTACGAGATTCGAATCGCATGGCAAATCATTATATTATTATTGTCATTGTATCTAGCATTAGCGCATGGCGAATAGCCGGAGGTAAAGTTAAAGGAGGCAGTGGCAGACTCGCAGACTGGCATGAGCCAGCATGGCAAAATGTGATAATGTGAACGATTCAATTCTAAGGAGTCGATCATGATGACCGCATTCTAGTTCGCATTCGATGTAAAAAATTGACGTGACGTAAGTTAAGTGTATCAATCAATCAAATAAAAAATCAGAAATCAGCAGTCAGCACTCAGCACTAGTGATGGGCAAACCTGTTTATTTTACTGAACAGGAGCAACCTGTTCCCACTCCGGCTAAAGAACAGTGTAAAAGAACAGCTCTTTTACGGAACAGTTCATTAAATCTACTTTATGTTTAAACTCTCAAAACTGTTCCCGCTGCGCAAGTTCAGCGCTCGGGCCGCATTTATTTTGCCTGCCGCCGCCTCGTCTTGTTCCTGCTGCGGACTGCGGAGCTGTGACTGGGAATACTCTGGTTCTAGGTTCTAGCTCCTGCCTGAGTCTGGTTCTTTGCTTTGTCCATTGTCTATAATACAAATCTATCTTTTATATGCTCCTATATATATGTATATGTATATGGACATTTATATGCTGTTCTGTTTTAATTTCCTGATAAACTGTCCGTGATCGTTCAATAAAAAAATTCTGATCGTTCAATAAAAATATTCACTAAAAACTAAAATATAATCTCCCTAGATATGTCACCTCCCTAGATATCATCAACATGCTGGGTGCTCATTCAACCCTAGTTTTAACATTTTATTACAGAAAAATAAAAATAATTTATCAATCTTCACATATTCATTCATTTAAAGAGCTTACATCCTGCGTCTCGTCAAAGCCATCCAGTCATTCCAGTCAGTCTGGTCTGGTCACTCATTCTCATTTCTCATCTCACGTCTAATAATTTTCTTCTTATTTCAATGCAAGAACCTGTATCTATCGCAGTTGCACTAAGCAGTAGTGAACAGTGTGCGTGCGGCGAGGCGATTTGCTTTGCACAAAAATTGAGCGAGAAGCGAGAGCGACTCATCCAGTCATTCATCATCATCAGTGATCTTCGTCCGCTCCGCTTTCGTGATTCGTGAACTGAACTGTTCCGAAAAAGAACCGGTAGTTTCTCACTCACGGAACAGTTCAGAGCTGTGACTAAGAAAGAACAGTTCTAAAAGAACAGGTTTTAAAAGAACAACACATCACTACTCAGCACAGCATTCAGAGAGTAGGCGGATTATAGGGGTGTTGTGTTTTTATTGTAAATTACCCATTGTAAATTATTGTAAAATCAAAATGACTATTAATAATTTAGATAAATCTCAAAAGTGCTATAATTCAATGAATTATCGTGAAGTGCGTGGTAGACTAGTTTTCAAATTGAACACTTAAAAACAAGACGAGATTTGAGTGAATATTGCAACAAATACCTAGGTGCTTGTTATGTTATTTCAATTTCTAACAGAAACAAATTATTGATAATTTTGGTTGAAGTTGAGGATACATGATTCAATTCAAAGCCCTTATTATCAATATTTTAACTGGTTTAAATGGACTTTTCATTGCTGAACATTGGCACATCAAGGATAAAATCATTATTCAATCAAGTATTCATGTACAACGAATTAAAGGATTATAATTAGTGGCCAGAGTAGAAAAGTAATACACCTAATTATTACACAGATAGGATAGGTAAGTAAAATACCTTACCTTGGACTGTTAAAAAATACAATCCTGAGTCAAACATTGTTATTAGAAATGACTAGATTTTGCACTTTAATAGATACCTATATCTGCCCACCTACAGAATGTTTTCTACCTATGTTATGAACTCATACTACTCATCTTCTTTACTTTTTTTTTTGTTATTAATCAGTTGACATGATGGAAGTGAGAAATACTTTCCCAGGTTGAGGTGCTCTTTTGTTAGTCATGTGCTTCAGGTACCTACCAAATATTTTACATAAACAGGTACCTACCTATCTAATTGTAATTTATGTTGTGATAACCTAGTTTTAAATCCTAATTAATTTACAAAAGTCAATGTTATTCAAGGTTTTATGATATAATAATGCATAATAAATTAATAAATTTGATATCAGTGGGTATTCACCATAATTCATTTAGCTTTTACCTTCAATTTTTATTTTTTATTTAAGATCTTTATTATATGGATCTTGGTTGCTGTGATTTATTTAGTTTTTCCTGTTACATTAACGTTCAATCCCACACAGCAAAATCACGTTCCATATATAGACATGTCAGATATATCTCGATTGAGATATGGTATATCTCAGAAGTATCTACAAATATACTTGAGACATAAATGAGATGTTTCAGAGATATCTCAATGTCCGCCTTTTAAACGTCTTTGAGACATTTTGTTGAGAGATCTCAGATATGTCTCAGATTATCTCCAAGATGTCTCAGCAACCTATCTTAGAGATCACAGAGATATAATATTTGAGATGTCGTATCTCCCAGAGACATATTAATTTTAGCCTTTCAAACGTCTCAGAGATTTTTTGTTAAGATATCTCAGAAATGTCTCAAAATATGTCCAGGAGATTACAAAATCTAGATGTATACAGGGTGTTAAGAAAATGGCGGATAAACTCTTCAGTACATTGTAGGAGACACTCAGTAGAGTACAGGAAAAATAATTTAAAAAATTCTGCTCTTCAATTTGGTGAGATAAAAAAGGCCAAATTTAATATTTTACTATTTTACTATCTTTGTTTTATGTATATATTTTTTTCTTTGTAAAGATATCTTTTGAAGATTTTAGTTTTTTTTTGTTGGTTGTTTTTTTTTTTACAAAATACCAGCAGTTATTGTGTTAAACGTTGCCAAATTTATTGTTCAATATTTTGCTTATAATCTTTTAAAATTGTAGCTCTGGATTTTGTAAAATTATTTTTCCCATACTCTACTGAGTGTCTTCTACAAATGTAATGTACTGAAGAGTTTATCCGTCATTTTCTTAACACCCTGTAGTTAGGGAGACGGATGCCGTTTGGGCAGGCTTAGGAAAAGAATTTAATGTCCAAGAGTGAATCTGTAAAGTGAAAGATTTTGATTGTTCCCAGTTTTACAAATTCATTCTCAGATATTAATTGTTTTCCTAAGCCTGTCTTAATCTTAATGAGCGGGTTTCATTTGCTCACATAATATAATCTATGATGCAAATCGTAAAAAAGTGGAGAAGTATTTAAAGAATCACATCACTTGGGATAATAATAGTAATAACAGGTAATAAAAATTTTCAAACAATTTTTTATGAAATTATTTTAATTGAATTTAAAAAATTAAGATTTTATAAAATTATTAAAAAATTATAAAAAAAATTCTCATAAAATAATATACTTAATTATACAGGGTGTCCCAATATCCCATGGACATGGAGCAACCACAGATTACTGAGGTAAAAAAAAGTCGCTCGGACCAAACTTATCTCTATACCAAAGTGCTTCGTTTGTCCGTTAGAGGGCTCCAAAGTCTTTTGAAAATTTTAGTTTTTTTGAAATAGCTCAAAGTCGGCTGATTCCAATTCGATGAAATTTGGTAGGTCAATTTCTTATTAAAAGTACTAACTTCTGATGTACATGATAATTTGACGGAAACCCGGGAAGGGGTGAAACTACCCCTACCCTCCATTAAATAAAATCAATCGTAATTGTTGATAGGGTAGCAGGAACGCTGTTCATGTTTTTTTGTTTGAAAGATACATCGTTTTAGCCCATTTTTGGTCTCCTACAAAAATCTGTATCTTTCCTGTGATAAAATAAATTAGTCGATGTTAACTAAATTTTTATTTCATTCTTTTAATTTGAAATCAAATTTTCAATTGTCAGGTGATTATTTTATCTCATCTCATAAAAGATGCTCGATGTGGGCGCCGGTTTGGACCCTAGAAAGTTCCATCCTGCGCAAAAAAATGATTTTAACTTTTCTTCGAACCTCGTCGTTTTGCAAACTGTTTATGCATTTGAAAAAAACCGTTTGCAAACAACTGAAAAAAAAACCGAACCATACTAAACATCTTTTATGAGATTAGAGCAAATAATCACCTGACAATTTAAAATTTGATTTCAAATTAAAAGAATGAAATAAAATTTTGGTTAGGTGTCATCGACTAATTTATTTTATCACATGGCACCTCGGAGAGATACAGATTTTTGTAGGAGACCAAAAATGGGCTAAAACGATGTATCTTTCAAACAAAAAAACATGAGCAGCGTTCCTGCTACGCTATCAACAATTACGATCGATTTTAATGGAGGGTAGGGGTAGTTTCACCCATCCCGGGTTTCCGTCAAATTATCATGTACATCAGAAGTTAGTACTTTTAATAAGAAATTGACCCACCAAATTTCATCGAATTGGAATCAGCCGACTTTGAGCTATTTCAAAAAAACTAAAATTTTCAAAAGACTTTGAAGCCCTCTAACGGACAAACGAAGCACTTTGGTATAGAGATAAGTTTGGTCCGAGCGACTTTTTTTTACCTCAGTAATCTGTGGTTGCTCCATGTCCATAGAATATTGGGACACCCTGTATATTATATAAGCTGCAGGTCCACTACATCAAGCTATTTCTTGATCTTTTCCATCTGTAAAGTAGTTGACTCTTTCCTAAATACTCAAAAAAAGGCTCAATTTAGGTAGAAATTGAGGCCACGTGCAGCCAAAATTGTCGGTTAGGTTACCACGTTATCTAGAACACAAATTTGTAAACAAAATAAAAAATATATCTACTCGGTAAAAATAACACACTTACCTGTTTCTACCAAAGAATTTTTAATAAAATAAATATTAATTGTTGTTTTAATAACATTAAAAGTGCTCACAACACAACACAATGCACGTTCCAAACACGCTTTGCTTTGAGTCGAGTGGTTCCGCTTTGTTAATGAAATGAGTTGAGTAGTGGAATAGAAAGAGAAATAAAGTGGATGTGAGAAGCTACGCATGCGCACAAATAAGACTCTTGCCTCTTCTCTTCAAGAAGTTCTTTACTTTTCTCATTGCGCATGCATAAGTCTCTGATATATCTCTGAGACATTGAACCGCGCCCTAATTAAACATTACAGATAAAATAATATTCCACAAACATCTATAGAAGTATCAGAATATCTCAAAAACGTCTCAAAAGTTACAAGAATTTTATGCAAAATTTTATAAATCTCAGAGACGTCTCAGGAATATCTCAAAATATCTCAGACCTTTTTGAGATATATCTGAGATATTTGGTGCTGTGTGGGATCCTCGCTAACAAAATACACAAATTGCTATTGCAGTGTAACTCCGGTTAGTGGGTACCTAGTACCTCCCTATTATTGTTTTTGGCGGTTGACATGATGACATGAAAAAAATTGGAAAATGTATGGGGAAGGGCTATGAGTCAAAATTTAATTTCAAAATTCCTGTTGAAATCGTGGGGGTGTCAGTGGCGGCTTGTGGGTAACGAAAATGGGAGTGCACATTACATTTTTGAAATTAAACACCCTCCTGTTACTTTTAATAATTTTAACCACTTTGTTTATAATTTTCACAAACACACATTTTTTAATATTAAACAATATTTCAGGGCATATGACTATAAAACTTTTTATTAAAATTTAAGTAGCTTGTCGACCGGTTTCGGGTGTTAACCCATCATCAGGACAGCTGAAAAGTGAGGTTTCTGTTGTAATAAGATGTAAAAAGTGAACTGATAAACCGATAAACCATAATTATGTAGGTCTAAATAAAACACCTGAATACTCACTTGTCATCTGAACCGCAATAATTGTAACTTTATAAGAGAAATCATTAAGTTGCCAATACATATAAAAAATCCAGAATGTCAAAATGTGGAAATTCTTGTTACAAAATACCAGATAACATACTCCTGTTGAATTAAATACTTCAAAAATATGTGCACATTAAAATTTATTTAGACCTACATGATTATGGTTTATCGGTTCACTTTTTACATCTTATTACAACAGAAACCTCACTTTTCAGCTGTCCTGATGATGGGTTAACACCCGAAACCGGTCGACACGCTACTTAAATTTTAATAAAAAGTTTTATACTCATATGACCTGAAATATGATTTTATTGACAATTGAGTATACTATGACCAATCCCAGTAATAACATTTTTTAATAAGTTTTTATTGTTAAAATCAAAATTTTCTTTATTTTCAAATGCAAGTTTTATATTGGAACTGAAGACGTCTGTCTTTTTTTGAAATGAATTCTTCAATAACCAATTCGTTAAAATTTTCAATATCTTGAATCATTTCCTTTTCAATTGACAACATTGCGAGAGCAGTTAGTCTATTCTGGCTCATCGTACTCCTAAGAAATGTTCTTATCCTCTTCAGTGTTGAGAAACATCTTTCTGCTTCTGCAGTCGTCATTGGCATTGTTACAATTGCTTGTAATACTAAACATGTTTCTGAGAAATCTGCTAGTAAATTATTTTCTATCAAAAACTTCAGAAGGTGAACTGCTCCAGAAACTACTCTGAAATCTGTTCTTCTATAAATTATTTCCAATTCTGTTTTTAATTTGTTTTTATGTAAAAATTTTAAGGTGCGAATTGCTGTCTCTAAATGTTGATTTGGAAAATTCGAGGAATATATGTATTTCAAATTTTTCCACTGAAAATAAATTAGCTATCTCCAGATGATCTGTGAACGAAAATCTTCTATTTATTTCTGATATTATGGTGTCGCAGACCTCTTTAGCTTGGACAGTCGGGGAAACATACGAGCTTCTTTCATCCATTTTCTTTCTTTTCCTAGATAGACTCAAGTCAATGTTTGCAAGTTCAGTATCTGTAATAGTGTGTATGTGATCCCTTTCTTTTTGAATTTTTTTTTCAAACTCTGCAATACATCGTTTAAAAGATCCCCCAAACCAACGCGGAAAAATCGCAAGAGTTGCGAATATTCGCGCCGCATGCGAATCGCAACATACTGTTTTCACTGCGGTAAATAGACAAGTTCAAACTAGTGCGGATTTCGTCGTTTTGGCTGCGATTTATATGCGAATTTATTCGTACGGAAACCTAGTTCGCAGTCAGATGCGTTTTTTGTGCGGATCCGCGTAGTAATTATTTCGCAACGTTTATAAAAAAAAATAAAAAAGTAAAATTATAAGTGAAATGGAGCGAATTATCGAATTAGCTCGAAAGTACCCGATATTGTATGACCTTTCTCATGAAGACTATAAAAATGTTAGGAAAAAGGATAAGGTTTGGAGCAAAATATGAGAAGAACTAAAAATTTTTTTTTTTGTTATAAATAAATACCTTCTGTTTTTCCCTAAACACTCACGTTAAATTTTGTTGGTTCAGAAAATAAAAACGTATATGTATAATAATAATAATAATAATTTATAATTATTTTTATTGAACCACTTACATATTTGATTATATAATATATTTGATGAATTTTATTCCAAATTTCGTATAGCATGTGTGGTTTAGAGCTGACTGATATGATATGCTGATGAGTCCATAATAAGGACGTAACGGTACCGTCCATGTCTTCAGTATTCTCCTCGCATGCTGTACGAAAGTTTTTCTAATTTGTTCTGTAAAGAATCTTTAGTGGCAAATTTAAATTAGAACCTAAATCCCAATAAAATTCATCAAATATATTAAATAATAATAATAAAATGTAAAATAATAGACGCGATTATATTCGCTGTGGTGTGAGATCACCTTTCAATTCCGCTACGAATTTCGCAGCGGAATTTCCGTTACGAATCCGCTGCGAATAATTCGCGTCGGTTTGGGGGATCCTTAATGGTTACAGAATCGGTAGTCCTTTTTTGAAGCTGTGAATAAAAAATATCAACATGAGGCATTAAACGATAAAACACTGTCAACCAAAAAACAAACTTTGAGTCATTAATTAATCTCAAAAGTCCCCCTGTTTTTGTAATATTATCAGATTGCCTTGAAGTGAGGTACGTGAAGTTGGCCCGAAAAAAACGCGGGCCGGGTGGTAAAACGTACCATTCGATTGCCCATCGTAGGACCACGTTTTACCACCAACTCATTTGGTTTTACCACCTCTAGAAAAAAAGTTATGGAATAAATAAGTCGTACCCTAGCGGATACCTACGTGGTAACTCGGAGCAAGTTTACATGGCTGTAAAATAAAAACGATGACTAAGTGGAGGTTAAAAATCGTTGTACAGCTTTATACTAACCCAGGAAAAAGTTTTACCACCCCTCAGTTTTCATTTACCACCCCAATATCACCGCCGCCCACCTTTATATGCATTATGAAATTCGGGCCAACTTCACTAGTGCTAAATTTCCTGAAGGGTTAATTCCAGGTAATCGAAAATGTTTTACCAGTATGTATCCACCCGAGAAAACGTTTTACCACCCCTCAGTTTTCATTTACAACCCCCAATATCACCGCTGCCCACCTTTATATGCATTATGAAATTCGGGCCAACTTCACAAGTGCTAAATTTCCTGAAGGGTTAATTCCAGGTAATCGAAAATGTTTTACCAGTATGTATCCACCCGAGAAAACGTTTTACCACCCCTCAGTTTTCATTTACAACCCCCAATATCACCGCTGCCGTCCTTTATGTGCATTATGAAATTCGGGCCAACTTCACGTACCTCACGATCTTCCTTCAAATCTCGCGTACAGACAGGAACCACCATGCAAAATTAGAGATGCGCCTTCAATAATATCAGCATTCTTCTTCCTTGTATTCTAATGAAGAGATGTAAGTTGAAATAGGCCTTTAATGTCGCTTAAGTGTAATTTAGTTAAAAGACCTATCTCATGATACACCTATATGTTAAAATATTCTCTCTTCATATTTGAGATGTGGCTAAATCATATAGTTCCATACTATCTAAATGGTTCTAGATTGAGTTACGCCTCTTCGTCCCAACAAGGATGACATATACATTTGCTTATTTTATTAGTGTATCTAACCCATTATTGCCAATTTTTGAGAACGCCTTTACGTTTCAACAATGACGATTTGAAAGAGTCGACTGTGTTTGATTTGAAATTTCCATAAACTCAGTAAATTGCTTACAAATATCTAACACAACAGTCCAACCTAGGGCGCCATGACAGGTGTTATTATTTATTGTATTATTTGACACAAAAAAAAAACTGAAAAGCAACAAACAATAACCAAGCTTGCATTATGTTTAGTGACTATTTTTTTGGCTTTATTTCTCAAATTCAGAACTACAACAGAATAGCATCACAGGAACGAGAAAACATCAATTTAATCTATACTTTATTAAACCTTTTAATTAGGCCTATAGGATAATTGCAATAAAATTCCCCTTCATATAGGTACCTACGGGTACCTATACTGGGTGTCTGTGTCTGTGTGTGTGTGTCTACTTAATTTTTTTTTAAATTTGTTTCTGGCTACTTTTATAGAGCTTGCAAAATATTACAGTACATTGAAATTGAGTAGTATCCTGTTCGGTTTAATCCATATTTGATGTTATGTTGGAGTAAACAATGGTATTAATAAAATATAAATTGCATGATTGCTGTTTCTAAATAGTTGAAACCATAAACCTGTACATTAAAATAAAACAAAAAATTTTATTCCCTATCTGTTATTTTTTGAAAGAAACAATTATTTTTTAACAAATGGATAAAATTTCACAAAAATACCTCATAGTTGTCATGTTAATAGGATTGTCCTGTTATTTTAATAATAAATAAATAAAATATGCATCAATGTAAAGAACGATACATTTTTGGTATTTTATTATGTGTTTGGATTTTTACTAAAAACAATAACATACTCCATACTCGTCTAAAATAACAACACTTTTAATGACCACATTGAATGATTAATCTCATTCAGATCTTTGTACTTCCTCATTAGTAACAAAATAATAAGATTGAGAATACATTTTTAATCGCAATTGGTGAATAATAATTGTATTTTGTTGTTAATGATGTACCACATTAACAAGTTTATCTGGACACTGCTGTAATTTGCTAGGAATATATTATTCACTTCATCAGTTTAGATTTTCTCGAGGATTTTCCCCTTGATTTGTTAAAGTTAAAATAATTTATGTTTTCTAATAGCTGAGCTGAAATGTTACACACGCACTTTTATCACTTTATTCGAATGTGGGAGTGAATTAAATTTCAAACTGCAAATTGTTTACATAAGCTTATCAAATTCCATTCATTTTAATCTCAGCCAAATTCTGTTAACAAAACTAACAAATTCCTGTTTGTATATAATATAGTCTATAATACTATGCACGTTTCATTGAGGATATCTGTATCTGTGAAAGTGGTTATCAGAGATCTGGCTCTTCTCAAATGATTAGCTGTATATCGTAATTATTCATAAGAATCCGAAATATAATGTCCTATAAGAGTTATAAAATAACCACTGGGGTGTCCACCGGTTACGAATATTTATCTCATCTTCAGAACACATGTAAGCTTTGAAAGTTTGTATTAAGAATTTATATGTATATAATAATTAAGTTGAATAAACTATTTGAAATATTTTTTTGTTAAATCTTTCCATACAGGTAAAGTTTTCATTTTGATTGTCATTTTAATTTTGAAATGATATTCTTTTAAGCATTGAATTGACAATATGAAATACTAATTTCTAGATTTCATAAATGTGTATTTCTTGACAACTTAGAATTCGTAATTGTTGTTTTTTGGGTATTTAAGAAAAAATATTGTGTGACACGTTGCAAAAGGAGCGTTCAAGCACTTGACAATAATTGTCAAACTCAGCCGTTGGCTTCGTTTGACAATTTTCTTCTATGCTTAAAACACTCCCATTTTGCAACTTGTATCACAAACTACTATTTAAACATTCAATCAAACCATTACCTTAAGCTATTATTGTGTTGACAACTACTAATGTTCGATTATTTAGTGTACATTCTTAATTAATTATTCTTATAATAATTATCATTATTTAAATGGACAAATATAATTAGGATCGGTTAAGCAAGCATAGGCGACTAGGACTATACAGTGCCACACATAAAGTACGCATCATATGAGAATTTTTCCTTTTTAATTTAGAAACATTACACCACCTGTTTCATGGTAGACCAGTTTCATCTTATGGTTTGTACTCGTTCACCTCTTTGTGTATTCAAACTTGCCACCAACATTCTGTGAAGGGGGGCGTTTTGTTGTGTAGTTTTCTACCTCGGCCTTCTTTATAATTCTTCTAACTCAGTTTTCAGTGTGTATTTTTGCATTTTTTTTTTGTCTTTTGAAGTGTATCCAGCTAGTGGTCTTGGAAGCCTCATTTCTATTCCCTCAATCTTCCATCTTGTTTTCGATCCCATGGTAGGTAAAATCTCCTAAAATTATTAAATGATAATTAAGTTTTCTTTATTAATATTTTATTTATTATTGTTGGCGGTTATTGGATAGCCAATTAAAATAATAAACAGAGCGACTCACCTTCTTCCCATAGTAACTTGTATACCTTTGCAACTTCCATATTTAGCAGTGTCAGTAGGTTGATATTGTAACGACTAACATCAACAACAAAGTGTTCTCAATTATAATCACTTCTTCTTATATCTCAATTCATTTCACTTGTCATCAGACAAGTGAATCGGTTCTCTTCTAGACTAATGATTCTTCCTCACTTATTCACTAAGGTACTTTTATTTAACTAAATGAAGCTGCAGCGGTCGGTTTGAGAGGTCGGCGCACTTCTCAAACTGTTAAAGAAAGTTAAATTACAACTATTTTATATATTCTAGTGATCTTTGACTGATTACTTATCAAATTAAAGTGTTGCTAAACCATGTTGTTTGCAAAACTCGCAAAGAATGAAAATTCTTCTTGGAAAATGTATGACTTTTAATTTAAAAAAACTTGACAAATCTAGAATTTTTTTGAAGGTGGGTCTTGAATGGCGGACTTCACATACAGTGTGGAAAGTAAGTAACACATTAATTCATTTTCTTCCTTAATATTTGTAGAATTAAAACAATCGGAACAGGTCAGTTTTTAAATTGGATTTATGTTCTATTGACAGTACATTTTTTTATATTTGGCTCAGTAACGACGACATTGTTTATTTTTTTTAAATAGGGCACCCCATATATTATTTACATTGTTAGATTTTCTAAGAAAATGTAATCACAATGATGTTTATAGTTCAGTTAAATTGATTAGGCTATGAGTTATAAACAAGTGAAAATCGCAGTTTTCTAAATTCAATGCAATGTACCTACAATGAAAACGGCTAACATATCAGAAAACGGCTTAACTACATGTTGCAATTTTAACTTTTTTTATGTACTATCCTATGATGTAGATGAAATTTTTCTATAGGGTTATGAAAAATCTGATAAAAAAGCTTGTATAAAAAAAATGTTATGTCAATATAAAAGCTTGGGCTGAATAAGTTAAGTCCGTTGGTTTGATACCATTTCTGCTATTAACATCGTTGGTGCTGAGATTTGGACAGAGGTATCACGTCCCATCTGTATAACTGTTCTCTATATCGCCCCCTTCATAGCAACTGATCAAATTTCTGTATTGTTTGAGGCTCTTGAGTCGGTGTACCTGACTTATGAGCCTCATGATGTATTGATTATTGGAGACTTTAACTTTCCTAAATATGTGACTATGTCTTCTGGTGTTTCGGATCTAACCATCACGAGGTTGCAAAACTTCATGGATCTTTTAGGCCTATCTCAGTATAATTTTGTACTTAACAATTATTCCAGGATTTTAAACCTGGTCTTATGCAGCCGGAGCTGTCAAGAAGTTACCAGATCTCTTGATTTCCCAGTTAAGGAAGACAATCACCATCCGTCTCTCGTAGTATCTCTTACATGCACTGACGAATCATCAGCGAAATCTATTCAAGGTAATCATAAACACCTTTCCTATAACTTCAAAAAGGGAAATTATGTAACACTATATTCCCACCTTTTGAATATGTCCTGGAATACGGTAACTGAGGCCGTTGATCCCACCAAGGCTCTGGAACATTTTTACTCAGCTATTTACTCTGCATTTAATGCCCATATACCCAGGACATCACCTCTGAAAACCCGCAGATATCCACCCTGGTTTAGCAGAGAAATCATTACTAGTATTAAACTAAAGTACCTACTCTTATCTGCGACAATACAAATCCTCCGGTAACAGCAAGTTCTATCACCTTTTTCAACAACAGTGTAAGCAATTGAAGGATGACATCAGTTTGAGTCACCATCTGTTCGTCAGGAAGACCGAGAGTGATCTTAATAGAAATCCAAATAAGTTTTGGACCTACATAAGCAACCGAAATAAAACCTCCACTGTCCCCTCTAATATCAGTCACAATAACAAATCATTCTCGTCCCAACAGGAAATTGTTGATGCATTCCAATCGTTTTTCAATGAGACTTTCATAAAGACTTCAACTCTGGACCGCGGCTCCTCAACTGTTTCTGAGGAGAACTCGTTTACTCTGTCGTTTCCTTCTAGATTCACCGAGGATAACTTAAGACAAGCTGTCCGTAGATTGAAACCTAGCATCTCCACAGGAGCTGATAACATTCCTGGATTCTTTTTGAAAGACTGCTTCCCTTTGTTAATCGTTCCCATATATTCAACCTGATACTCACTACATCATGCTTTCCAGGTCAGTGGAAAATTGCTAGAATTACTCCTGTCTTCAAAAAGGGAGATAGAGGGGATGTTGTGAATTATCGCCCGATTGCCTTGCTGAGTACGATATCCAAACTCTTCGAATTTACAATTCACGATCTGATAATAAAACACATTTCTCATAGACTTTCCCATAATCAGCACGGTTTCTTAAAAGGTAGATCCACGACAACGAATCTAGCAGTCATCACGCAATTCCTGTCAAAATCTATGGATGAAGGTACCCAAGTCGATGTAATTTATACAGATTTCAGCAAGGCTTTCGATCGATTGAATCACCAACTTCTTGTAAAGAAATTGGGGCATTATGGCCTACCTCCCCATCTGATTTCATTAATACGATGTTATCTGCAAGATCGTTCCCAGTACGTTGAACTCGCTGGTCATAAGTCTGGGTTGTTGAACTCTCCTTCCGGTGTCCCGCAAGGCTCTGTACTCGGCCTTCTACTATTCTCGGTCTTTATTGATGATGTCGCTGATGTGTTTAGGGTTAAGCACCTACTATATGCTGAGGACATGAAAATATATTCGCAGATTCGTTCTATGGCAGATGCTGTCCTGTTGCAGGAGGATTTGGATAGATTCTCCGAATGGTGCACACGTAATGGAATGGATCTGAATGTTTCCAAATGTACCGTGGTCACCTACACTCGTAACAAAACACCTTTTTTGTATCCTTACGAGATAAATACATCTCCTATTCCTCGTACAAATCAAGTAACTGATCTCGGTGTTACATTTACCTCCTCACTGTCGTTTAAACCGCATATTGAGCATGTGACTTCGAGAGCTCTTAAATCCCTCGGATTTATTATCCATAACTCCAGAGAGTTTTCCGACTACAATACTGTGGTCACTCTATTTAACTCATTGGTTCGACCAATGCTTGAATACTGTTCTATCGTATGGTCTCCCGCCACCCTTTGTTCAATCGGAACCATTGAATGTATACTTAGGAAGTTTTTAAAATACCTCTCCTTTCGTGTAGATGGTAGCTATCCAGAGATCGGATATCAGGAAAGTTTATTGCTTCAGAGATTCGGTCAAACCAGTCTTGAAGAGCGACGTAACACTCTGGCCCTCATATTTCTTTTCAAGCTTATTAATGGCAGTGTCGATTGCCCTAATTTATTCTCTTGGATAAACCTTAAAATACCAAGACTTGGAGCACGGCACCCCAATATATTTTGGCTGCCAATTCCACGAACTTATGTTCTAATTACTTCTCCCCTACACCAACTCTGCAACAACTAAGCCCGCGTTCAGGGTTCTCTGGATATATTTCATACCAGCGTTAGTGAAATCCAACATTTTTGTAGGTACAGCTCTAGATTCATCCGAATCTTATTAGCTTTGTACCTCCTGTACATCCATACTGTATTTTTTATCTGTTGTAATTTAACTATTGTATTTGCTTTTACCTATGTAAACTTTTCCCATCTTAATTTGGCCTTTTGGCTGTATGATGGTGTACCTAAATAAATAAATAAATAACATAAATTCAATTTAAAAATTGACCCGTTTCGAATTTTTTTTCTACAAAATATTAATCCAGAAAATGAATTTATGCGTTGCTTACTTTCCACAATGAATAGCACGTTATAGGGAACCGATAGTGGGGCCCTTGAAAAATAGTGAAAAAATCCATCCACCTTAATTTTATGGGTATAATTTTTTTAAATCCACCAATTATTATTGTGATGAGTAACTGAGGATATAGCTTTGCATACATACGTGCATATAGTAAATACATCCTGAATATAGTAAATACCTTTTCAACTACATCAGTGATTCCCAAAGTGTTCCAGGTGGAACACCAGGGGTCCACGGGAGACTCGACGGGGGTTTACGTTGGCGTGACAAAAAAATGGGGTTCAGAATTCTTAAGCGGGGGTCCACGAAAATTCATCTGGTTTCGGTAGTGGAGAACTAAAATGTTAGCTTGACTTCACCTATCAATGTAGGCAGATAATATTTCAAGAAACTCAGCAAACATTTTGGCTGCAGGCAAAAATACCCGAAAAATATCCTGGACTGTGATCAATTTTAAAATTGACCTTCGCTCATTCCCAAGAAGTGCGGTGGGGGTTTATTATAATAGAAACGTTAATAAAAGTTTCACTCTTCCAATTCAGAAAATTAATCATTCATTTCGACTTCTTAAATTCTCCAGTTAATTAGATAGAAGTTCATGATTTCCAGATTCATATTTAGATCATTTTGGTAAGAATTTTCTAATTAAAAAATTGACAATTAATCACAGTCAGGCTTTCAAACCAATTTTTGTTATTATCGGGCAATGACATTAATAATTATTGTTCTAATAAGTAGTAGAGTTTTGCAAAATAATTTAAAATAAAGAAGTTGGGTTGTCAATTTTACCTCTTCATAGGTAAATTTACTCGACCAATTTACTAGAAAGATTATTTTTATATTTTTCGAGGGCTCCGCTAATGATTCTCTACATAGTGATATAATATGTGGAGTCCGCCATTTAAGAATCACTCTGTATAATAAAAAAAATGTATGTGGCTGAATGAGCTAGTTCTCCAAGTCAAAATTAGCAGAGTGGAATGCAGTCATCTGTCAAAGTTTGGCACAGAGCTTATGAACCACCTTGTGGGTGTCCCAACACTAGTGTCCACCCCCTAAATCGAGCTTAATTTTAAAGATAAAAAATTGAAATTTTGAGGATTTTTGTACTTGATATAGGACCTCGAAATGGCATAATTAGTTTCATTAAAAATCATTTTTAATATCTTTTTAATAATCACCTTTTCATGAGTCCATACTACGACACTGTCCAGTGCAGGCTCAGTGTGCCGGCTAGCCCAGCAAGACCCGTCCTTCTATTTATTTGGGCCTTATTTCCGTGTTCTATTGCACCTACCGTTTTCAGATTATATTGATTATATTGTTCAGATTACATTGTCTACCTGCTGTCATTGCTATATAATAATTATATTTTATTTAATTAAAGCCTTGTAATTAGTTTTTTCACATTTTTTTCAAGCGATGTTGATTTTATTAATCGATTTCTACGTATGTATTGAAAAAAAATCGATTTTTTTTTCGACAATTTACCACCATATTACAGTCTTTTATCGCTGGCACCCGAACTAATTTTTTTTTAATGAAACTGATTATGCCATTCCGTGGTCCTATATCAAGTACACAAATCCTCAAAGTTTCAATTTTTTATCTTTAAAATTAAGCTCTATTTAGAGGGTGGACACTAGTGTTGGGACACCCGGGTACATAAGATAGAGATGCAGAAATTCCCGAAACGTCAAGAGATGTGTCACTGTCTGCCAAGAAGTGATATGAATGTCCGATCTCCGGTTTTGTGGAATGTTCCACAAAACCTCAGTTCATTCCTGATTCTACATTCAGACACTTCGTTAGGATTCTGGGAGCATAGGAATCAACCGTAAGATATGTCAATGCTTGATTAACTTCCTCTGATGTAAGTTGAACCGAAAAAGTGAAGACAGGGTTTCTTAAAAACATTTTTAATCTGCGAAACAGTATTTTCTGCTGTATCAGAGAGTCGATCAAACAATTTGTCGTGTTTTTCCCCAAGATCCGGAGTTTTGAGATCCAAGTGGACGATATCCCACCTTGAAATAGTTCACATGGTTTTTTTTTCATATTTTTTTGATGAAAGCTGTAGTAGAATAACGAAGTTAAAATTTTGTTGGTTAATAATAGTTATTTATGTATCAAGGGAGTTATGAGGATGTTAATTACAGAGGGCAACATATTGCAATCCCGAGGGACGTTAGTCCCGAGGGATTGTTAAGTTGCCCGAGGTTATTAACATCTAATAACTCCCGTGATACATAATCTATTTTATTTTATACTAAATGAAATATAAAAACGAAATCTGTTGGTTTTTAAAATTAAACGAATGTTTTTAATAATTGAGTAACCATGATTATTGATTACCATGGATATATCAACTGAAAAGTTTGTAGAAAATGACATATGAAATCCAAATATGCAACCAACAATGCAATAACAAAAGCAACATCCAATGGTTACCAGAATTAAACCAATAGTAATATTAGAATTAGAGGGAGTTATGGATTCATAACAGTCCCAAGGGAGTTATGAGTATGTTTATAGTTACGGTAACCAAGCGTTTATCTAGTTATAATGTATTAGTATGAAATAAAGTAATTATTATGCCCTGCTAATGTTTATAAAATTGTAAATTTTGTTTAGAATGTGGTTCTTGAATAAAAAAAGATAAATTAATAAATAGCCTTATAACACTTTTTGTTAAAGTTTAACCCCTTCAAGTGTGGAACTTCTTAATTGAGACACAAAATTTTTCAATTATCTACAGTTTTCTATAAATTCACTGGATATTTGTATGATTATGATGCCAATAGATGGTGGCACTAAGGCTATAAGCTTTTTTTTAATTCTAAGGTAACCAAAGAAAAAACATTAGATGATCGGATTTGTAGCAACACTGTGGAGACTTTCCTCGCAAGGGGTTAATGTGTAAATTTTTGCTTTGCTAAATTGAATACCACTCAGTGTTAGTATGTACATACCTCGGTACATACCTAATACTAAAGCATGCTGCAAACTCACTTTAAATATGTACATCATAACAACTTTGAAAAGAACACTGTTGGCAGAATAGGTACTCACACTTACACACATAACAAATCAAATCATAAAGTAATTTTTCAACAGACAGGTCCTGCTGTTAGTTGTTCCAGACATTTTATACTTTTCTAAGATGTAAATTAGACAATAGAATCATTTGCTTGGCGTTCACTATCTTTAACATCTAAAACTAATCATATTATGCAACACTTTATATTTTATGTTTGCTTATTTATGCTTTATATACATAAAGCATAAAAAATCAGATGTTGAGATATTAAAATATATAATTTTTTAATGCAGCTACTTACCATTCATGTTTCTATTTTTAAAATTGGCACCAAACCGAGTATTGAACTAATTACCTTTACATAAGCAAGAAATTCTGATAGAAATAAATTTACTTTTTAGCGGTCTTTTTGTGTAATGGTTTAATGAGCCGTTAAATTAATTACTATAATTAATTAAGTTGTTTATTTTCTTCATTTGATTCACAAAATTGGAAGATAAGATTAATGTGGAAAGGTAAAAAAAAATTCCCACCTCATATTTGTAAACAAATACTCCCAAGTTTCATCTTTACATTTATTAATAAAACATATAATAACAAGCTTGTTGTCCCTTAATTAGTCGTTAAAATTTTTTTTATGACTACCAATTCATGCAAATACAATAATTTGTACAAAAGTGCAGAGTGATCACTAATAATAATTAAGTATTACTAGGTATTATGAGGTTGAATTTTTCAAAACCAGCAAGAATTTTATTTGTTGTGGTACTTGTGGTGATTCTTCACATACATATTTAAATATGCACACCTATATATTTTGTTACATCATAAGTTTTCAATCAGGTTTTTGTTTTTAAGAGAATAAACAGTTCAGCTCACTATATAGTGTTCTAGTTGACCTTGAGGACTATTTGTAGTTATGAAGAACTCTAGTTCTTCACAATAATTATTCGCTTTTTTGTATCTGAACATTGAAAATATGTAGGTACTAGTTTTTCTATTTTCATCAAACATACTTAGAAACCCTAAGGTATTTAATTGGGAAAAGTACGGGATGTTTCGCATAAGAACCGACACAGAACAGGGGCGTGTAGGGTGTAGGGGAACCCAAAATATGGCATTTGAAGCTGCTCCCCTGAGAAGTTATAGGCCTTGAAATAGGGGTTTATTTATATTTTATATTGAAATAAAATCTATATCTTGGTTGTAGGTACTTGAATTTGGAAAAACTAAATTTGGTACGCATTGTGAGTGTTGTACCACGAGAATTCATTGACAGTAAGTAGAGTTAATTTGTAACATTTTAAAGGGTTGATGCACCCTTAAAATGTTTACCATTTTTCAACCCATTGAAAATATTACTTTATTTTATGGGGAATTTAAGTCTCAAACGTTGATTTCTCCTATTACTTTTCAAAAAAACTTTTTCGTTTTCAAGTTTTCTTCCCGACCGTCAAGTTTGACATTTACTTTCAAGGTCAACTTTTGAATTTTTGATGATTCTAAATAACAACTGCAATACCTTTTTTTAGTTATTCGGGTTTTTGTTGAAAACGATAAAGTTTTTTGAAAAATAATAAGAGAAATAAAAGTTTGAAAATAAAATTTCCCATTAAATAAAGTACCTAACAATTTCTTTAATTGGCAACAGGCTAAAAAATTATGTGTCATTTTAAGGGTGCATCATCCCTAATCAACCCTTTAAAATGATACAATTGAACTCTACTTCCTACTGTCAATGAATTCTCTTGGTACACTCACAACGTATACCAAATTTGTTTTTATAAGTTCAAGTATACTGAGATATATTGATTTTTTTCTAAATTTCAAACCCTTATTTCAAGGCCTATAACTTCTCAAGGGTGCAACTTCCTATAGAGATAAGTTGCGTTAAATCACCTTATCTTGGGTTCCCCTACACGCCCCTGCTCTGATTTATTTCTTATGCGAAATACTTTGTATGGCTGAAGGTTACATGACCATGTTATTCCATGATGTAGATATGCTAACGATAACGATATTGTGATATGCTGTTTGCTGTAATCAAGAATCAAGTTGGCAGTGTATTTTTTTTAATTGTCGGATCTTGGATTTTACGTTGAGCTACCCTGATGCAACACAACAGTGATGACAATATGCCGTCCTCTTTTTCTGGCATGATATGCTGAACTTCAAATTTGGTTTTAAGAACCGCATTGTTATGAAACAAATTGATATAATAAATTATTAATATCAATTACAGCAATCCGATTGTTGAAAAACAAGAATGCTTTCTGAACGATACACTTGCCCTAACGGTATGGTGAATAACGGTATGAGATGGAAATAACCATTGAAACATCGATATCTCTGTCTTCACCATACCGTTAGGACAAGTGTATTGTTCAGAACCGCATTGTTAATTTTTTTAAATTTAAATTTAAATAAATAAATAAAAGTCCTAAGAAAGCTTTCAGTTCTTCTAATGTTGTATCCTTTGTCAAATGTTGTGTGTCGGCACGGTTATAATTCATAGCTTTTTGCCTTAGTTTCTCGTTTGTATATCTTTCAATATCTGAAAGCATTACATCAGTAAAAAAAAAGCTGCCAACACTGCACCGGTTCTTTGGTATCTCTGAACTGTCGTTTTACAGCAGGCAGACGAGTTATTATATTTTCGGGCCTTGTTTTCACGGCTAAGTTACCATGCTGTTGACTCCATATCGTGGAATCATCTCTTCCAACATATTCATATATTGTATTTGGTCCCGTGCTACTTGATGGAACAGGTCTGTTGGGGTCTGTGGTGCTTGATTGAACACGTTCAGAAATACGTGTATTATCAATATCTTCATCGGTGTCCGAATCTGAAGGTCTTTCACTGAGATGATCTTCTGCTTCCGACCCTGATGCTACTGCCTGTACAAGATTTATATGTTCTACTTCTTCATATAATTGCATTAGGCGGTTCTGCTCTGCTTCATAAACAAAAACGAAAATGCAGAGTGTACGGTGGGGTATGATACTAAATAAAATAATTACACGATCAGTACGATGGGGTATGAGATGTATATGTTATAGGCAATGTGTATAATGCAGGGATTCTATACAATACCTAGGCAATGTATACAATGCCGGGATCGTTCAGGCAATGTATGAAATGATTTTAATTTCTTAAACTATTTCATACTTTACCTAGGTAATGTATACAATGCCTAGGCATTGTATAGAATGTCCGTTGAATCATGGGCAATGTATGAATTAAGTAGGTATACATATTTACAAATATTTTTAAAAATATTTATATTGTTTTATGTTTCATGTTTCATGTTTGTAAAAAGTTCATATTAAAAATTGGTCATTTACTTTGACTGTCCCTTTAGATAATGATATCAACAATCAGGAAAGCGTTATTCGCGTGCCTAACTGCGTAATAGAAGTACCTATACCTGTTGTAATAACTGGTGCCTACCTACTTATTTAACCAAAAAAAAATATAAACTTGACTACCTTATACCTATATGAATACGAATTATTGGAGGGAAAGATTAGCCGTTAGTAGTAGGGTGCATTTTTTAAAAGTTTCTCGTCAACTTAATTCCAAGAACAAATAATTTCCAAATAATTCCAAGAACAAATTGTCCCTCCCTATAATTTCATTATTCTCATTCTTAATAATAATTTCATCTGTTTCTCTCTTTTCCTATACAGCGTGTTCAGTTAAGGGTACGGAGCGGCCATATCTCAGTAACTATTGGTCCTAAAGCCTCAAATTAAAAATTTTTCAGACATAAGTGACCATGAGAAATTCAAGGAAAATATTTTCAAGATGGCCGCACTTCCGGAAATACCGGAAGTTGACACCTAGTTCGTTATTTTAATGGGAACACCCTGTAAAATATTATATTTTTTAAATGTCTGAAGAAATCGAATACAAGTGGTTTTCACCATTGGAATTTAGATTGAGTGGTTTATGAGTTATAAACAAGTGAAAATCGAAAATTTTAAATTTCAAAGCAGTCTAGAACTAGAACGGCTCAAGATATCTAAAAACGGTTTACATGTCCCTATCCTAACTTTCCATATTTTATCCCACTATGTAGAGTAAATTTTAATACAGGGTGATGAAAATTATCCGATTTTTCATCACCCTGTATTGAAATTTAAACCGCATAGTAGGATACAATGTGAAAAGTTAGGATAGGGACATGCACACCGTTTTTAGACATCTTGAGCCGTTCTAGTTCTACACTGCTTTGAAGTTGAAACATTGCGATTTTCACTTGTTTATAACTCATAAACCACTCAATCTAAATTCCAATGGTGAAAACCACCTGTATGCGATTTCTTTAGACATTTAAAAAATATAATATTTTACAGGGTGTTCCCGTTAAAATAACGAACTAGATATCAACTTCCGGTATTTCCGGAAGTGCGGCCATCTTGAAAATACTTTCCTTGAATTTCTCATGGTCACTTATGTCTGAAAATTTTTTTTATTTGAGGCTCTAGGACCAATAGTTACTGAAATATGGCCGCTCCGTACCCTTAACTGAACACACTGTATATATATAGAAATTTTATTAACTATTTAATAAAGTTACATCTTCCCAACAGTCTGGGTTGTAAGAAACAAAGAATACTTAATAACATTGATAATAATACAATAAAATTTTTTTTTTAAATAATTAAGTTACTATGTACTATATAAATGATGTCTTAATATACAGGGTGTCCGGTAAGTACCTCCTAATCTCTCGGGAGCATACAGGGGAGGTCAAAAAAAACCTAGTCTGTCATAAAAATAATTTTCCTAAAGTGTCCCCAAACGGATATATGGAGCCCTAAAAGGGTGCCCCGCAATTTACTTTTTTGGCTCTAACTTTTGAACCGACCTGTATAATTGGATGGAATTTAAACACTTTATAGAGGCCACAGAGAGCCATCAGGCTATATTAAAGTGGATGTTTGACGTCGTCAGGGAAGTCAGGAACGGACTTACCATCATACTCGTTGAGTCAAAATTTTGACAGGTGTCACTTTACAGAGCTAAAAAATATTTTTTTGAATAGTCTAATACTTCATCTTTAAAAAAGGTGCTCTTAATTCATTTTGGTTAAACTGACGGTTTTCGAGATAAATCGGTTTTTAGGTATGCGAAACACTCAAAAGTTACTAATGCTAAACACAAACAGGTAAAAATCAGGTTCTTGTTGATAAACCTACCTACATAATGGATTGCTATTGACGGAACTTGATCAAATTCCGCATAAAAGTCGATTTATCTTGAGAACCGCTAGTTTTATCGAAATAAATTAAGAGTACCTTTTGTGAAGATGAATGACCAGCGTATTTAAAAAATAAGTTTTCAGCTCTATAAAATGACACCTGTCAAAACTTTGACACAATGAGTGTGGTGGTAAGTCCGTTCCTGACTTCCCTGACGACGTCAAACATCCACTTTAATATGGCCTGATGGCTCTCTGTGGCCTCTATAAAGTGTTTAAATTCCATCCAATTATACAGGTCGGTTCAAAAGTTAGAGCCAAAAAAGTAAATTGCGGGGCACCCTTTTAGGGCTCCATATCTCCGTTTGGGGACACTTTAGGAAAATTATTTTTATGACAGACTAGGTTTATTTTGACCTCCCCTGTATGCTCCCGAGAGATTAGGAAGTACTTACCGGACACCCTGTATAAATGGATTTTTTTAAGGTGATGATTGCTATTGATTTTAATAATTTTGAATGTAGTCCAAATTTATGACAAAAATCTTTAAAAAAAATTCGTGATTGTTCCCCGAGCACCAATAAATATACCTATTACTTCAATACTATTTAATTTGTATGATTTTTTAAAGAAATCAATTGTTTGATTATAGATTAATTGTTTTTCTAGGTTAACGTTCATAGGTTGTTTTTTGTCAATTTCAAACCGTATAGTTGGGTCTATAATCCAACCTATGTTCTTTTTTTATCAATTGCAAGAATGTCTACTCTACGTGTACTTCCCATATTTTCTAAACAAGTTACTTCTTCAAAAACTTCAAGTCCTTTTATTCGTAAAGCATCTGCTATCATATTTCGGACTGTATGATGACGATGATTGCGTAATCGTTCACTAAAAGGACATGATCCAAGAACATGTGGCAAAGTTTCACAAACGAATTTCTCATTGTTAGAACAATGTCTACAATGGGTGCCGTCTTTGGACCTTCCAGGGAGAACTCTTACGGGAGCAACTTCACCGATGATTTTTATAGCATCTTTTATTTCTGATATAGTAAGTCCTCTACGATCCAGTAAGTTGTTGGCAGGTTGATATTCTTTAAAAAGAATCACACCTCTACCTTTATGAGCCATGTTTATCCAGTTCTGATATTCTAATTCACGTAAAAAAGATCTTAAATGTTTTGTTTTCTCGTTTATTAAATTTTTATCGGTGATTTGTAATTTTTCTAAACATATACGTTTTTCATCTAAAAGATTTCTTGTTTTTGAGATTGTTTCGTCATTTGATTGTTCTAATCTGTTACAGATATTGAAGTGCTGTAAATATGCTTCCCAACTAGCACAAAATAATTGTAGACCTTTTTTATTTTTTGAAGTATAAATCATTGAATTCGGTAAATCAGATGGTAGATCTAAAATTTCTTTTAATGTGCATCTAATCATTTTGTCGATATCATTCAGAAATTGTTTTGATAGTGAAAGCAGTGGTGCTGTTTGGAAATTGTACTTAGTCACTCCCCCACTGTTCCAGGACTTTCACTCCATTATAATGCTAACCTAACCTCGATCACTGTGGTTTCAATCACCAATAGAAATCACAGGTAGAAAAAAGTAGCAATCACAGTTATCACTGTGATTGGTAAATGGTAAAATCACAGTTTTACTCATCTCTACAACGAACGAGTTGTTTACTTCTCCGCCCCGCATGCGTTTCGCTGCCCGTTGTCGTTCATTATACATATTGCCTGATGCGCTTCCGGTATTCTATACAATACCTAGGCAATGTATGAAATAAATCGTATTTCACACATTGCCTGGACGTTTTAGGCAATGTATACAATGCCTAGGTATTATATACAATACCGGACTATACACATTGCCTATAACATATACACAGAATGAAACACATCTACCTCTTATAGTGGTACGCCGCGAACTGAGATTAGCATATTTCTGCATGCTAAAAGGCCCAACACGAAGATACACGAAGTTTAAAGAAGCTGGTCTCAGTTTGGATTCCACTGCGGCTTTGTGAAGCTTTGTGAATCATATGCCCGGTGGGGCATATGATACCCCACCGTACCGACGCCGGGTTAACCTCACTTATTGAGCAGATTTCTTCAGCAGATTTTTGGTTTCCTAATTTTTATTAGATCGAACATGAAAAGCAATACCGCAGCTATAAGAAAAACAAAAGTTGAAATCTTTTTGTTAGAAGGATTCCACTTAAAAAAAGCACTGTATCCATAACATGTGAGCAATCTCCCATATTTGGGAAATTTTGTAAATATAATTTTAAAAATAGCTATAAAAATGTTTCCCCCGTTTTTTTTACAAAGAAATTACCTACCTGTTAAAGTTGATGGAAATAAATCTTTTGCAATAACTTTTTTATTGGTCGACTGATTTTGATACATTTTGGTTTAATTTTGTGTCATTTTGAACTATTTAGAGTAGCGTTTTCTGATCTTTGATAGTACTCAACTCACATAGACCTCAGGGTGAAGCAACCCAGTCATTCACGTGGAAGAAAAAGTACAAAAATAGTAATTTTACAAATTATTGAGATTGCTTTTCTTGATTTCTTGTTTGATATTTTTAAATAAAAAATGTACCAATAAAAAAGTTATTGCAAAAAATTGATTTTCAACCCTCAACTTTAAGAGGTAGGTAATTTCTTTGTAGAGTTGCCACGTGGAAAAAATTGTTTATAGCTCTTTTTCATTTTTTTTTTACAAAATCTACAAAATACGTGCGGGAGATTGCCCACATATAATGGGATACCTGTATACAGAGTGTTTCATTAATCAGTGCAGAAAATTCAACTGGAGATTCCTTGCTGAATTTTAAGGGGGGTTTGTCAAAAAAAAATTTCTTAAAGCCTCCCCTAAGAAGTTACAGCACAGCCCCTTAAAGTAGGGTAAAAAATTCACATTTATCTTTTTTTTTCTGAAATGACTTGAAATAAAAAAAAAAGATTAGGTATTCGAATACTACTACCATGAAGCCTCCATAATTACATAATTCTGTCCACTTTTGTTCTCTGCAAGGGTGTGAATCATACTACCCCTAAAAGTTTTTTTCCAGAACTTTTTTCCTAATATTTTAATTTTATTTTTAAATTCACACTTTGGAGGGCCAGTTCAATTGGAAAAAAATAAATAAACATTAAATAACACAAAAAACATAATTAACAATAAACACAATCGAATTAATTTAAATTAACAATATTTTGAAAACAGTGCTCAAAATGGGCACAATTTTCTTGAATGCACGCCCTTATTTTATTTCTTTAGTAGAAAGTATTGAGTTTCCGTGAAATTTTTAAGAGGCAAATTTTTTTCCAATTGAACTGGCCCTCCAAAGTGTGAATTTAAAAATAAAATTGAAATATTAGGAAAAAAGTTCTGGAAAAAAACTTTTAGGGGTAGTATGATTCACACTCTTGCAGAGAACAAGGGTGTATAAAATTATGTAACTATGGAGGCTTCATGTTAGTAGTATTCGAATACCTAGCCGTCTTTTTTTTTATTTCAAGTCATTTCAGAAAAAAATCGATAAATATGAATTTTTTACCCTACTTTAAGGGGCTGTAACTTCTTAGGGGAGGCTTCAAGAAATTTTTTTTATGACAAAACCCCCCTTAAAATTCAGCAAGGCATCTCCAGTTGAATTTTCTGCACTGATTAATGAAACACCCTGTATATCCTTTGTTTGTCGTACTGAATGTTAATGAAAATAACAAAATAGCTAAATAGGTATTTTTACAAGATGCAAAATGGAAATTTTTTAAGCACGGACGAAAATTGTTCAATGAGTTTGATTCTTTTTGCAACTTGTATTACACAAGATTTTTTGTTAAATCACAAAGAAACAACAATTTATTAATTCTAAGTCGTTAAGAAATATCAATTTATGGACTCTAGAAATTGGTATTTTATATTGTAAAAGTGACAGACTTAATGGAAAATTGCTTTTAGTTGTCATTTATGTCACTTTTAGGCACTTGTGTCAAAAAGAATGTCATTTCGAAAATAAAATGACAATCCAAACGACAACTTTATGAAACGATTTAACAAAAATAAAGTTTATTTGGTGTTTTGTAACAACACAGCCAGTATAATATTATTACAAAATTAAATCTGTAGGTCAATTCTTGTAGATACGATTTTCTTTTTAGTTATCCATCACCTTAAATTTTTTTAGCATAAATGGGTGTAATTATCTTATCTATGCTGTAAAATACTTGCAATAAAGTATTGACATGGCCATGAAAATCATTTTGCTACCCCAAACGTTAAGGATGGCATATTAAACCTAGCATCTCCACAGGAGCTGATAACATTCCTGGATTCTTTTTGAAAGACTTCTTCCCTTTGCTAATCGTTCCCATTTTACATAATATTCAACCTGATACTCACTACATCATGCTTTCCGGGTAACTTGTCTTCCCCCCTAACCCCCCCCCCCCCCCCCCCCCCCCCCCCCCGAATTTATAGAAATGTGATCTGAACATGAACAACGCAAAACAGGTCAATTTTATCATTTGATTTACTTTCTATTGGTGTAAAAAAATTATACAGGGAGTTCCTTGGCTCAGTAATGACGACATTGTCTATTTTTCAATATTTTTCAAAAAGGACACGTGTATATTATTACATTTTGATGAATCCTGTAAGAATGGTTTTTACAGTTGCAGTTGAAATTGAGTAAGTTATGAGTAATAAACAAATGAAAATCGCAATTTTACATTTTGAAAGCAGTGTAGGTACATCGGAAACGGCTCATCGAAAAGGCTTACATGTCCCTACTTAAACTTTTTTTTGATGTATAATCTTATGATGTAGATAAAATTTTTATACAGGGTGATGAAAAATCTGATAATTTTCATCACTATGTATGAAAATTTGAAGTACACTGTAGGTACAATAACACTTTAAAAGTTAAGACAGAGACATGTAAGCCGTTTTCGATATTAAGAGCCGTTACCGATGTACACTGCTTTCAAAATGGAAAATCAATATTTTTATTTGTTTACAACTCGTAACCAACTCAATTTAAACTGCAACTGTAAAAACCATTCGTACTGGATTTTCTCAGACAATCTCAAAATGTAAACACAGGTGTCCTATTTAAAAAAAAATAGACAATGTTATCATTACAGAGCCAAGGAACAGCCTGTATAAATTATTTTACATTATTATCAATAAAAAGTAAATCAAATTATAAAATTGATCTATTTCTGGTTTTCCATCTTCAGATCAGGGGGTGGCAAGTTTTTAAAAAATCACCTGGTATATATCTTTTTTTTAATTGAAAGTATAATATTAAGTATGTTTTGTATAATGGCTTGACTTTAATAAAACAACAATAAATGGGTACTTACCTGGCTAGACATAAATGAAATTAATTTTACCTGTCCCATTCTGTTACAATTAAAACTAAACTAAAAACTGTAATTAATTTTAAAGTAGTTATTGCTGGAGTTCAGTTTTTACTTGTCATTGTTGAGGTAGCCCAGCAGTGAATGTAATGAATATCAATTCATTCCATCAAAAAATTAACTAAAGAATGATAATTAGAACTTTGAATTTGCATACAGTACTAAGTTCATGAATCTGGAAAGTTTTTATATGCACTCGACGTTTCTTTGGTTCAAACATGTGTTTCAAAATAACGGTCCGATATAAATGTATCTGATTATTTTAAATTTGAAATTTTTGTATATTATTATTTTATTTCTTTCAGTATTGACCATGGCTACGGGAGAAACGAGGAAGAGTCCTCAGCTGCACAGTAAAATCAAATTGAAAATAACGGGTAGTACTGTGACTGCTAGTGATTCTGATGCAAGCGTCGATACTAACAGTCTTAGTGCCGACAGTGCAACTGAGCAAAATCATGCCCCTGTAACTGAAAAAAGACGTAAAAAGAACAGGAGAGGCTCAGAATGGGAAATTATGGCTGGCTTAAAAGATGGACAGAGATATGAAATCAAACCGAATCCATTTAGCGGATTTTTACATAAGAAGAGGAAGTGGCCATTGAAAGGTTGGCATAAGGTAAATAACTAAATAATTTTTTTGCTGTTGTAAGCTGCTTACATTCCTCAATCAAGTTTCACTCTACATTGAGTATGGAATAATTATTGGTTTTTATTTTTAGAAATTTTTGCCATCCATATTATATTTCACTGATGCTAATCTTATAAGCTATTTATTTTTAACTTCCTTGGCCATTGATATTGATTACACTTTTTTCTTTCCATTAAATGGTTAATTATTCATCCATTAATCAATACAAGATTAACAGCTGAACACTTTTTTATCTTCGTTTCTCTATAATTTTGGTCTGAAATATTTATTCATTCAGCCTGTTTCCCCTCCTAAAATAATAATTACATATTAGCAAACATAACACGAAATGTATCATAATATAATCACACCTTTTTTTTAATGTAACTAATTGCTGCTTCTATTTAGTGATATGACCTCCGTCCTAAATTTTTTTAACCTCCATTGAAAATAATAATGAAATGAGCTCAATGTGATTTATGCACAATTCATTTGCATTATTAATTCATTATTTTTGTTGTTTTTAAATTTATACCTAATAAGCAAATTTCTTAGCTATTTTATGATAATTGTGGTTTCCTTTTGCAGCGGTATTTCATGATTGACAAAGGTGTATTAATTTATGCCAAAAATCCAGGCGATATACAAAAAGGTAAAATTCATGGATCTGTAGATATTGGACTTTCTGTCATATCTACAAAATTAAAGCGCAAAAGAATAGACATTGATGCTGAGGAATTTATATACCACTTGAAAGCTAAAAGTGAGGAAATCTTTTCCTCTTGGGTACAGCAGTTAACTTCGCATAGATTGTATAGACAACATGTTTTAACGTATGGTACTAATATTGGTTCTTTATTCAAACATGCAGATGGTCTTCATAGTAAGTACCTTTTACCTGTTATAGTTGTGATGGTATATTTCTGTTATCAATTTGAAGAACACACTTGTTTCAATATTTTACTAAGTTTATCACTTGTAGAAGTTAAAAATGTCCATATTATCGAAACATTAGGACCCGGTCCTGGCTCAAAAATCAATAAATAATCGGGATGGAGATATACAGTAGGGTGATTCATGATGAGTTTAATTGAAGTGTGTCTGAAAGTAATTTGGAAATGGCGCTACTCTTCATAATAATCTACATATATGTATAAAGTATTCTTGGTTGCCTACCATTTTTGGTTATACTGAAAGTCAATATCAACATTGTTATTTTAAATGGGACACCTTGTACTTATATTTATATTATTGAATTTTCATATTTCTGAGAAAATTTGATAAGAATGCTGATGGATGATAAATAAAACACTAATATTTTAAGGACCAAATTGATACAATAGTCGATAATAAATCATATCAATTACAGCAATCCGATTATTGAAAAACAATAACCTTTTCTGGACGACACATCCCTAATGGTATGGTGAAGACAGAGACATCGATGTTTCACTGGTTATTTCCACCTCATCAGTCTGATATATTACCACCAACAGAGTAGTGTGCCGAACACAAAGGAATCTAATCTCCATAAGTAGATTGATTTGTCGGAAACATAATGACTTGCAAGGCAAATGCCATCTAACGACTGAGAGTACTTATACAACTTTCAATATGTCATGAGAGATTTTCCTTGAGAAATCTGCAAAATTTTCACTGTATGGATATTATCCATTGGTAATAAGTTGAATTTTTAAAACATCAGTGTTTTATTTATCATCCATCAGTATGCAGAGATTGTACCAAGTGAGGGTTGAAAATATTAATTTTGTTAAGAATGGTTTTTACAGCTAAAGTTTGTAGCGGGCAGTTTATGAGTTATACTGCAGTGCTAGAACTCTCTTTCAAAAATGACTGGCGGGAATTATACAAAGTAAGGTCTTTAGCAAAGGGCTCATAAGGCTTATTGGCATATAATCGCTACAAGTTTTAGGTCAAGATTTCTTAGCAATTGTCACAAAAGTTGACCTCACTCTCTGGCTATCAGCTTTAATATTTCTACTGGGATTTTTCACTTTTACTTTTTTCTTCACTTTATGTGTGGGTTACATTTTTTTCTTGCATACATTTGTTAGGATATTATTCAGGTCACGCCACAAGTGTTCTATTTCACTGTAAGTTCTCTCAGCTGAAATGGCCAGTTCGTTGTTCAGTTCTTGTTGGACAAATTCTCTCGGATGTGGATTTTTGAGAACCTTTAAGTCTGTTCGTAGATTTTTTTATTTGCCTCTTATTCTTTTTAATTTGAGTTTAATTTCTGCTACCAGTGGGACATGGTCGGAACCAATATCATTTCCAGGATAGGTTATAACACGTGTTGTAAAGTTTATCTGGTAAATTTATATCTGGTAAATTTACAAATCTGGAAATTTATACAGGGTGTCCCAAGATTTCTTTATCAAGGGATATCTGGGTTATTTCAAAAAATAAACAAATTAAATTCAGGAAATTTCAACCATACCCCTAAGGCTTTGCGCTGCACCCTCAATGCCCCTTTACGCCTTTCCACCCCTAAGTAATCATCCCCTACTTTTTTTTTCAAATGATACCCCCATATTTTTTTTTGCTTGGCAGGATTGTTGACTTCTTTATAAATACGAATTTCATACGAATTTTTACTTCGAGACATATCTAGCACGCCGAAAACAACATAATATAACAAACGAGGGTTGTCAAGGAATAACAATTAACATTTAATATGACATTAAAATAACAGAAGCAATTATTATTATTAACGCCTATATCCAGTAACACCGGTATTACTAGTTAAGGTGGTTGGAGGAAACATTAACACAAAAAAAAGCAATTACAACTCCTTGACAACCCTCGTTTGTTTTGATATTATATTGTTTTCGGCGTGCTAGATATGTGTCGATTTATAAAAATCGTGTGACATTGTATTCAGAAAGAAGTCAACAATCCTGCCGAGCAAAAAAAATATGGGGGTGTCATTTGAAAAAAAAAAGTAGGGGATGATTACTTAGGGGTGGAAAGGCGTAAAGGGGCATTGAGCGTGCAGCTGCAAAGCCTTAGGGGTATGGTTGAAATTTCCTGAATTTAATTTGTTTATTTTTTGAAATAACGCGGATATCCCTTGATAAAGAAATCTTGGGACACCCATAGCCTCCTTTTTGGAATCTTGAACCAGGTGTTTGAAATGACACAATCTCTAAAGCCCGCTGGCTTCAGTGTTCGGGACCACATAAACCATCTTTCACATTTAGTTAAAATACCAATACCAATACCAATGATCACAATATGATCAACTGTACTTTTTTTTTAACTTTTTAGCTTTTTAAACTGTACAAATTTGGCTTTAGTTCTCAGACCATTGACTGGTTGCGTTCGTATTTATCTGATCGAAGTTTGGCTGTTGGAGTCCGTGGTAGTGTCTCATCTTCTTTTACTGCTACCTCTGGTATACCTCAGGGGTCCCATCTTGGGCCCTTGATTTTCATTATGTTTATCAATGATGTTAACGAGCAGCTGAGAGTGGCTGAAATACTACTGTTGGCAGATGACATAAAGATTTTTACAAAATTTCTTCCTTCTACAACCAAATTCTTTTAGAAAAGGATCTTGACACCATACCTCAATGGTTCACATTGAATAGACTTGCTCTGAATAGCGAAAAGTGTAAGGTTTTGTCTTTCAAAAGACATCAATCACTCCAATATAAATATACTGTTAACGGCACCGAACTTGAAGAGGTTGAACATATAAAAGATCTAGGGATTGTTTTTGATAACAAGTTTCAATTAGAAAAGCATCGTTAGCTCTAAAGCTCTAAAAACTTTAAGTTTCATTAAAAGATCTACCAAAGAATTTTCGACCACTCAGGCAGTCGTTTGTCTTTATAAATCATTGGTGCTTCCGACTCTGCTCTATGGCTCCATAATATGGTCTCCTCATTATGGAGTGCATATTAATAAATTGGAGTCGGTTCAGCATAGGTTTATCAGATATTTATTTTAGCCTTTAAAAATAGAACTTGTATGCATTGTACTGATCATGATTACTCTACAATTGCTTCAGCCTTCAAACTGCCTTCTGTTTTGTCTCTACATACAAAGAATGATGCCCTCTTTGTCAAGAAATTGTTACTTGGATTCATTGATTGTCCTGATGTTGATAGATTGTTTGAAATAAGAGTGATCCAGTATGGACTTGGGTATCCTAGAGACTTCTTGTTGAACAGACTTCTTAAAGAAATTTCAAATTATGTGCATTTTTCGATGGTTAATAGATTAAGACGCAGTTGGAATTTACTCCCGTTGATTGCCAGAAACATGGCCTCAATCTTTGCATTTAAACGTGGACTATACCCATTAGTATTTAAGTACTTGTACCTACTTGTACACAATTATGTAATTTTACTATCTTTGCGATAATAATTGAAATGATAGGCTGTTTATACTTATATTATTATATTATTATATACTTAAAATATTATATTAAATAAATTATATTAAAATAAACTGTCTTGAATGGCTGTCCCGACAGTTGGAGTAGCATTATTCTATTTGTGATCGGTGCATAGTCTTTAACAGCACCATAATACGCTACCAAGACTACCATAAGGTCTTGGGGGTCACTGCCAGAATAGTAAAGTATGCCGTGTTCGTTCTGGCATATGTCTGTGTCTGCATGGCCAGGGTTGTGTGCTAATCCCATTATATCAACCTTTAGCCTTTTTGTTTTATTAATACGGTTGTCAAATTTGCCTGCGGTGTAGAAGCTTCTTACGTTTGATATAGCAATACTCATAGTTGAATTTTGATGTGAGTGCGATAATAATTAATAATAATAATAATAATAATTATAATTAACAACATAATTTTTTCTTTGTCCCAAATTTAATGAATTCGTTTTTAGGTATGCCTAGAACCCCAGAAATTTTAAGTAGAGATGGCAGTTTGACAAGAGGCTTAAAACCTCCGAACGGCACTACACGGTTTTGCTTGTGGTATCAAGATTCACTTTCTTTCTTAGATCAGTTTCAGCGTGATCTAAATACCGCTGAACAAAACGTTAGCAAACTATCTCGACTCCTCCAACAGATCGAGAGCAGTACCTTCACTACAATAGAGGTCAGTTTTATTAATTTTACAATTGATATAATCTTATACATCATTTCTATTTCATCAGAACCCTTATTCGGAAGTATTTTCTCCTAGCATTAAAAAAGAAAGGAAAAAGTTTGGCCTGAAGAAAAAGAAGTCTAGCAAAGGAGGAAGTGTTGATTTAACTATACAGTTTAAGCAAGGAAATTTTGCTGGGCCGGACCCTGACAATACTTCACCTTTATCTGTAAGTCTCAATGATTTATTATTTAGGCATTAATATGAAACTGATTTGACATTCAAATTACAGTCAAATTCTATGTCGGTTCTGTCGACATCTCCGCAGTTGAGCACAAATAATTCCTCAGCACCCACTGTAGTCAACACTGCTCCTACACCAGATAATTTAAGTCTTGCAGATGTAATCTCTCTGTCAACTGAAAATCAGTTGAGAGATGATTTTCTTTCCTTAGCAAAAATCGGTATGATTTCAAAATATTGCTGGTGTTCATTTTTAATATGTGTATTTTCCAGTTGTCGGTAGCTTAAAATCATTAACTTTTGGTCTAAATGGTGAACGTGAAAGGCTGAAAACGGCAATAGATGCTGAATCTACTGTGAATGTCAATCAGAGCATAGTTTCCATAAGAAATCAGTTGAATCAAGCATTGCAACAAAATAATGAGCTTAAAAGCCGCCTATTGAAAATACACGATGCTGCCGATCTAACAGACATTTCATCTCTAGATCACCTATCAGAAAATGTAAGTATTTGAAGATACTTAATTTCTAAACTTAAGCCCATGATAACTACATACATTATTTATAAATCATTCAATGTTTATATTTTTCTCAGAGTAGGTTTTGTTGGGGTGGGAGATTTCATTGTATGTACAGGGGCGATTCACTTCGCACTTTGTCCAGAAATATATGCGCTCTTAGAGCGTTGGCACATGATGCGATTTTTCGTCTGCCATGTCTTAGATACTTTTTCTACGTTGCAAGTTACGGCTTGCACAACATTGCCTGTTTTATTATGTTGCTTGCATAAGGTCTAGGTCATCTGTCATCAGGAAATTTTATAGCATTTCTTCTATTTGTATTTTTCAAGTGGGTATCTTCAAGAAGTTTTTAGTTTAAGATACTTTTAGTGTCTAAGATAGTTTTTGGAAGTATCTTAGATATTTTGAGTTTCTAAGATAGATTTTTGAAAGTATCTTAAATAGTTTTAGAAGTATCTTGTATCTAAGATACTATTGATTCTTAGCAGAGCTGTCTGTATCTTTGGAAAAAAGATACTTCAGAGTATCTTAGATACTCTCGGTATTTTAGATACAGTAACTTAGATACTTTTGTTATTGAGTATCTGTATCTAAAAGAATAGATACTTTGAGAAAGTATCTTAGTTACAAAAAAGTGTCTAAGATACTTATAAGTATCTTAACTACCAAAAAGTATCTAAGATACTTTTAAATAGGACCTACCTACTTTAATTTGAATTTCCTGTGTTGTGTATGTATGCTACGCACTATGCAGGCTATAAATAGCTCGGAGAAAAACTCAAAAAACAAATAATGTAGAAGAGGATGTTTGTTATTTCTTGAATCTATAAAGAATATACCCACAGTGCAGTCATAGTTTGTTCACACTAATCTAAAAAACAATTATAAATTCCATTTTCCATCAAAATTTACACTTCAAATAGGTGATAAGATTCAACTGAAAATCTTACTTCAAATTCAAGTCGAATTACCCATGTCAACTACATTAAAAAAATCGTTATAGACAAAGTCGAGATACTGTCTAAAGTTACCAACAAAAATAATGGCACTTATACTGAAACAGAAGAGACACCCAAATATAATGACAATGATGACAATTTATTTGAATTTGAAAATGTGATTAATGAAAATTTTCCATGTAGTATAAAGTCTACGATTCGAGAGCAGTTAGAACTACAGTTAATGCAATATTTACACGATCCTTGTGTAGAAATAAGAATGTTGAATAGATATATCCCGATATAAAGAATGTGTTCTTCAAGTTTAATACCACATTGACTTCGTCAGCTCCCATAGAACTTACTTATTGTTTCTTTTGCAACTTTTATTAATTCGCCAAGAAGGCATTTTTATCAGATTGGAATTTTGAAAATTTGGTTGTTCTCAAATCAAATTATGAGCAGTACAGTCAAATATAATGAAATGTGCTTTTTAGTTTGACACATTTGCGTCAGTTGCAACCAGTATTTTGTTTAGTTTGTTTTTGGTTGGTTAAAAAATATCAGGTTTTTGTTACGAGGTCTGGCTATTAAATAACGAGACTGCGCGCGCAGAAGGCGTCCTAGAGGGGTGGGAAGGAAAACAAATGCAGCGGTGGTTAGCGTGAAGTGTCTACTTCGTCAATATAAAAACATGTTTTTCTTGCTGTAGTAGTATTTTTTCTATAGAAGTTGAAAACGACCGCGGTTTTTTCTCGTGCCGATAACAATGTTGTCATGAAAAACATGAGCAACGAATCAATGTGAAATTTCTCAAGTACTATAAACTGTTGAAAGAGGCCTACGGTGAAGATTCTCTATCTCGTGCACGTGTTTTCGAATGGCATAAAAGGTTTTCTGAAGATGGGGAGAGCATCGAAGATGACCGACGTCCAGGTCGACCTGTGTCTGTTCCAACTCCGCAAACAGTGACCAAAATCAATGAAATTGTGCGCGGAGATCGTCGTATGAGCATTCGGATGATTGCTGAGACTGTAAACGCCTGACGCTGAGACTTTCGTCATGTTTTGGCAACGCAGCGAGAGCGAGTTCGTAAGAAACGGCCGGAGTTGTGGAAAAACAAGTCGTGGCTCTTGCACCAAGACAATGCGCCTGCCCATAACGCGCTGTCTGTGAAGCGTTATTTAGCCGCTAGAGGCACTCCAGTGCTTGAACACGCGCCGTACTCACCTGATTAAGCGCCTTGTGACTTTTTCTTGTTTCCGAAGATCAAGTCTGCCTCAAAAGGAACCCGGTTTGAGTCGATGGAAGAGGTGAAGCGAAAATCGGCGGAGCTTCTAAATTCTGTCACAAAAGAAGACTGCCAGTATTGCTTTGACCAATGGAAAAAACGAATTGAACGTGTGTGGCGAGGGGAGGGGAGTACCTTCAAGGGGAGCATTCGATTGTAGAATAATTTTTACAATAAACCTCTTTTTCATATGCAGTCTCGTTATTTAATAGCCAGACCTCGTATATCTTATAAATAATTATATTGATTTTAAAATGTTTTTATATTATGTAGTTTGAAAATTATAACCAATTATTGAATGTTGAATTATAATATATATTCAGTTTTTATTTTCGAATATCAATCAATAATCTTTCAGGTACCTAATTAGTAAAATGTCCTTAACCCGGTCCTTGTCCTTTGTGGTTTTATTGGTTTTCTATTCTCTAATTTCAATTTCGTGTGAAGTATCTAATTACTTTTCAAGCATCTACAACAAGTATCTAGATACCTTAAAAGTATCTAAGATCATTTGTTGCTTGTATCTTATCTTTGTAAAGTATCTAAGATACCAAAGTATCTTTTATATAGATACTTTTTTTTAAAGTATCTAGTATCTTGTGTCTTTTTAAGCTATTTCGAAAGTAACTTGTATCTTGTATCTAGATACTTTACAAAAGTATCTTTGACAGCTCTGATTCTTAGTATCTTTATCTAAATGTATCTTAAGATATTTTTTAGAAAGTATCTAGTATCTTATATCTAGATACTTTTTAAAGTATCTTTCCCAGCACTGCATGCTTGTACATATGAGATTGTCTTAAATAAAACGGTGTTGCTCTTGCATTCAATAAAATTGAAATCATTTTGAGTATTTCTTGTAAATATTTATTTATATTTTTCATAAAATAAATCAATTTATCTCAAATACTAAACCTCCTGTTAGTTAGACCCTCCTACTAGATAGATCCTCCTGTTAGATTAGACCTTTATTAAAAGAATATTTTTCAGATAGAAATATTGAATTTCAAAATAACTTTAAAGAAATGGGTTTTCCCCAGGGGCTTAGAAAAAATAGACCTCAGATTTCGCTTGACAAAAATTTGAAATTTTGGGTCTTTTTCTTTGCTGTTTTCAAAGATAAGTTATAAGATAAGATAAAAAGAATTGAAACACTGATTTTTTTTTTAAATAATAGAAACGTAATTGAAGAATTTAATGACCCACTCTGATTTGTACACTAATTTTTGGTTTTGCCGCGCCATTATAGCGCGAGCCGCTACCTCCACCACCTTACCTTGGGCTTAACAGTAGTTTCTATTGTCGTATTATTTTAATCATTAAATAAAATTATTTGAATTAATTGGGTATTAATTGAGTCTTCATTAAAATTTTTTTGTAAATGTCAGCTCTTTGTGTTTATAAACAGTGGTGCTGTTATGTTTTTTAAGAGCTAGTTTGACTTCTATTGAGGTCCTAGAAGAGATTTTTCTTTCTTCAAATGTTTGTCTTTGAACTAGCTTTTCAATGCTTTTTATAAAATACTTTAAACTTCATTTAAATTAAGTTTAAACTAAATTTAAACTTCGAAAATAGCAAAGATATGTATTCAGAAGGCCTTTTTTCTAAAAATTCTATTTTCCTCTTACACAGATTATTATTAGTGAAGCTCTTTCTTTAACTTTAAAATGTGAGCTGCTAAATATTTTTATATTGAAAATTGGTAACTGGCTGTGAAAGAGGTCAAAGTTGATGGATGGTGGAATAAACAAATAGGAGTTTGCTGAAACTATTCCACCTACAGTGCCCATTTTTTGCAACTTTTTGACTTCAGGAAACTTAATTGGAATGATTGCAAAAGAAATTTTGCAATATCATAATAATAACAAAAAACGCTCAGTTTTCATGTTTTTTTTTCAATAACTTTTTTTGTGTTTCTTTGCTGTCTACAACCGGTGGGTTTTCCAATATCTCGGAAAAACCACTTTTTAATTTTTTTACACTGAAGATGAGGGGAGAGGCCTTTTCTAGCATCGTCCTCATTTAACACATTTAAGCAATGAAATCGCTTCTAAGAATGCTTTCATTTTAAAATTACAAATGCCATGGACTGACTATAACGCAGACTTGTGATCTGCTCTTCGAATACTACCGATCCCCAAAATAATTGTTTTTTTTGCCTGTAAAGAGTGAAACTCGCAAAAAAATCAAGTGTTGTGGACAAAACATCAACTAACTACATCATCTTGTTATTTTGTATACAGGCTGTCCCAAATTTTCTTTATTAAGGGATATCTGTGTTATTTCAAAACAGAAACAAATGAAATTTGGGAAATTTCAAATTTCAAATAGACCCCTAAGGCACATTTACACCTTTCCACGCCCCAAGTAACCATCTCCTACTTGTTTTTTTTTTCGTTTAAGGGTTAATACCCTTATTTTTTTTTTTATTGCTTGGCAAAATTACTGACTTAACATGGGTCCGCAAACCCCACCATTTTCGAGATACAGGGTGTCAAGAATGTTTTTTTTTCAGTTTTTCTATTTCTCAGGAACCCTTTCAGATATAAAACTGAATTTTTGTACACATCTTATCATTAATGTTATTTACTTTTTGAACTCTAATTAAATTTATTTCATACCGCAGTGGCGAAGCTTTTGGGGTTGCTTGAAATTTGTTTGCCCCTAATTTCTACGACACTGCAAAAGTGGGCATTGTGGAAGCACATTTTAAACTGTCAATGTTTTCTACATAGAAAAGGTGATCTTGGTCAAATACTCTAATGTGATCTGTTTTCGATAAAAAAAGCATTTTATGATGAAAACCATAAAAGTTTTGTTGTGGACAATAATTTAATAAGTTTAATAATAAATAATAATAAATTAGTTTTGATAATTTTTTTATGATTTGTTTCACTGCCATATGAAGTTTTTTTATTTTATTTATCCTCTTAACGTAGATAATATTAATGATTAGGTGTGTACAAAAGCTGGGTTCTGTATCTCAAACGGTCCCTGAGATATCGTCAAAAAACTGAAAATAATTATTTTTTTTAGTATCTCGAAAACAGTTCTTTTTCGGACCCATGTTAATAGGAACTTCTTTTCATATTTTTGAACGAGCCATCACATCCTTGAAGTCCTACGCACATATTATTAATCACCCTGTATAAATACCTTTAGGTGTGACTGCAATTTTGAACTCCTTGCGAGTGCTCATAAGCATTTTGTACTTCTAATTTTATGTTTAATTATGAGCCCAGTCACTTTATTCATGGTTTCTTGCAAAAGGTTAATGTATTTCTGATTTTTTGATAATATGTTGTTAGGATAATTGCTTGCCAAAACTGAAACTTTTGCGCAATGTTTTTTTTTTTTGCTCATTTTGCGCCTACTATCACCTGAACCATGCGCTTGACAGAAAAATAATAGAATAGATTTTAAATAAAATAAAATTTGCTGGAATTCAAGTCTAAACTTATTATTGTAGCTTAAGTCGTTTAAAAAAAAAAACAATAAATAAACGGTGATCGCACAAGGCTTTCATTGGTGTAAAATTGGTATTTTACTACTAGCAATGATCCTAAACAACATATCCAAAAATCAGAAATACAATCATGACCTTTTGCAAGGAATAACCTGTTTTCATGTATAATTAGACTGGGCTATGTAATATTTTGAGATACTCTCACTCTTCTACACTTTATTACATATTCCAAACAGATGATTATTTTCAAGTAATTTAAAAAGATTCTAGCCTGTTTTAATTTTATCAAACTTAAAAACTAAGAACTAAAAAGCCAACTCTGAGAAAGAAAAAAAAACTACTGATTGAATGTTTTATACTCTGTTGGCTGAAATATGCTGGGCATATGATTCATTAAGTGGACAGGGATAAAAAATTAGAACACATTTCATGTAAACACAAAAGAAAATTTCCGCTTAGCTGATTTCCGTATCAACATGTCAAAACATACAGATTCTCTATCTTCTCTTAATGCATATTACCCGAATATAGCTATCTTCCTCCTGTGTGTATTTCTACATGCCTAACATTCCAACATGGTATATGCATGTAAGTAGACATTTTCTTTCAATTCGCAGGAATAAGAACTGGAAAGTAATTTAGTTGTTTTTATCTACCAAATCTGAAAATTAAGTGAGTTTTGATTTTGTGTTCACCCTTCCAGCAACGTCCATACAATGCTTCTTTGAGCTATAGTTCTTCTTGTGTGAGTGCAACAGAGTTCTTTGATGCGGAAGACCTGCTCACCGAAAAGACTGTTCTGAACCAGTTAGACAGCGACTACCAGGATGCTGAAATCCTACTAGAAGAAGAATCAGAGGTGCGTACTAGATCAGAAAGTAGCTCAGAGGCAGGTTCTTTGTCCAGCGGTGAAGGCAGCATAAGTTCAGAGTCAGAATTAGGACCTGAACTCAATACTGTCAACAGTTCTTTAGAAAAATCAGGTAAGTACTTTGTATGTAATTTTGCACCTAAACATCCAGTTTACTCAAACTTGAAAACTTTGCACAGTAATTAACTGTTTGATTTAGCAACTAATTAACTGTTGATTTTGCCTGGTTGGTTATTATGCTCGACTGACTTCAACTAGACTGGAGTCTCCTATCATAATGGTCATTATTATCTAGATGTATGATATAAGACACTTGTACAACACCATAAAGGCGGCACTAACACTTATTCTAAGAGTTGAAGACTGCAAACTGACTACCAGTACATTATAGGAACTATATATCAAGAAGTGAAAGTTGAAAGAATTAAAATTTGATTCTTATATTTTGAGGGTAATTTTGTAGTTAAAATTGTAACGAAAATATGAAAGTGGAACCTATGTATTGTGTTTTCAGAGAACACGAAATAATCCACTAATTCACAAAAGTAGCAGACTGTACATATTATATTGAATAAAATTGGCTTCATACAATGTACGATGTGCTCCCTCATAATGTTTCCTTGCTTACTACTGCTCGAGCTACCCTTGCAATTCTGCCAACTTACAATAACATACCTACACATTTTTCTCCGCTTAAGCTTAAGAAGTGGAGTATACAAAGGACCATTTGTCCATGTTTCTGTACCCAAAGATGGGAGACGTACCAGGATCTGAATCCACTCTTCCCAAAATACACTTTTGAGCAAAAAATCCCCCCCCCCCCCCCCTAAAATTTCAGTCAGGCTCAATGTGTCGTAACTTCTGGAAGAATACATATTTCTTAAAAATTTTCAGCCGTAGTTCTCAGTAACTCCCTGTTTTGGAAAACAAAAAACGTTGGAATTTTTCCAACTGGTCCAGGGAAATTGTCGCGCTTGTCCCTCAAAGCAACTTCAGATCTTCGCCTGTCCATCAATTACCCCCCAAAATCAACTAACTAGTCCAAAGTACCCTTTGGTGTTCTCAAAAAATCTTTCCCATAATTTAATAGAATTAGCATTACAAGCTACACAACAACCTCGATATAACAATAACAAGTATACTTTATTTTTTATTTAGATGGATTCCACCAAGTCAAAATTCTAGGGGAACGATTGGCAACAAGACTGATTAGGTTGGTTATGGTGATAGTTGTTACTAAAATAGTCACTAGAATAGTTCCTAAACTAACTTAGGTTATGTCCATTAGTTGAAATGTCATTTTATTTCAAAATTTCAATCAAAAAAAAAACTATAAACTCAATTTTTAGAGGTAAATTGGAAAATTTTAGAGACTTGTAGGTGTAAGTACCTTAGCTATTTACTCTTATAAATCTTATGTATGTAGGATTAGACCGGTTCCTTCTTAGTTTTATGTAAAAATGTTGAAAATAGAAGAAAATCTATTATTGATAAATAGAAGAGGTACTTACATTATTTAAGAATTTTTAAATAATTTTTCAAAAAATCTGATTAAACAGTATTTTTGCTTAATCTGGAGAAACATCTTTTAATCGCTATTGTTTATAGCATTTGATGATTCATTCTTTTCTTTCTTTTGAAATAAATTTACCTGCCTGAGCATTTTAATAATTTTGAATTTGATAATTTGGTTTGTTTATTTGACAACTTCAACTTTTCAGTTCCTTCGCGTTTCGCTGTGACTAGAGTGCCGACTCAGGGAGTAGATCTAGTTTTCGCAAAACGTCATTGGATATAGTCAATCCAAGCAACAGTTAAATTTGTCCTCAAAAAACGAATAATACTACTAAAAAAGGACTATTTTCAGAGAAAATAAAGTAATTTGAAGTTTTTAATTTGCGTTTTATAACAGTGGAACTTACAACAAGGAAACATGTTTTGCAGGTGACGTCATAGCCTATACCCGAATCGGGGAATGTTGCCGTTACTTTAGTCACAACGTAAATTTTTTGCCAAGGTCGAGAAAACAGGCTACCATCCGACAATATGAAAATTACTGTTTAAAGATTGCACAGGGTACCAACTTGACAGCTGTTTGACAAGTCCATCTAAATAAAAAATAGACTTTACATACACTTACACATTTTAATGTGACGTAAGTTTCATCTAAAATCTACTCATCACTAATTCTCGCACTTTAGATGTTTAATGTACACATACCAAAATTAGTGACTTGCGTGGCCTAGTGGTTCTCCGCTGGCTCACGAAGCCATAGATCGCGGGTTCGAAACTCACCTCGGCCCGCTTTACTTTTCAGATTTGTTTTCGAATGTCTGTGAAAAGTAAAACAAGCGATCGAACGTTTAAAAGGCAAAAATATATAATTTAAAGTGTGTGTGGCTAAAGAGTTCGTCTCAAAGCCAAATTACCAGAGTGGAGCGACTGTGTCTTACCTACACAGTTAAGACCGATGCTCCCTCTTAAAAAAAAAAAAAAACATACCAAAATTATTTACTTTTTATATGATTCATGGTATCTTTTTATTGACCTGTCAAATTTCTTTCCCATATTTTTATACTACCCCAGGAGCTGATTATATTGAGCAATGCCTTGTAAAATGTATTTTAATTTATTTTAATTTTCTCAGACAATGCAATAACATAAGAGCATTCCAAAATTATTTACTTAAAACAGCTTTTACAGAGTCTTTCATAATCTTACTTTTCATCGCCATTCATAACATGCCACTTTCATTTTCAAACAGATGTAACAAAACATCTTGCAGCTGCTGTAATTAATTTCTTCTTATAAAGCAAATAAAACTATACAATTTCTAGTAATTAGACTCAATGCAAAAAAAATCTCACATAAAACACAAATAATTTTATAACGCCAGTGATGAGGTCGGCGTCTAAGACCGAAATAGCGTATAAACTCGCACTCGGTATGACTAGCACTAGCCGCTTCATACTATTACTCCAACAGTCTAAACAGGAACATATATTGGGATGGGAGAGCCACTCCCCCAGCGCAGAAAGTCAAAAATGTATCGGATTAAAACTTTTCCGGCGATCTCATACACCTCACACCTTATCACCCAAGGTTTAAAGATACAATAAACATAATATGTCCAGAATAGCTCTACCAAAAAAAAAATACGTTGAATAATTTTATTTATTTTTTGTTTTTGGCATTTTCCAAAATTTTTATTTTAAATTAAGATGTTATTTATTATAATTTAGAGCATACAAAACGAAGTTAAGCATGTGGAAAAAATCACCAGTGGCGTAGATACAGGGTATGAGCCCTCTTTCGCCCAACAACTTTATGCCCATGGACTTACGAGACTTTACTTATCAGTGTCGGATCCCTAGAGCTTTCTTACAAAAAAATTTCAATTAACGATGAGTATCGAAAAAATTAACTTATATTTGCCGCATGAGGCAGTTTAGACTCAATGTACTTAAAAACTATTAGTGGAGTAAAGTTAGATTTCTACTTCGGAAAAGGTAACTTTTTATTGAACATTTGTGACATTTGTGAGGATGTTAGGAACAACATATAAAAACTTACCAACCGTAGAGCCGTAGCTTAATTATTTATTCAACATATAAGAAGTTGAATACTCAATTGTTTATGGAATATTTAAGAAAATCCGGTTTTTAAGAAAAAAACTAATTGGCATTCAAAAGAATAGGAAAATCTATGTAGTATAAAGTTTTTCTCTACATAAAATGAAAACTATAAACTGCAGAATCTTTTTAATTAATCGATTTACTTAATCGATCAAATTGATCTAGCAAAAATTTAAATGAGAAAACAGTCTTGCAGTCAACAAGATATTATGTTTCCAAATGTGAAAAAAATATTTACAAGAATAGTATGTATACAAAGTAGAATAATTTTTAACAAAATCCATTGAATATCTGCCATTTTTTTAATTCTTACAATAAACACATGAAACTTTCACAGTTCACTCTTGAAATTACATTTAAAAAGATGAGTGATTTAAAAAAAATCTTGATATTTTAGTTTGAAAAATGCAGAGCCCAAAATATTCGACACTTAGAAAAAGTGACAAAGTTGCAAAGTTGTTTTGTAGATCATGGTTCAAAGATCAATAACAAAATTAGTTAAAAATGTGATAGGTAGTGAAATTTTACAGATGCAGTTTTTGAAACTTGAAATTATAAGGTTAACCCTTAGTTGGTAACATACTTTTTTTCACTTTATAAGTAACATTCGTCTCTCAGTCGGTGATCATATTACAGTTCCAGCATTATAGGTAACATCCGTCGCTCAGTCGGAATAGGTATTATAATACTATATGTATAATTACATATTTATTCGAATGTATTCTAGTAAACACAAATATATTTTATTAAAACAAGACTTATTTCATTTTTATACATTTTTTTATATATTATACCTTTTCATTCACCATACTTTCGACCAACAGCCGACTGAGAGATGGACTGAAATATATCGTTCTGAGTAACACCCGTCTCACAGACGTATTTTCGCGAAAGCGGCTACGGACTTTTTGACAACCAACTAGAACATATCTAATACGAAATTTTTGTACATTCATTCGTTTGGATTCAGCGCAGCATCAAAACTTGGCATCCGCCTCAGAGTCGGATGTTACCAACTAAGGGTTAAGCCGTATTTGTGTTTATCAGAAAAATTGAATAAATATTTTTCATCTTTTGTAATATTTTTTGTTGTTATTGTAACTGTAATTTGCATAAAATACGAAAAAATTACGTTTTTTTTTTAATAAATCTAGGGAAGATGCATTTTAAAATACAAATTTCATGCTGAAATTATGAATGTGAGTTTACCTATTCGTATAGTTTATACTCGTGAATCGAAAAAATATTGTTTGATGTTAGAGAGAGATATAGCATAAATGAGAAGGATACCTATATGCCGTTCACTTATTATAAAAGAATTGGGTTATGGTGTAGGGTGATAGAAATCACTGGGTATAACCGCTGTCAATCACTTGCTGGAGTTGGGTTATGTCTCTTTTTTATGAGGTTGAAGTTTTATGACAACGAAGGACATAGTTGCAAAATGGATTCTTGATATTTTTGCTATTCTTCTTATTATCTTTACGTCTTTATGGACTTTTTATTTTGGAACCTTTAGTCACGTTATTTTATGATATTGCAATCTTTATCTAGAAAGCAAACTCGTCAAGTTTAATAAGCTTTCCATAAATTATAACATGAGGAAAAAGTTTTATTGTATTTTGATATCTTAAAGGAACTAATTGTAGCGTTGGCCGGAGTAACGTTGTAACTTACATAATTTTTTGGAGTAATTTTTTCGATTCAGCACGTTTAAATGGGCAGAATGCTTCCACAAAGCTTTAATTGTTGCCTAATTTGCCTTAAATAATATTTAAACAATATTTCAAGAACCGCTAAATGAAAAAAACATTCCATTTAATAATGTTGCAAGGTACATTTTTTGAGTCTCATGTAAAAATGTAAGTTACAACGTTACTCCGACCAAATGCTCCAATTAAAGGAACTCTTAATTATAAAATAGATCAAAAATTAGTAATTACTTATTTATTATTAAAAAATAGAACATAAGGTAGGTACTGAATCGGCCAATCGGCTACTGTCATGGTGATTGGCGATCTTATTATTGGTGATGGCTGTTTGGATCCATTCTGGTAGATCCATGTTTCGTCCAGGTACACGAACGTTACATTTTCACTCGAATTTTGATATTGTAAGTATTTTCTTAGAAAGGTAATTTTGGATGCAACGACGACATGCTTTTGTTCACAAAGAATTTTGCGTCCGTTCACATATTCATATTTATAGCTGAGATATTTAAGAATTTTAAATAAACTAGTTCTCCCCTTTTCAAAATCCAAATTAATGTTTACGTTCGTCTTCCAAAAGTTTTCCTAGAGTAAAAATGTTCGTTTTTCAAGTTATATTGCCAAATCAGTCGTTGCGAATCTTTCCGAAACCTAAAATTTTCATGATTATTGTCTGGTTTAGGTCGTCTGCCCAAAGGCTTAACTTCAAGTTTATCCTGTTTAATTATTGTTTCAATCGCACTTACTGAATACTATAAAAGAGGAAAATTACGTAACATCATTTAATTAGGTGTACACTTAATAATACTTACACCCCAAATGTGTTTTACTTTCAATATGACTTGTCGTTCACTTAGGTTGTCATTTTCAGATTTAAATAACTTGAATGCCTTTTTTATACGAATTTTTTCTTCAATCGATATTAATTTCGGCATTATGAAATTTATAATGTCAAAAAATTAATATTTATTTGACAGTTCGAGAAAAATTTGTCCGAATAAAAATTATCCTAGATAATCTACTAAAACTTCAATTAGACAACAAGGCTGTTAATCAGCTGAGGCAATTTGAGCGATTTGACAAGTGTCGGTGTTTACTTAACCTTCAATACCTCGATCAGCTGATATTGTCAATCAAGATCTAGGGAGTTTTCATTTTTGTAAACCTAAAAACAAAAGTTCATGGCCTACCAATGCTTTTTTAATATGTGAACGGCATATACTCGGCAAGTACAGCACTCACCTGGGCCGTGCCTGAGATATGTGTCAACCAAAAGTAAGAGGCAGGGAAACTTTTATGTTGAGATATTGTAAAATTGAATTTTTTGTATTATTATTATAATAGCCGTATAATAAATTGAATCTGAAATTCTGTTTTTTAACATTTTATTTTTGATCAGCTATCTCAAAAACACATTAAAAGTATAGAATATTATTTTTAGTTGAAATGCAATAAATTATGTAATTTTTTTTGACTTTTGTGAAAAAAAACCTGCCATATTGGATCTGTCACTTTTTAATAATTATTTTTTCAGCATTGCATTATTGTTCAGCGACCTCCGAAACTCCTAATATATCAATTTGAAATTTATTGATTTATTTCAAATAATTCTGAAAATTCTTTTTGTTGTTTAAAAAAAAATTTTAGGGATGCTCTAAGGAATTCAACACTGATAAGGTCTTGTAGGTCCATGGGCTTAGAAGTTGTTGGACAAAACAGAGGACAATAAATACCCTCAATCTACCCCACTGATAATTTTCTATCCACTTGTTTAAACTTCGCTTTATCTGCACTAAATTTTAATAAAAACTCTTGATTTAAGATTTACAATTTTTGAGATTACACAATCACAATATTGGAAAATGTCCAAGCTAGGTGCTTAAAACTAAGAAAATAAAAATTAATCAACACCCTGTATTTTTTTTGCTAAGCTATACTGTTTATGAGTACTTCTATTCCGTAGCAGGTTGAGGAGAATCACGCATTACCCATGCTCATTTCCTCACTAGGCCGGTATGGCATTGATGCATTTTCTATCAGATGGTGCGAACCCCGGCAATGCTCACGCTATAATGCTAAATATATGGCGGACGCTAAAGTGGTGTCCTTGGACGCTAAGTTACTTGTTACTTATTAATGCGAGCTGGACGAAAAAATATAAAACAAAAAATTATACAGTGTCCCATTTGTTCTTGAAACACCCTGTAGAATCTTAATTTATGGTGCGATTTTAAAAGTATTTCTTTTAAATCATAGAGCTTGATAAACTATATTTTGGGAGCAAAAAGCGTCTCATTCCTACAAAATCCAGGGCCTACGAGATCAGTGTTTACTTGTGAAATCTCAAAAATTCATATTAGCGATTTTTTTTTTTAAAAAAACCGGGCACGCCACAGGGATTCACCAGCCGTCAAAACGGTACTGTACTAAATTTTATTGGAAATGTCAGAGTAATAAGGATCTTGCAGTTATTTTAGAAATTCATAATAATACTCCGAATTTTCATAAATTTATTCGAAAAGGTCAAAAGCTATCCATGAAAAACACTTTAAGTATCTAACTGTCAAAAGTGACAAATAAATTTGTAGGATAATTCCAATAATACAGTACCTACAATGTGTCTATAGTGTTAATAAGCATGGATAACATAATTAACTTTGAGAGACAAAATAGAAATTGTACGTCTAGTTGGTGATAATGTACCTACTTTAATTTTTTAATTTTTAATTTTTTTTTTAGTTTTTTAAATTTTTTTATTTTTTTTTTATTTTTTATTTTTTTTTATTTATTTTTTTTACTTATAGCTTTTGACCTTTTCGAATAAATTTATGAAAATTCGGAGTATTATTATGAATTTCTGAAATAACTGCAAGATCCTTATTACTTTGGCATTTCCAATAAAATTTAGTACAGTACCGTTTTGAGGGCTGGTGGATCCTGTAGCGTGCCCAGTTTTTTTTTCAAAAAAAATCGCTAATATGAATTTTTGAGATTTTACAAGTAAACACTGATCTAGTAGGCCTTGAATTTTGTAGGAATGAGACGCTTTTTGCTCCCAAAGTATAGTTTATCAAGCTCTATGATTTAAAAGAAATCCTTCTAAAATCGCACCATAAATTAAGATTATACAGGGTGTTTCAAGAACAAATGAGTCACAACACTGTAGATAGTTGATTAAAATTGACGTATATAACACAAAAAAAGGACGAGTGATTTTCCCTTAGTATAGCGGTACCTACTTGATGGGTTAAGAAAGGTCTATCAATTGGTAATTTATTTTAGTATTTGAACTTTAAGACTGTTTATCTAATTTTTTTCCAAATATTGAAAATTTTATATGGTTGGAAACGGAATAAAAAGTACTACCCAAATCAATAATAAAAAATATATTTTGTTGTCGTTAAAAAAAATTCGATCACCTCATAATATTAAAAATAAATGACACTATAAATTGAATATGGACGAAAATAGTTGCTACAAGAAAATTGTACACTGAAGTAAATTACATTTCATCCACTTTTAATAATTAAAAGGACAATGAAATTTTACAAAAAAAGTTAATTTAATTAACAATATTAATATTAATGATTGTTTTATTAATTTTATTAACAGATACAGATCTTGTATTTAAATTCAGCTGAACTGTTTTTTTGTGATAATTCGTGAGGTGACTGCCCTATCTAATTAAAAACACTGAATTCCATGCGAAAAACCGTGTACACTTTAAACGTTTATTGTTTATGTTTACAGTGTTTCACCTTTAATAATTTATTACAAACTTTTTTTGTTTTTTCATCAGGAAATGGAGTGAAATGTAAGTATTCAACCGAATATTAAAGGTATTATACATAAGTATGGAAATTGTGTACAGTAACTGACAGTACTAAAAAAGCAATTTCAGAGAAGCAGCAAGCGGAAAATTTTTCTCGCAACGAAAGTTTCTGCTTGCCGCTTCTCTGAAATTACTTTTTTGGAAATGTCAGTTACTGTACACAATTTCCGTGCTCTCTCATGCTGATAATAATTAAACAAGGGACATAGTTTAATCAATAATAATTCCTACACATTGATTCCTATTCACGTTCAGAGCTCCAAGCAGATGGTTTCAACATTCCGCTTTATGTTCATGTACCACTTTGGCAAGATTTTATCTGATTATTTTCATCACCCTGTGTAACAATTTCATCCACACAGTAGGATACAACATGAAAAGTTAAGATAGGGACATGTAATTTGTTTTCAGATATCTTGACCCATTTTAAAAGTAAGCTGCTTTGAAAATGGAAAAATGCGATTTTCATTTGTTTATAACTCATAAATTACTCGTTACAAATTACGAACTTTCAACTTTGCCCAACAGATTTATAAAAAATCCAATTACTGGACAAAACATAATCCTTACAAAGATACAGTAACGGTCTATTTACATCTAACGACACGGATAAGAGCCGGGTGTTCAACGTGTATTTTTTTACTAATAAATGGATTTTGATTGGCTGCATTTACATCTGACACCGACGTTTTGTTGTCGGCCCGTCACCGTCAGATGTAAATGTAGCAGTTTAAAATCCATTCAATAATAAAAATCCACGGCCACGTTGAAGACCCGGCCCGTGTCCGTGCCGTTAGATGTAAATTGACCTTAAATCAAATTAAAGTAAATGAAACAAAAACAAAATAACTCTATGCCAACAGGGTAAAGAATAAACAATACAATCCTACAAAGTATAAACAGCACAAAGTATAAAAAGCACATTCTTACTGAATTTTCTGACAATCTGAAAATGTAATAATATACAGGATAAATAATCTATAAAATAATAATATACAGTTTGAAATATCGAAGTTGTATGGCATACAGAGATATTGGACTGCCCTGTATACCTGAAGATAATTTTACAAACTGCACTTTGGTCTCGCATTTGCAAAAAAAATTGGTTCATTTCGGTATTATTCGGGCGTTGGCGCAATCAAGCTTTTCCATATTAATGGCTCATCCTGTATATTAGTTATACTCAGCAGTAAGGAAATGTTTGCTGTTTTATACTTGAGTCCTGTCAGTTTTAGTATTGAGTAATTTAGTCAACACTTTCCCCAGATCTCTCAAGATCTTTTTGAAAGTGGTCCTGTTGCATTTTAGTATTGGTGTGAATACTACTTTTATTGACGTCCCTAAAGTTGGAAGAGCAGGGTCAGCAGAACATAAATTTTATAAAAGCACAATTAGACGCTAATTAAACGCAAATTAAATGCACTAATTAAAATTTTAATGCTCCATAGTTTCTAAGAAAAACGACATGTTCTGTCAGCTTTAGATAAAGCTAGTAGATAATGAGTTCAAAAATGCCTGAATCAGCATGATATCCATGTCAAAATGCTGGAGCAATTAAACGCTAATTAAGTGCACAAATTAAACATTTTGAAAATTTGTAGCATTTTTAAGTTTTGAAGAATTCCGAAGTTTATAAGTTGCTGAGTTTCGAAATTTTAAAAATTCTGAGAAGTTATGAAATTTTCATTTAGAAGATTTTAAAGTTTTGGTCACTTTGGAATGTTAAGTTTTATAGACTTAATGTTTATATAAAGTTCTCTAGTTCTGGAAATTTTGAAGTTTTTGAAACTCTGGTCGTTTTTGAATTTTAGGAATTTCTATGTTTCATGATTTTGGAGTTTTAAGCATTTTTGAAGTTGCGAAGTTTGAAATGTTTTAAGTTCTGGAAGTTCTGGAGATTTGAAAATTTTGATTATTGAAAAAGATTGTGGAATAGTTTCCAGCTTGACGTCTGTACGTAAATCAGCGTCTTCGACCTCAATGAACATGAAGTTTCCTGCAATAATAATAAGAAAAATACTGTCAAAGACCGTACCAAACAGAGGCGGTCAAAGCTTTTTTGGGACGCGGGGCAAAATTAAATTCGGCCCCCCACTCCTTTTCCAAAAAATGTTAAAGATATCAGGCAAAAATGTTTTTTTTTTATAGAAAGAAATTTTCTTTGGGGAGCCTAAACTTTAAAATTCATAAAAAAATTTATCACATCGTTGGAATTGGCGAAACTTTCTAAGCTCGCTTCTAAGCTTTTAAATTTTGAAATTACTCAAAATTTACTAAATTCTCGAAATGTCAAACATTTTATAATTATAAAAGTTCAAAACTTGAAGTTTTACAAATTCTTCAAAAACAATGAATTCTCTACGTTTTTTCCAAACTTCAAAATTGCATTAATCGCAAAATTCCCAGAACTTTCGAAAATTTTTAAACTCCCATACATTTAAAACAAAATTTTTGGAGTTCCTAAGCTGTAAATCTTTAAATTGTTTCCTAACTTCAAAACTTGAAAAAGTTAGAAAGCAAAAAATTCAGAAAATTCTGAACTGAAAAATTCTTCAAAACTACAAAATCAAACTTGAAAATTTAGAAATTTGAAAACTTGAAAAATTTCCAAAAATGCCGGAGGCACTAGAATTCTGAAAACTTTCGGTTGAAGACTGCAAAATTCCAGAAAACTCAAAATTTTCGAATCTCCAGAACTTAAAACATTTCAAACTTCGCAACTTAAAACATACTTAAAACTCCAAAGTCATGAAACATAAAAATTCCTAAAATTCAAAAACGACCAGAGCTTCAAAAAATTCAAAAACTTCAAAATTTCCAGAACTACATTCCAAAGTGACCAAAACTTTAAAATCTCCTAACTGAAAATTTCATAGCTTCTCAGAATTTTTAAAATTCCGAAACTCAGCAACTTATAAACTTCGGAATTTTCAAAACTTAAAAATGCTACAAATTTTCAAAATTTTTAATTAGTGCACTTAATTTGCGTTTAATTGTTCGAGCATTTTGACATATCGTCATGCTGATTCGGGCATTTTTGAACTCATGTTCTGCTAGCTTTATTTAAAGTTGGCAGAACATGATGTTTTTCTTAGAAAAAATGGAGCATTAAAATTTTAATTAGTGCACTTAATTAGCGTTTAATTAGCGTTTAATTAGCGTCTAATTGTGGTTTTATAAAATTTACGTTCTGCTGACCCTGCTCTTCCAACTTTAGTGATGTCTTCTATTGTATTTTTGTACCTAACAAAAAAAATCACGAAAATCACCCTAACTTATCAAATGTCTACCGATCCTGACCCCCAGATCACGAAAAAGTGGTTTTCCAAAATTCACCTGCCCACGATATACAGGGTGTTAAGAAAATGACGGATAAACTCTTCAGTACATTGTAGGGGACACTCAGTAGAGTACGCGAAAAATAATTTAAAAAATTCTGGTCTTCAATTTGGTGAGATAAAAAATGCCAAAGTTAACATTTTACTATCTTTGTTTTTCAGTATTTGCAAAAAATAAATGATTTTACAGATATAAAAAGGGTACTTTAATGGTTATTAATTAAAAAAATTGCTTAAGATGTATTACTGGCTTGGAAAATTTAATAAGAATTTTTTTCTTTTCTAAGATGCTGAAAAAAAAAGGATTTGGCAACAACGGTTTTGAAACCTTGACTACCTTACATTGTTAGAAATTAGACGAAATTACCAAATACCAACTGTTATCGTGTTAAACGTTGCCAAATTTATTGTTCAATATTTTGCTTATATCTTTTAAAATGTAGCTCTGGATTTTTAAAAATTATTTTTCCCGTACTTTACTGAGTGTCCCGTACAATGTACTGAAGAGTTTATCCGTCATTTTCTTAACACCCTGTATACACTATATCGTTTTTCAAATATGTGAGCAGAAATTCAAAATGTCAAAAATTTAATAATTTATTTGCCAGTTTGAGAAAAATTGATCAGAGGGAAAAGTTATCCTAGAGTTCTCCTACTAAAACTTCAATTGGACAACAAGGCTGTTAATGTCTGAGGCTGAGACAATTTGGGTGATTTGACAAAATGTCAGTGCTTACTTAACCATTAATACCCCAATCAGCGGATATTGTCAATAAACATCTAGGGAGTTTTCATTTTTGTAAACCTAATAACAAAACTTCATGGCCTACTAGTGCGAAAATAATATGTGAACGGTGTATATATTTATATATTTCTCCAAAATCAGGACTTAAGTTAGATTTTATTGAAAAAATTTTCAAAAGTCATGTTACTTCTATAGGGTGTGCTTTCAAAATTCCAAAAATCCGTCCATGACACTTGGTTTCTGGTCGCAGTTTTCAATCTAGGGGACTGAAATTTTTGTGGGAGTAAGATATCCACAAGGAGTGGTGTGGTATTGCATTTGAGCAAAATCGTTCGAGCGGTTTCAAAATAACGGCCGTTTTAATTTTTGGGAAAAAGGCTATTTTTTGAACCTCTGAATAGCTTATACAGGGTGATTCATGAGTGACCTTACATAGACCAATGGTGATAAGCGGACTTCAAGGCGAGTCGAAAACCACAAAAGAAATTTTTTTTGTGTGATTGGTTAAGAAGTTACAGGGTGTTTTATGTCTCAGGTACAAAACTTTGATAGGCGATATTTCTGAAACGGCTGGAGATATTTTTTAGAAATTTACTAGGAATGGTGCATTCCGGAAACTCATCAAAACCGCATTCTGAGTTAATTAAAAATCCAGGACCGGACTTGAAAATTTTTGCCCCCATGGTCTTTGTTGAAAAAGTTTATTTTCTGACCGTGCTACTGAAAAACTGTCATCGAATTTGAAAAGATAAGAAAAAACTCTATAGAAATCATTCCTCAATTTGAACGGCACACCCAAACCGTCTCGAAAAAAAAATGTCAAAGTAAAACTTCTCAGTAAATTATCGTTTTCGAGCAGACATATTTTACTTAATGTTCGTCTGAATTCCTTCAAATTTATTTTTTGACTTGTTTCTGTGGGAAAAATGTCAGTGTAAATTAAATGTTATCAATATTAATGTTATAAACGGTTCTCAAAATGTCCTTTACCAACTTCAATACATTTCCTGCAGCGTTTCCATAAATTTTGGTTTGCTTTTTGAATTATTTGCCTGTTGTTTCTAATTTCATCAGCAACTACCAGTATTCGCGTCCTGAGCTCCTCTCTGGTACTTACTTCCGTTTTTTAGACTTCCTGCTTCATATGGCCCCATGGGTAATAGTCTAAAACAGTGAGGTTGGGGGACCTAGGTGGTCAGGAATGAGGGCCGCCGCGCCCGAACCAACGATTGGGGTACTCATTGTGGAGATGCTCTCTGACTTGTCGAGAAAAATGCGGTGGTGCCCCATCTTGCTGGAAGGAAAGAGCACGCCTGTTCACGTTCGCCTCTGCAAGCAAGCCGGGCAAAATGACTTGTGAGAAAAGTAAATAAATTTCCCCCGTGAGCCGCCCAGCAAAAAATGGGGTCCTATTAGGGTATCATTTTCAATGCCACACTGCACATTTATAGAAAATCTGTTGCAAGTTCTTCTGAACAACAGAGCGCGGATTTTCATATGCCCATAGGTGGGAGTTTTTTTTATTCGTTACACCATCCCGCGTGAACTGAGCTTCGATCAGTACACAAAATTCTACGCAGTCCATTCATTGGAACTTCATTGAATGGTTGAAGCCTCTGTACGCTTTGTAGGTGACAGGGATGGTATCCGCTCTTCTTTTTTTCAAAGTTCGCCATACTCTTGATTGAGAAATGCTCAGTGCTTGCCCAATTCTTCGCGTACTTGTACTTGGATTTACTGCAACCATCTCCACGATGTTTTGATGGCTCAGATTTTCCAATTGAGGTTCAGCATTCCTTTGAACTCAGGGAAATATGCCGTGGTTTCGAGAAAATTGGAAAACAGACGCGAAACGTTACATGGGCCGGTGTTCTTCGATTGTGATCTTCTATGGTATTCTATCGCAGCTGCTCTTGAATTTCCATTGCAGAAACCATACACAAACATAATGTCTGTGTATTCGTTATTAGTGAAATGATTTGTGATTATTAGTGAAATCTGAAAATTTTGTAGTTGACACCTGATTTCCCAGTAATAAAGCTTGGCCTTCTGTCCAACATTTTTCCCACAGAAACAAGTCAAAAAATAAATTTGAAGGAATTCAGACGAACATTAAATAAAATATGTCTGCTCGAAAACGATAATTTACTGAGAAGTTTTACTTTGACTTTTTTTTTCGAGACGGTTTGGATGTGCCGTTCAAATTGAGGAATGAATTCTATAGAGTTTTTTCTTATCTTTTCAAATTCGATGACAGTTTTTCAGTAGCACGGTCAGAAAATAAACTTTTTCAACAAAGCCCATGGGGGCAAAAATTTTCAAGTCCGGTCCTGGATTTTTAATTAACTCAGAATGCGGTTTTGATGAGTTTCCGGAATGCACCATTCCTAGTAAATTTCTACAAAATATCTCCAGCCGTTTCAGAAATATCGCCTATCAAAGTTTTGTACCTGAGACATAAAACACCCTGTAACTTCTTAACCAATCACACAAAAAAAATTTCTTTTGTGGTTTTCGACTCGCCTTGAAGTCCGCTTATCACCATTGGTCTATGTAAGGTCACTCATGAATCACCCTGTATATAAAAAAAAAATCTTTTTAGAAAGTAGGTTTTATATTTTCACCTGCCTCCAATAAAAAAGAATGCAAAGAAGTTATTGTTTCTAAAATTGAATTGATAATTTGAATATGGCCAAGTTTTATTCTATGGTGGATAATTTAATTATAGATCACGTTCCTTTGAAAAAAAGATCACCTAATACCTATCCAATATGGTATTCTAATAATCTCATTTCTTTGATTATTAATAAAAAGAAAATGCACAAGAAGTGGCTACAATTTAATGTTTTTGCTGATTTTATTGAATTTAAAAAGTTAAGGGCTATGTGCATTAGACAGTCTATTATTGATAGAAAAGACTATATTGGTGAGGTTGAAAGGAAGTCTAATAAAAATATTAAATATTTTTGGAATTACATTAATAATTTATCTAAATCGGGTGATATACCTAGTGAAATGTACCTCAATGACCACCATAGTGATACTTGTAAAGATACCTGTAATTTGTTTGCTAAAAATTTTGAATCTGTGTACCTACAATCTAAATCTAACTTTGTCCATCAATTACATTTAAATAATGAATTGGACTTTACAATTGGTGTTGATGAAATCAAAGATACTATTAAGAATTTGAAAGATTCTAACAATGTTGGTCCCGATGGATTGTCTGCCTGCTTTGTAAAAAATTGCATGCACACTATTGTTAAGCCACTGTCCTTGTTGTATAATCAATCATTGGTACTTGGCCTTATGCCAAAGATATGGAAGAAAACTCTTGTTACTCCTGTTTATAAAAATGGTATTAAAAATGATGTTCTGAATTACAGACCTATTGCTATTATTGGTACTATTTCCAAAATTTTTGATTCAATTGTTGCTACTAAGCTAACTGATATTTGTTTGTCATTTGTTGTTGAAGAACAGCATGGATTTGTAAAGGGTAGATCGACCTTAACTAACCTTTTGTATTATAGTAATTTTATTGCTGAAACTCTGAATACGGTTACTCAACCAGACGAAATTAAGCAAGTAGATTCCATTTATTTGGATTTTGCCAAAGCCTTCGACTCTATTAACCACAATCTGTTAATATATAAACTATCTGGGTTTGGCCTGAGTGGGGGTACTATAAAATGGATATATTCCTATTTATCTGGTCGTGAATTATTGGTTAGAATTAAAGGTAAATTTTCTGAGTCGTTTTGTGCTGCCTCTGGTGTTCCTCAAGGTTCACATCTTGGCCCTTTGCTTTTCGTCTTATTTGTTAATGATGTAGTGAGTAATTTGAAGTTTGCTAAAGCTCTAATTTTTGCGGATGACATAAAGATATTCGCTAAAGTTGGGTCTTCCTGTGACCAAATCTGTTTACAGAGGGATCTTGAAACTATCCTCGAGTGGTCATGTCTAAACCAATTAAAATTAAATTGCTCTAAATGCAGTGTTTTGTCAATCGTGAGGAGTAAGTCCAAGAGATTATCCTTTCCTTACTCTATTGCTGGCCAACCACTCACGGCGGTTGACCAGATTAAGGATCTTGGGGTTATCTTTCAAAATAATTTCGAATTTGATATCCAGGTAAATGCTGTAACCTCTAGGTCTTCTCAGTTGCTTGGATTTGTGAAGAGGTCGACTAGAGAATTTAAATCTCATTTATCTATTATTCATCTGTATAAATCGTTAATAAGACCCATCCTGTTATATAACTCAATCATTTGGTCGCCTACTAAAATTACTCATATTGCCTTACTTGAATCAGTTCAACATCAATTCTTTAGATATATTGCTTTCAAGATGGGTAGAGGATTTGGAATCTGTGATCATGATTACTCAGAGCTTGCTTTCGCTCTTAAATTAGAGTCAATTAAATCTCTACACATTTATCATGACTTATATTTTGTTAAAAAGGTTGACTCGAATCTCATTAATAGCGATAGTGTTAAGGCATTGTTTGATAGGCGTGAGGTTCCCTATGATTTGCGTTTTCTCAGAGTGGTGAAGGAGGATATTGCTAAAAGAAATTTTATTTATTATTCATCTGTACCGCGCTTACGGCGCAAATGGAACAAAATTGTTATTTCGTCGGGGATTGATAGTATTCATAATTTGGGGGTGTTTAAGGGGAAACTAAAGGAACTTGTTAACCGTTATTTTTGAGGAATACGAGTATGTACTTTGATTTGTTACTTATTTATAAGAAATTATAATTTGTATTGTTAGAAATATTGTATTGAAAAGGGGTTCACCCCGTTGACTTTGAATAAATAAAAAAAAATAAATAAATAATTTAGAAACACAATAATTGCTAGTATAGCCGTTTCAAGTCAACTTATCTTGTTTTTGAAGATAACATAATCTTTAGTTTTTCTTGAAATGTAAATAGTTACTTACAGCATTTATGTTTATGTGTATAAATTGTACAATATAATGTATAAATTGTAACCTTCTTCTTTCTTTTTAGGATCACAAGGCCTGACTGGTAGACGAACTACCCTACCTACTTTCCGGCCCCATACGGAAGGCCTTTCACTATGGAATTTGCTTAGTAGAAATATAGGAAAAGATTTATCACAGATTAGCATGCCCGTAGCTTTAAACGAACCTCTAAATGTATTACAAAGACTATGTGAAGAACTCGAATATTCTGAGCTCTTGGATAAGGCAGCAAATATTGATGATCCTTACGAACGGATGGTTGAAATCGCAGCATTTGCAGTTTCCGCTTATGCGAGTACTCTCAGTCGTGCCGGAAATAAACCATTCAATCCTTTGCTGGGAGAAACGTATGAAACCATCAGGGAAGACAAAGGTTTCCGTTTCTTGGCTGAACAAGTCTCTCACCATCCGCCTATAAGTACTTGCCATGCCGAGAGCAACAATTTCACTTTCTGGCAAGATGCTAGGGTCAAGACAAAGTTTTGGGGCAAAAGCATGGAATTTCAACCTCTAGGTAGCGTTCATGTCTTGTTACCTAAAACTGGAGACCTTTACACTTGGAACAAAGTGACAACTTGCGTTCATAACTTGTTTAGTAACCAACGATGGGTGGATCAGTATGGCGAACTGAAAATTTCTAATGGTGTGATAACTTGTAAACTGACATTTAATAAAGCTAGTTACTGGTCAGCTAAACGACACGAGGTAAGAAAAATCATCAGTTTAATGATCGAATTTACATTAATTTTCCATTAGGTGGTAGGTGCTGTTTACGATGAGTCTGGTAAACCGGTGCGACGTTTGTTCGGTAAATGGTCAGAGTCTCTGTACTGTGGAGTAGCACCGTCGGCCCGGTGTATATGGCGAGCTGGCACTCTTCCACCCAGTCATGAGCAGTACTATGGTTTCACCAGGTTTGCCATTGAATTGAACGAACTGGGTCCCGAAGCCTCCGTGCTCCCTCCAACTGACACGCGTTTTAGACCCGATCAAAGGGCACTTGAGGAGGGTGACCTCAACACCGCTGAGAACCTTAAGCTACAACTTGAATCTGCTCAGAGGGAGAGACGGAAGCGCAGGGAGGAACTGCAGATTCCCTACGAGCCAAGGTGGTTCTCAAATACCAAGGAAGATATCTGGGAATATAATGGTAAATATTGGGAGTTTAGGAAGAATCCCGGGTTTGCTAATTTGGAATTTCAGTCGCTCTGGTGATTTTAGTTGATATAAAATTGATTGGGACTAAGCGGGGGGGGGGGGGGGGCGGTTGACGTGAAATAAGAAATTATTGATGCGACAATTTCTTTGTCCTAGGACGGATTTTAATTTAAATATTAGGGTAGGTAGTCAATGAGATCTGGTATCTTCATTTCAGTGATTGGAATGCGATTTTCATCTCTCAGGATTTGTGATTTTTTAAATATTTTAGTGCAATTCCTAGTACGTAATATGTTATAGATTTTGCAGCTGGATTTTAAATGTATTTTCCTTTATATTTTGCCATGCGTACGTGTTTAAGATTAATCTTGAAATAAGTTTTATTTGTTAAAGTTAGGGCATGAAATTTATTTTTGCTAAGCAATAAGAAGTCACTTTGAAATTATAAGATTTTATTAGCGATTATTCTACCTTATGTAGTTAGGTTTAGGAGCGCGGTATTTTTATGTAGAACTTGCTGAAAACTAAATAAGGTAAAAACAAAAGAAATTATAATGTTAAAAATTTAAAATTCCACAAAGATTTTCCTACATCTAGTCACTAATTGTTTATTAAAAGTTGAAAATATTGTTACTATTGTTATAGTGTATTATATATTTATTTTATTTTTATGTTTTAAGTCGGTGAATTCCCTGCCAGTTATGTATTTTATTTTAAATATTTGAATAGTCTATTTTTTTGCTCATTTAGTCAATGAATTTAAGACAATAATCACTACAACGCCAATTATTTTTTAACAGTTTCTTATTGATCTAATCAGTGTAAAATTATGCCTTTGCTTGATTCTTAGATGAATTCCTTTCTAAGGAAATAATGTGAGATTTTATTATGCATAAAAGACTTTTTGGGGATAAAGGTTGAAATAAATTGTTAAAATAAATTTGATTTTTATTTCAATACCTACCTATTAGCGAGAGTATAGTCCAATTCAAAATATTTTAAAGTCATAAATCTGAGTCGAACATAATCCCTTTACATTTACAATATTTCAAACTATCTACATTATCTCATGTATTTGTTAAAAACTGGATATCATCCGAAAGGTCCACATTACTTCGGATAATTGAACTTCTACTGTATTTGAAATAATCTGAATCGTCCCCTTATTTTCTAACTTCTCTAATTAGTCTATAAAATTACTAAGTTGCATAAGTTAGAGAACAATAAGGAGGTTAGAGTTCTAATCATTTTTTGATTGCTTACTACAACAAACAATAAAGCTTGGCTTGACCTTTGGATCACAGAACCACAACTTTAACTGCTAGATCGGTCACAATAGCCAAACTGTTAGAATTTCGGTCAAACGATCTCTAAAGTGCAGCATGGCTTTGTTTGGTCAGTACTTGGATGGGTGACCAAAATTATAGTGGTAAAAAAAAAAAGTTCTGTGACCGATCGTGCTCTGGGAGGTACGCTAAGAAGGGGGTCCCGGCTGCTTCACAGCAGTCGTTAAGTTACGTCTGAGGCCCTTGAGGCTACTTGAAAACTTCTGACACTTGGGCTTTACCACAGCCATACAATATTTATTTATTTTTAACTGCTAGATTATCGATATCTGACATATTTTATGCTTTTTTTCGTCAATATGAATATAGTATTTTTTCAGCTAATAGGTATAAGCAATATTAAATATTTAAGATTGAAACGAATTATTTTACCCTGAGAGGGAAAAATAAAAGTTCAGAGCATGAGACAATAAATAAGTAACAAGGGTCGTGGATTGAGTTGCTAATCTAAGAGGGTTCACAAATAACAAGCGGGTCAGCAGAACAACAGGTACTCTTTATTAATAAATCACAGTGAACTACAATAAACTCTTGAGAATGGTTAACAATCATTCATAAAAGAACAAGAGCGTGGAAGGTCGAAGAATGAAACTGTGATGCATGTAATTGTGAATTGACTCAAAAGGACACTTAGCTTCGGTTGTTCTTCTCCCGCTGAACGGTGGATGTTTTCAGCCGGGGTACTGGAACTTCACAGGTCGGTTACAAATTCATGGTCCAGTATAAAGATATGATCCAGTGGGAAAAACGTCTGCTACGGTAGTAAAAAAAATCGGCTACGGCAGTAAAAGTCCAATACGGTAGTAAAAATCTGCTACGTTGGTAAAAATGATCCAGTATGAAAAGATGTGCTCCAGTAGGAAAACAACGTGCTCCAGTAGAAAAAAATGATCCAGTACGAAAAAATGTGTTCCAGTAGGAAAAGCTGAAAGTTCATTACGTATCAGAGACACTCTTGATTGCATTAAGATCGAGTCTGGCCTACCAAGGGTACATAAAAATTACGTCCCATCCTCAAGATAATTGATATTGAAAATTTAACCAACAAATTTTACATGTGGCAGCCATAAGCGAAACTCGATCGGATTAATAACTGTAATTAAAATTGCATATTGCATTAAAAAGAAATATGATCTGTACAACTCAAGTAAAAGTAATGAAAACATTTTATGTCACTCACCAAGCCAAAAACACAGTGGATGTTTGCGATATTTAAAAGGAAAATTCAAGACGCCATTACAGGTGAATTATTAGCGATAGGTGTTTGGCGAAAACGGTCTTCCTTCCGCAATTTCCAGAAGAGAAAAGAAGGAGCGGAATCTCAGATATTAGTGGACTCGACCTCCTCGACTATCGAGGTTCGAAACTCAAGGCTGTTGAAACTCGAGGACTCCGGCTAGGCGCGTTCACAACGCCGTCGACCGACACGAACTAAAGCCACCACCACTCACTCACGAGACGCGCGCGACGAGGTTGCCTACGGGTCACTGGCATTTAGATAGTAAGTACAAAATGTACATTACAAGATTAAAAATTTTACTAAGAAAAGTAAGTAGAAAGTTTGAAAGAAAAAATTTCACGCTTTGACCACCTGTATAATAAAATTCAATTCGCCCATAACTACTGACATTACATTTTTGGTGAATAAGGACTGGTGCCCATAACATGAGCCTTTACTTGAACAACTAAAAATAATACAAATTAGGTATACAGGGTGATCCCGAAATGGAGGACACGGTATACAGGGTGTTGTAGAGGATGTTCAGAAAGACTGTAAATTTAAAACAAAAATTGTCTCCTCGCCTTCGTTACTGATATATAGGGTGTCCTTTTTCTAAACTTTAAATCAAAACGGCAGTCAAATTTAAACAACCTCCACTGGAAAAGCACATGATTTGACATAACTATTACGATAGCGTTTGCTTTTTATTTTTATTATTATCGGGAACGGAATTACAGGCATTCAAAGTTTACCTATTCCCTGAGTTCGACAAAATTTTTCAATGTGGCATCGTTGTTCAAATTCGAGCTCAACAATGCAACTAAAATAGATTTTGAATAATATTATCGGATATGTTTCCCCGCAACGATTATTGTTTTGAACATTGTTGAACTTTCCATCTCATATGTTTCCATGGTAATATCTATCTGGGTATTATTGTAGACCTACACATTATTTTTCTGCCTTAAGAAGGGTAGTGCAGTGTTGTGACTTTTTTTTCCACAAAAGTGGTCATATCTTCTTTAGGGAGCCAAACTGGAGAAAACAGTAAATAAAACTTAGAATCCTTAATCCACAATGGATGCTGTGGTGCTGTCCGTGTCCGCCATTTCGGGATCACCCTGTATATAGGGTGTTCGAAAACGAATCCGTTTTGGAGTAGGCCCTGACACAAAGAGGTTTGTCTTAGCGTAATCCACTCTTTACAACTGACAGCTCTTGAGATTTTTAGGTTAGGTCAGTTGTCAAAACATTCAAGGTCAAAACAACATAAAATAAGCACTCACTTTATCGACATTTTTATAAAACATACGAAAAGTTAATCTGTGATTAGCTAGCTATAGTTAAAATTTGAATATGGTTAACTTTCAATCGCGTTGTTCAAATCATCCAAAAGGAGTGCTCAGCATCTGAGATTATCGCTGCGTTGCAAATTTTAACATTCTCGACCAGACAGCAGACATTCGGCACTTCTCGACGGCACTGTCGCTGTCGGTAGGCAGCTTCGTTTTGAGTTTCACGGCTTGATGCCGTTTATTTATTTTACATTTATTGACATGACAATTCAAAACATCAAAACGTGTCTTGTCTTCCATGGAAAATTTTATAATGGTTATTGGCTAATTTTTATCATTATGCATACCTAATACAGTAGAATCCGGATAGAGCGACCGGCTGTATTACGTCGTAATAACCGGACGACGCACAAACCATACAGATTAGGGTATGCTAAAAATAACTCGTCGAGGTCATCCGGACTCAGCACTCGCATTAATTATCACGGTTGTCGGCCAACTCGGGGGGTTCACATAATATACAGGGTGTCCCAGCTTATTCGAAGCGGTCTCTGTAGGCAAAACGATGGACTTTTTCAAAAAAATTTTTGAAAATTCAAGTACAGAATCACAATGGTCATAATTTCTTATATCCATATATCCATAATAAAAAGTTATGTTTTTTTAAATGGAATGCTCCTATGTTATTGCATTTTTAGATTGTCAGAGAAGAAAAAATAAGATTGGCTTTTACAGTTGGTGTTTAAATTCAGAAGTTATTGAGTTACAAACAAGTGAAAATCGTCATTTTTCAAGTTCAAGGCCCTGTACAACGAAAACGGTTCAAGATAGAGAAAAACGGCTTTCATGTCCCTATTTTAACTTTTTATGTACTATCCTATGATATAGAAAAATTCGTACTTTCTTTGATTTTTTTATTTGGCGACGCGTGAAGAAATCTCAGAATTTTTCAAATTTTTTATCACCCTGTATAAACATTTCATCTACATCATAGGACAGTACATGAAAAAGTAAAGTAGGGACATGTGAGCCGTTTTTCTCTATCTTCAGTCATTTTCGTTGTACAGGGCTTTGAACTTGAAAAATGACGATTTTCACTTGTTTATAACGCAAAAACTTCTGAATTTAAATACCAACTGTAACAGCCAATCTTATTTTCTCTCCTCAGACAATCTAAAAATGCAATAACATAGGAGCATTCCATTTAAAAAAACATAACTTTGATATGCCACTGTCATATGGGACACTCTGTATACTCCAAAATAATTTTAAATTATGGCCATTGTGATTCTGTACTTGAATTTGCGAAAAATTTTTGGAAAAAATCCATCGTTTGGCCTCCAGATACCGCTTCGAATAAGCTGGGACACCTGTATATGTATGTACATAAGAAAGATACCTAGTCAATGAAAATCAAGCTTTTAAATAAAATAAACTTCTGTTTTAATTAAACGCAATCATGAATATAAAAATTAAACGATAATGTTCATTTAAAAATTAAATTAAAAAGTCTGTAATTTTAGTTTGCTTTCTTCGGATTTTTGTTCGATAATAACAACCACGTACAGCGTTGTGAAGACGAGACATGATATTTTTCATTTCGTCATTGTCGAAATTAGTGTGCACAAACACATTCACCACTTCTGCAGCTTTCAGAGCTTCAGACGCACTAAGATTAAAACTAATCTCCCCCGGATCGTCATCATCATCGTCGACGCTTTCTTGACTGCTGGCAATGATATCTTGCACAATACTCGCGTCAGATGGTTCTTCACACATGGCAACGGCATCATCAATAATGACATACTGCTCAAGCTCTTCGTTTGCTATGGGTAGTTGATTATCAATAGCTCTCACCCAAACGGACAGTGGCATGTCATCTTCCTCATCATCTTCCTCGCCAAAGTCGTCTGAGTTTGAGGTGATAGTGCAGTCTACATTGTCTCGAATAAATCCAGCATGTCTATAGCAGTTGAAAATTGTTCGTTGCGTGATTTTCGTCCAGTAAATCATTGGAATTGCATCAAGTACCGTAATCTTTGGCTGCTCAACGCTGGTACTGGCATCATTTGTCTCAATACTCTCGATAATTTTAAGGACTAGGTTTTTTCTAAAATGTGACTTTAGAGCTCGTATTATTCTCTGAGCCATTGGTTGCAACACGGAAGTCGTGTTGGGAGGCAGAAATACCAGAGTCACGCTGCTCAGGTCAAGAATGTTTGGATGCGCTGGACTTTAGATTTTAATGTTTTATCGGGTGTTAATTTATAAAACAACCCAGTCTCACCGGCATTAAAAATTTCATCATCGCTGAATTGCGCGCGTAAATTTGGACAAACTCTTGTTAGCCAATAATTGCTTACATCATTCTGTTCGACCGACAGACTCTCTCCAGCAATCTTACCGGTGACGATATTGTGTCTTACCTTGAAACGGTTAATCTAACTTGCCGTGCAATTGTAATCAGGAATATTGAATTCTCGAGCAAAAAAATGAGCTTTCTCTTGAAGCATAGGTCCATTTACGGGTATTCCCCGATTTCGCTGCAGCTTAAACCATTGTAACAATGCTTGTTCGATTTGTTCATAAGAGGAAGTCCTCACACGCTTGGATTTCAGGACATTTGAGTTAAACAGGGGTTCTATCTTATGTTTATTTTTCTTGATTGTGGATATTGTCGAATGAGATACACCGAATTCCTTCGCAAGAGTTACATTCGATTCACCAGCTTCTAAACGCTGTATTATAACACTTTTTCTTCGATTGAGAAAGATTTTCGTTTCAAGGAACTCATTTTTGTGCGTGTTATTGCGAGATAACGTGGCAATCAACACAAAGGCGACACCACACTGATTTACTCGGGGTTAAAACAAACGTGCGTCGGAGAGGAGAGCGAACGAAATTATGGTTTTAGAGACGCACGTCGCTCTAAACGGACGATTATATTTTAGCAAATTAGGTCGCTCAATGCGGTTGGTCGCTTTAACCAGAGTCGTACTAAACAGATGTACTTGCATAGTAATTTGTATGAAAACTAAACTTGAGAGGTTCATCTAGTCGCTAAAATCGGATGGCTCTTACAAGCGAAGTCGTAATAAACGGATTCTACTGTATAAGTAATACCAAACCTACCTACAGTAAAAGTTGATTATAACAAACCTCAATACAAAATAAATACGACAAATGAATCATCTTTGGTAGGTTAGGTACTATGAAATGGTCACGTTATTACTACAACAAGTATTGCACCCACAAATTGGCCAGCTTGATCCCCTGATATGAATAAGAGAAGAAGGAAAGAGAAGAATAAACTCTTAAGTTTATTACAGTTTCAAACACCACCAAATGCCGGACGATTGACAATCATGAGGCAAGTATACTCAACGATTAATTAATAAATAAAATGAATGAAATAAAATTCTAAAATAAAATGAATGAATGAACCTACCTTCACGACCTACCTTCATTCTTTTATTTATTAATTAATCGTTGTATACTTGCCTCATGATTGTGAATCGTCTGGCATTTGGTGATGTCTGAAACTGTAACAAACTTAGAGTGAACTCACGGTTAGTTCTTTAGACTGACCGCTAGATGTCGCTCTACTTTTCACCACACGGAGAACCGTGTAATAGCCCGCTTTAAGAGGGTCCAGGCGTCCACGCATCCTTTAACATCCTCCAGATACTCCGGATCCACACACTGATGAGCCCCAGTAGGGCGAAACACATGTCTGTGCTTGTTCTGGTACTCTGGTTGGCTCTGTTATTGGATGTGTGGAAGCTCTCTCGATTGGAGTTTCGGGCTCTGCCAGCATGACAACTGTTATGGGCGATGGAGGAATACTCCGACCCCACCTAACAGGCTAGTAAATGCACTTTATGTGCTTTATACTCATACGACCTACCTTCATTTTTTTATTTATTAACCCCTGATATGACACCGATGGATTACTTTCTATGGGGAACTTTGAAAACCCTTGTGTATTCTAGACCAGTAGATACAGAAGGTGAATTAAGGAGACGTATTGAAACTGGAATGGACGTTTTGAGAAATGATCACGAAATGCTCCAAAGAGTTCAATTCAATTTTTTAGAACGCATTAATCTTAGTATAAAAGCATTTTTTTTAATTAAATTAAATTTTTTTTGTTGATAAATCTCTTATTGACTGTTTTAACTAAATTACCTATAAAATTAAATACACATTTTATATACCTAGTAGTTTTTTTGTAGCTTTCAGTGAGTTATTTTAATTCAACACCTTCGCTTCAAATTGTGTTCAATTATTACAATTAATAACTACTTACTTAGACCTGGCCATGCATGTAGTGATTTTCTTAAATCCAGATATCTCAGAAACGGCTGCTCAGATCAATACATCTTACCATTATGCCTTTTTTAGTAAAAGACGTTGGAGAATAAGAAATTTTATTTAAAAGTTAAATACAGAGTGGACCAAAAAAGATAGTTTGTTTTGAATATGTTCAAGGTACCACAGGTAGCGCCCTCTAAATTGTACAATAAAAATGATTTCAGTTTTTAATTTTTCACCCCACAAAAGCCCCTCCAGCCGAATATTGTGAAAATATACCAATTATTAAAAAAGTTATTTAAGAAAAACGGAAACCAAATTGAACTTTTGACACCCTGTATCTCCGAAATCATCTTTGGACAGAGGTAAGTTGGGTTACAGCTTATTTAGGCCTCAGGAATTTGTGGTAGACAAATTCCCCCCAGACAAAAAAATCACAGTAGATATGTGGACCTCCCCATTAGAACTTGTTAATCCCCCCTACATTTTAATTGGAGATCTTAACGCAAATAATAGGTTATGGGGAAGCGGAACAGAAAATTATAACGGCAGAGTCATAGAGAAAATACTACTTACAATAGACAGACTTTGTATTACTAAACGATGAATCACCAACAAGAAGAACCAGGCCGGGTAAAAATAAGAGTGCAGTCGACTTGACCCTTTGTACACCAGACATAGCGACAGACTTAAAGTGGGAAATCCATCCAGACACAGGAACAAGTGATCATTTCCCCATTGTTTGTCCAGCGGAAATTGAATACAGCGAAATAGAAGTAAACTATGAACAATTACGAGAAATAATTGATAAAGCAGAAGAAAAGACGATCCCAGCAACTAAAACAACCAAAAATAACAAGAAATATTCGGTTATATGGTGGGACGAAGATTGCACTAAGGCAATAATCAATCGCAAGAGGAAGTTGAGAGAATATATCCAGGACCCCAACCTACAAACATATCTAAACCTACAACAAGGCATAGCGGAAACTCAACGAACACTCAAAGAAAACAAAAAGAATTCATTTCGAAATTTCTGCAGCAAATTAAATAGAAACACACCACTGCGGACAATTTGGAAGTATGTATAGACAATGTCCAACCTTCAACGCAGTTAGTCCCCCAAATTATGATGGAATTGTCAACCTGCATGATCAACCCTAATTTTCAATTAATTGGAACAAACAGTAAATGTAAAACCCTTCACAGAACAGGAGTTTAACTATGCATTAAAAAACAAAAAAAAGCTACCACTCCAGAGCTAGATCAAATCTCATATTCAATAATAGCAAACTTACCATAAGTAGCACTACAAGGGCTACTAAGAATATAATAACAGATGTCTAGCAGGGTGCTCAATCCCAGTTGACTGGAAAACATATCTAATTTACCCTTTCCTCAAAAATAATAAAGAGCCTACCCAAGCTGAGAATTACAGATGCATCGCTATCTCCTCCTGTCCGGGGAAGATCCTACAGGTCATGATAAAAAAGCAGATTAGACTGGATGACGGAAAACAAAAAATTGCTTCTAGATTTGCAAACAGGGTTTAGAAAAGGAAGAGCATAACAGACAATCTAACCTACCTGACAACATACGTACAACTAGGATTTGTTTAAATTTATTTCAACCCTCTTGACATGAGGGGTAGGTATACAAGGTGTTAATGAATAGGTGTTACAAACTTTAAGGTCATGTAGGAAATGCAAAAATAGGCGATAAATTTCCTGTAGACATGGGTCGTTGGAGCTTTAGTTTTCGAGATACAGGGTGTTAAAGTTCTTCGAAAAATGTAATATTTTTTGAATACTTACAAACTGGCTGATCAGAATAACTCGACTTTTTTGACAGCTGTTGTACTAATTGAAGTACATGATTTGATACTACCATTGAAAAATTATTAAATCCAGTGGCAGAGATCTGGGTGTGTTGTTACCTTTTTTATTAAACCATTTCTACGCCACTGACTTTTATGCAAATTTGTTATTTTTGGTAGATACCCCGTTTTGTATAGAGGAGAAAAATCGTTCTATGTTTTTGTTATAGTACGCACTGTTTTCAAGATACTTCGCAATGTAGGAACCCGTACGAGATAAAATATCATAAAAATCGATGCTATTGAGTTTTTCCATAAACTTATCATTTATTTTTGTGATCGTTACTGAAGCGTGTTAAGGTGGATCCACATCAATACAAATTTTCGTTGTGCGTTGTATGTTGAAATTCAGCGAAAAATTTGCGCCATAAATTTAAATCTTATGAAATATTTTACCACGTAATTTTTATATCTTGTTCGTTGTGAGCGCGAATCCACTTGTGGAATGCGGATCGTCGATATTTGAAATAATAACATTCGCTGATGATTTTCTTATTTTTCTATCTATCAACGATTGTAGTCATTGATTTATTATCAATCAATTTCCTTTTATGTCAAATCAGTTTCACTTTATGTCAATTGCTTTTCCTATCCACGCACTGATGTTTGATAAATGGGAAAAGCATTTGACAAATTAGGTAAAGCAATTGACAAAAGATGAAAATCAAAAGCAAAAGACTGTAAAATTAACAAAGTAGCCAAAATATCTAGTAAAAAATTACACAAGCACTGATTCACGTCCACATTAATATCACTGTGCGGATCAAATCCCTTTGAAGTTGGTTGAAACCGACAGCTCATCGGATCGTGTGCGTCGTTCGTTGCAAAAATGTTTGCGTGAATTTATTTGCGGCGCACAGTCCACATATATGAATATTCCGCAGCACACGAGCAACTTTGTTTCAAAAACAACGCACAACGAAAATTTGTGTTGATGTGGATCCACCTTTACATTACAAAAAGCTTGCATGGGTTCCTACATTGTGAAATATCTTGAAAACAGTGCGTCCTACAACAAAAGCATAAAATGACTTTTCTCCTCTAAACAAAACGAGGGATCTACTAAAAACAACAAATTTGCATAAAAGTCAGTGGCGTAGAAATTTTTTAATAAAAAAGATAACAACACACCCAGATCTCTGCCACTGTATTGAATAACTTTTCAATGGGAGTATCAAATCATGTACTTCAACTTCAATTAGTACAACATCTGTCAAAATATTCGAGTTATTCTGATCGGCCACTTTGTAGATTGTAGTGTATATTTAGTGGTGTAGGTACCTATAGAACGACGAGTTAATTTTAATGGCATATTTATTTGTATTATTATCGCGAGGCCGGCCGTCCTGCGTTGTTATCGGTGTGTGGAGCGGAGGCACCGGCGGCCGCCGGCAAGCCGAGCAACGAGCGACCGGCAAGGACAGTATCAATTCGTTTATGTAGGAAAATGTTATTAATTAGTATAAGAATAAAATAATAAGTTGTAAATAAGGGTTTATATTTACCTAAAGGTGACATACATTACACTGGCGACGAGGAAATGTCAATGGAACCCAACGGCCTACATTAGCGCTAATTAGATACTCAATTTTGGAAATATTGATATTTTTTAGAAGAAATCTTCAAGCAAAGAAATATGGCGGAGGCAACACAGCCGGTAGTGGGCCATCTTCGAGAATTTTCTCTTAGAAATTCGGATTGGACTATATTTCGAGCTCGACTGGAAAATTACTTTGTAGCAAACAATTTGAAAATTGAATCCAGTGCAGTGAAGATGAAAGCTATCCTATTGAACGTAATGGATGAGGAGGCGTACCAACTAATTTTCGATATGGTGAGTCCCGAGAAACCCGAGGATAAAACGTACTCGCAGCTAATAGAAGTTCTGAATGGGTATTTTAAACCACAACAGAGTCCTTTTGCAGCACGTTTTAAGTTTTACGCTGCTCAAAAGGAGCCCACAGAATCAGCAAGTGAATGGGCAGCGCGGTTACGAGGGCTGGCTGTAGGTTGTGAGTTTGGTAGTGAGCTGAAAGTCTGCCTGAGAGACAGGTTCGTTTTTGGGTTCGACAGGGGACCGGTGCTAGACCGGTTAATGGAAGAAGACATCAAGACAGATCTGGAAAAAATGGTCAGCATAGCAGCTTCTAAAATGGCGGCCAAGGAGGTGCATGAAGTCATGATCAAGTCAGAACCAATCAACCACTTGCAGGACGACATAAGGAGCCGACGCAGAACTAATAGAGCCTATCAGTCAGAGCCATCAACATCAGAGATAGGGCAAATACACCGACGGGCAGACGCGTATGGAGCACCAACATCGAGGCAGCTGATGGGACCTATGATACCTTGCGGTGTGTGCGGCAGAAAAAATCATTCTAAAGATAAGTGCATTTTTAAAAGTTACACATGCCATTTTTGTAATAAAGTGGGACACCTGGCCAATGTTTGTAGATCGAAAGTACATAGAAACATCAATCCGCAAAGACATAATTTTTTAAGAGAAACAGATCTTGAAAGTCGAGATCAAATCAATCCTTCAGATGATGACATACATTTATATAGTATTATGGATAAAAGTATTTTGGATCTACAACATATAATCAGAAGTACTAGTATTAACCCAGTAAATGATCTGTTTACTTTAAAAATAGAAGTGCAAAATATTATACTTAGTTTTCAAGTGGACACGGGTAGCAGTGTGTCTTGTCTATCTAAAGATTGCTATCTAAAATATTTTTCTAAGTTTGCCTTGCGAGACACAGATAAACATTTTGTTTTCTATAATGGCGTACAAGTAAAACCATTGGGGGTAATTAACCTCAGAACAGTATTTAAGGGGAAAAGCAATAATGTAGATTTTTATATAATGGAGAATGGTGGGCCCCCGTTATTAGGTAGAGATTTTATTAACAGATATGGTTTAAGTTTAACTGTCGCAAATAATGATAATCAGATAAATAATATAAACAAACACGATAAAGAAATTGAACATTTAATTAATAAATATCAGGAAGTTTTTTCAGCAGGTTTAGGATATTTTAAGAAAGGTTTAGTTAAAATAAATTTAAAGAACCCAGGTGTGACACCAAAATTTGTAAAAGCTAGGCCCATACCCTTCGCTATTAAAGATCAAGTTGAGCAGGAGCTAAAACGACTTCTATCCTTAGGCGTTATTGCAGCTGTTGATTACAGTGCCTGGGCTACACCGATAGTACCAGTCTTTAAAAAAAATGGTCAAGTTAGAATCTGCGGGGACTTCAAAATTACGGTAAACCCGGAGATCGAGATCGATCAGCACTATATGCCTCGCATCGAGGAATTGTTTGCGAAACTTCAGGGAGGTCAAAAGTTCACAAAGCTAGACTTATCTCAAGCATTTCAACAGATAGGATTAGAGGAGGATAGTCGAGAATTGTTAACAATTTCCACCCACCTAGGCCTTTTCAGATTTAATCGACTGACTTTCGGAATAGCATGTGCTCCGGCTAAATTCCAAAAAATTATGGACGCTTTATTTAACGGCGTTGAAGGTTGTGCGGTTTTTCAGGATGATATTTTAGTTACAGGAAAGGATAAGAAAGAGCACTTACAAAATTTGGAAAAGGTCTTGTCTATTTTAAGTATAGCAGGGTTTAAATTAAATTTCAAGAAATGTATATTTTTCGCTGAGAGGGTGGAATATTTAGGGTTTATTATTGACGCCGAAGGCTTGCATCCATCAAAAAATAAAACCGTAGCCATTGACCAAGCTCCAAGACCTAAGACTATTAAAGAGCTACAAGCTTTCTTAGGTAGTGTAAATTTTTATGGCAGGTTTGTGAAAAATATGTCAAGCATGCTAAGTCCTTTGTATAAGTTGTTACAAAAAAATGTTGCCTGGACTTGGAGTGATGAGTGCGAGTCTGCTTTTAAAAAGGTTAAGGAAATATTGAAATCGTCACAAGTTCTGGTACACTTCGACCCTAGGTTGGAGCTTCGGTTAACCGTTGATGCATCTGACGAAGGAGTAGGTGCTGTTCTGAGTCATAAGTTCCCAAATTCAGAAGAAAAACCAATAGCGTATGCCTCAAGAAGTCTCTCAAAATCCGAACGAGGGTATTCTCAAATTGAAAAGGAAGGTTTAGCGATCATTTTCGGCGTGCTGAAATTTAGTCAATATTTATACAACAAAAGGTTCACCCTTGTTACCGATATGAGACCGCTGTTAACAATATTCAGTCCCAATAAAGCTATTCCGCAATTTTCGGCTAATCGTTTAAGGCGGTGGGCTATTATTCTATCGGGGTATCAGTATAATATTGAATATGTTGCTAGTAACAAAAATACAGCGGACTGGTTATCGCGTTTACCGATTCAGGATACGAGTGAGGCATTGGCAATGGATGAAAAGATCAATTTAGAGTACTGTAATTTCTTCTGCGCGGACTCGGAGTCAGGTTTAAATTTTGAAAGCATAAAACTTGCTACCAATAGCGATATCATACTGAATAAAGTAAAAAAATTCATAACAGAAGGTTGGCCCAGAAAGGTCGACGATCCTTCGCTGAAACCATTTTTTGGTAAACGGTTCGAGTTTTGGATTAGAGAGGACTGCATATTTTGGAATCATAGAATTGTGGTCCCTTTTAGCTTACAGGACCAAATCCTAGATCAAATCCATAAAACGCATATGGGCATTGTCAGAATGAAAAACTTTGCGAGAGGATATGTTTGGTTTCCTAATTTGGACAAGGGTATAGAAAATATAGCAAAAAAATGCAATACATGTTTACTGCATTCTGACAATCCCGCTAAAAGCGAAATAGTTCCCTGGCCTTACCCGAAGTTACCCTGGGAAAGAATACACGTCGATTATTTTGAATTGAAACAAAAGACGTTTTTTGTGGTAACCGATGCGTTTTCAAAATGGTTGGAAGTTTTTGAAATGCCAAATATAAGCTCAACTTCCACAATTAAAGTACTCAGAAGTTTGTTCGCTAGGTTCGGACTCCCACTGGTTATGGTCTCTGACAATGGCAGATCGCTAGTATCGGAGGAGTTCGAAAATTTTTTGACAAGAAATAATGTCAAGCATATAACAAGTCCACCATACTATCCCTCCTCTAACGGAGCAGCAGAGAATTCAGTTAGAACAGTGAAAAACGCGATGAAACGATCTTTGGACTCCGGGGTTACCAAGGATACTAACCTGCTATTGAACAGGTTCTTGTTCGATTACCGCAACACGCCACATGCTACTACTGGTGTTAGCCCAGCTACACTCATGTTCGGAAGACAGCTCAGGACTAGGTTTTCAGTTCTTTTGCCTGCCCATAATAGCAGTGAGAGTAGTAAAGCAAGCGTTAGTACACAGAAATTGCGCAGTAGGATAGAAAGAATTCAAAAACAGCAAATAAAAAATAACGGCGGCAAAGATGTCAGGTTTGAAGAAAATGAAGTTGTAATGGTAAAAGATTACAGAGATGTACAACATCCTAGCTACATAAAAGGCAGAATAGCGAAGGTTATGGGAAAGCGCACATATCTAGTCGAGGTGGTTCAATTACAGAAAATGTGGAAAAGGCACGCAAATCAAATTAAAAAGATAGAGTCGGTAGACGTCAAAATTCCACATCTTCCAATTGAGCCGACAACAAGGGGGTCTCCTCGAGGGTCTCCAAAGAACGGGGGTAACCAAGTCTTAAATTCAGGCACAGAAAAATCCTTGCTTCAAGTCCCTGAAAATGTGGGTAGTAACACTGTTAAAGCTTGCCCCGATGTAGTAAATTCGCCTGTGGAAGATAATAAGGGACAAGCTCCTTTAGAGTTGTTTACCCCTACTAGGATGGCTGGGGGGCCCAACGAAAATTTGCGGCGCTCAAAGCGAACCAAAAACAAAAAAATTGTATATTGAAAGAAATAATAATTGTTAGATTTATTTGATTGTTTTAATTTGATTTTTATAATTATTATTTTTATTGATTTGATTGTTAGATTTATTCAGATGTATTTGTAATTATTAGAGTAGTAGTATTTAGGGTAGAAAATAGAATTATTTTAGGGGGAGGGTAGTGTAGTGTATATTTAGTGGTGTAGGTACCTATAGAACGACGAGTTAATTTTAATGGCATATTTATTTGTATTATTATCGCGAGGCCGGCCGTCCTGCGTTGTTATCGGTGTGTGGAGCGGAGGCACCGGCGGCCGCCGGCAAGCCGAGCAACGAGCGACCGGCAAGGACAGTATCAATTCGTTTATGTAGGAAAATGTTATTAATTAGTATAAGAATAAAATAATAAGTTGTAAATAAGGGTTTATATTTACCTAAAGGTGACATACATTACATAGATATTAAAAAATATTAAATTTTTCTAAGAACTTCAACACGTTTGTAACACCTATTCATTAACACCCTGTATAACTTGTGGGTCACAAGGATCAATAAGAAAAATACTGAAAGAACATAGTGATTATGAAATAGGTCATCAGAGTCATGCTATTATTTTCGATTGAGGAACAAATTTTCAATTACAATGTGCACTTTATGTTTGAATCTCTACTTTTAATTTTAGATCTTTTAACTTTTTCAATGTGTGCTTCTTTTTTGCGGTGATTGCTGAGTGTATAATTTATAATTGAATTTTGGAAAATTTGGCTGATGAATGAAACAAAACTTAAATGAATGACTTATAAAAAATTGTTTATTTATCACCCAACATTTTTTTTAACTTAAAAAAAGATTACTAGGTTCAAATTAAAATAAATTATTATTTCTTCTTCATTGCTTTAACTTTTTCTCTAAGAGCATCCAAGTCAACTTTTGTGTCCAGTTTGAAACTTTTTGGTTTGGATGGACCCGGAATTTCCTCAGGAGGTATAAAAGCTTGTTTTCTCTTTTCTTCACGACGTTTTGCTGCCTCTGCATGTTGCTCATCTTTTTCCTTCCTCTTCTTAGCACGCTTTTGAGCGTCAGAAAGAAAATATTCTCCAGAAGCCAATTCTTTGTCAATCTACAATTAAAAACAGGTTTTATTATAATTTTCATAACTGAGCATTTATCAAAAATATAATATACGTGTAATATTAGTATGTATGTGTAATGGTTAAAATGTCTACTTAGCTAGTTTAAAGACTAGCTGCATGGATAGTATAAAACATCTGGTTATTTTGATGGAAACTCATCTTTTAACTAAAATAACTAGGACTATTGGTTGGTTTCTATATTATCCAGCTATTTTATGAACTGTACAAGATTTATCGCCAAAGTTTTTTTTTTATTGAAAATGCACATGCACTGCAGGGAAATCCCTATGGTGCTCTGGGAGCGGTGCATGAGCGGAGATATCGATTCACGTTGGCCTTGAATCTCTGTAGGTTGTATACTTCGGGAAACACGCCCTTTGGAATGCTATTCCAAAGTGATGCGGTTCTATACATAAAAGAAGTCTGAAATAGGGTGGTACGAGGTGTAACGAGCTGAACCTGATACGGATGAGCGTCTGCGGCTCGACGTGTATTTCTGCCCGGTCTTGATCTTGGTGGGATCAAGCGGGCCAAGTCTTTTGAACACTTTCCATTAAAATATCTGTAAAACAGACTGAGGTCAGCTACTCTTCTTCGATGTTCGAGAGTGTCTAAATTTTTTGTCAAATCTGGGTCCCCAATCAAGCGGATGGCTCTTTTCTGAATAGAGTCGAGTAGTCTCAGCGTATGTTTGGGAGCTGAGCTCCCAAACACAAACCACTCCCAAGTACAAACCAGAAGACAATTACACAAATTAACCGGTGTTTTTGGCTAGTTTACAAACTATCCAAGCTATTTGGATAAAGGGTAAACTCAATATTCCTAGTAAAATATAATAACAAATTTGTTGGCTAGCATGTAAACTAACAACTAACCAATAAACTTTAACCCTTTGGTTAATTCTTTAGAAAAGTGAGGTAATATTAATGGTAGATGTGTTGTGCGTTGTAATTATCTATTGTTGTGTCTTGCAAAATCTGTTTTTCGATTAGGTATCTGGTCAATAAAAATGAGCCACAGCAACAATTTGAAAACCTACTTTTACAAATTTCGAACAAAAGTTGCAAAATTCAAAACTAAATAAATGACAGTGATCATAGTTTTACTCAAAAATATATGAAACCTTAGTTTTACCCGAAGAAGCAATGACAATAACCCTAGGCACGAAAAATGCTATCAGTAAATCTCCATCATCACAAAAATGCATATTATTATGTTCTGAAGAAAACGTATGTGATCATTGTGAGAATGAAAACAATATAAAAGTTTTAAGAGATGCATTACCACGTAATAGAGACATGTAAACCATTTTTCTCTATCTTGACCTGTTTTCGTGGTACAAGGCCTTGAACTTCAAAAATAACGATTTTCACTTATTTATAACTCACAAGTCACAAATTTTTTAATTTAAACACCAACTGTAAAAGCCAAAGCCAATCTTATTTTTTCTTTTCAGACAATCTAAAAATGCAATAACATAGGAGCATTCCATTTAAAAAAAACATAGCTTTGATATGACACTCTCATATGGGACTCTCTCAAAATAATTTTAAGTTGTAGGCACTATGACCCTGTATAAGACCCAATTTAAAATTTTTTTAAATCGTGCACGATTTAGGCTACACAGACCGAGGCGTTCGTCGCGCCCCACCCTGTATAATTAAAAATAATAAAATTGAATTAAAGAATTGAAACAAATTTATTTACCTGAATTTACTTGACCATGTAATGTAATATCTTTTATGTAGTATAAAGGGATGTTTTATTAACCAGCAAGGATCAGTTAAAATTCAGAAGTTATAGAAACATTTTTTATGCATTATACTTATGAAGAATTCTTTAGGGGGCTGAAATATCACAAAAAGCCCGTGAAACCCTTTCACTATTCAAGAACACATAATAAATAATAATAATAAAAAAAGGTAAAATATTCTTGTTCCTTCATTGTTTATTTCCAAGTCCATGGTCCAGCTAAGTGAGATCAAAAGAAAGATTCAGGAAATGAAATATAATAATAGATACAATAATTTGTTGTTTCCATAACTACCTGCGTGTCTATTAAAACTTAAAGCCGGAATATATAAAGTATGATCAATGCCCTTTGAAGGTTTCAAGTTTCAAAAGAAAGCATTAAAAAAATGTTTTCAATGTCTTCATCAATAATTATTTTGGTCATTATTTACATCCGTGTGTCCTACAGTTTCACTATGGCATCTATACAGGGTGTTATGTAATTGAATGTCAATATTTAAGAGGGTGATTTATGGGCCCATTTTAAGAAGAAAACGTCATAAGAACGTATGTCCTAAGAGTCTTAACTTTTGAGATACAGGGTGGTAAAGTTTCATTAAAATAAATAATTTTTTCGTAATATCTGTAAAACCGCTCTGGATATTTTAATGAAATTTCGTATACAGGTATTACGCATCAAGGGGCATTTTTTCATGTACCACGTTTAATTTTATTTTCATTAGTGATGATGGTACACGATCTCGCAGAATTTTACCAGCATATTTTGGCAGACATTGACAGTACGCCACTGATTTCTGTTCAAATAGAAATCATTTTTGTAATCCCCATTCATTTCCAAGCAAATTTGATTACCTATTTTTTTTTTCAGGCCGATGCACGGTTTTCGCCTAAAAAAATAAAATCTGTTTCCCTACATGGTCACAAGATTGACGTTAGAGTAACAATAAAAAAATATAAAAATATGCAGGTAAAATTCTGCAAGATGTGACTAGTGGAGATAAAACGAAATGTGGTACATGAAAAAATGCCTCTTGATGAGTAATACCTGTCTATTAAATTTCATTAAAATATCCAGAGCGGTATTACAGATATTATGAAAAAATTATTTATTTTTAAAAACTTTACCACCCTGTATCTAAAAAGTTAAGACTTTTAGGACATACGTTCTTATGAAGTTTTCTTCTTAAAATGGACCCAAAAATCACTCCCTTAAATATTGACATTCAATTACAAAACACCCTGTATAGGGGTGGAGGACATACCTATACAGTACAACCTCTTTAATCCGGACACAGGTTAATCCGGACATCCAGTAATCCGGACACTCAATTCTCAGAGTCATAGTCCGGACGCATCTTCGTAACCCGGACAATGAAACTGGGAACTCCTGAAATTATAAAATATGTGCCTATTTCAAGGGTGGAATATTAGAATAGGTGTTAACAGAACTAAACTCAATTCCTCTAGAGCAAACACTTCATGTAAAACAGGCATTCATTTTTTTGTATTCTATACAGATTCAATAGCTGGATGTCCTGGAGCTGGAGATTTATTACCCTTTATTACCCAGGTGTATGGAAGAATAACCAGTCCAACCACCCTAATAAACATCACATCAAATGTTTTTGCTGCAAGAACTTCCTAACAAAGCACTCAAAAAGCAGAAATAGATGCTATAAGAAACAAAAAACCATCATGAATCATTTTCCTATACTGCCGTGTTAACCGTAAAGGCCGTAAGTGACAATTTTCTCATTTTCGGCTTATTGGATGTTCTGATGGGACTTTATATTCTCTATCTATTACCATAAGCGAAAAAGTCGTATCTCCATCCTAACAGCTATAAATCGCTAATTTAGTTTGCCGTATTTGCAGGACAGTTCTTTAGAGCATTTTACCGTATGTTCATTTTATTAGGGAAGTTTGCCGTATCTGTAAGCATAATATGCAGATACGGCATAAATGTTAAATAAATTTAATACGTATATGAGTAATCCTGATCGAAAATGCTGTATCTAGAAAATAACCAAGTAAGATACGTAGTTTGTTTTATTTATTTCAAAGAATAATAATAAAAGTAATAATAATACAATAATACTTGTTTTACCGAAAGTACTTTGATAACGTTAAAAAAAAATACATAATAATAAAATTGTGTGTGCATTTACCATAAGTGCTCGGAAACGGTAAAAGATACAGTGTGGGTTAAATTAGAGAAAAGTTGCACAATTTTATGCTTATTAAGAATCTGAAAGAAAATTTATGGATACTTCTCAGGCGTTGCTGAAAAATCCTGAAAAAAACTTGAAAATGAAGATTTCTTATTTCAATCATGTCTTTTTTATTATTGAAAAGAAATTGAAATATTTTTGTAGGTTTACATAAGACATCAAAACGCATCATCTGTCATTTCCAAAATTTTCAAGGACTACTAGATCCCAAAATTTTCATTGTCAACTTTTATCACATTCAAAAAAAAATTTCTTCCAAATTTTTGTTCTTCTTTTGTCGGAAAAATAACCTTTGTTTAACCGAATGGTTTAACCGAAACCTAAAAAAACCCATAAGGTAAGAATGTCAAGTCGCGACGTCATATTGACGTTATTCGGTGAAATGATTTTCTTTTTTTTAGAATAAAGAATAAAATTTTTAAGATTTTTTTTTTAATTTGATAGATTGTTTCCTTGATTTTTTTAATAGCGAATAACACAAAAAAACAATATGGCGGCCATAAGAAAAACAAAAGTTGACTATGAAAACTCAGCGATCTAGCAGTCCTTGAAAATTTTCAAAATGACAGGTGATAGCTTTTGATGACTTATGTGAACCTACAAAAATATTTTAATTTCTTTTTGATAATAAAAAAGATATGATTGAAATAATAAATCCCCATTTTTAAGTTTTTGCAGGATATTTCAGCAACGCCTGAAGTTTCCATACATTTTCTTTCAGATTCTTAGTAAGCAAAAAATTGTGCAACTTTTCTCTAATTTAACCCACCCTGTATCTTTTACCGTTTCCTAGATCCCAATGGTGAGCATCGAATTGTTAACCATCCTGTATACGGCAAAAGCTCCTAGTATGTATAAGATATTTTTAACTGAAAAAACCGTAAGTTCATTTACGGCTAATCTATCTATTTTTCCTTTGAATATATTGCCGTAAGTGATTTTTTGAAAAAAACTGCAGTTTTTTAGAAAAAAAGAATAAGACTAAATAAAATTAGGCATGTAAATAATAACTTATGGAAAATCAGGATTCTCAAAGATAACAATTGTGAACGGCAGATGGCAAAAGACAAAAACGTAAATATCTCAAAACTACTAAAATGTAGATACGGCGTTTAGGGTTAACACGGCAGTATACATCATTGTGATTTGGCATAATTTTTGTCATCTACTTATTCATGCAGACAAAATGAACATATTGTCTATACATACCTAATATAATATAATATGTATAATATAATAACATATTATACATTATGTAATATTACATATGCATATGAAATTACATTTTTTCAAATATATCCAGTAATCGGGACAAATCGCTAATCCGGACATACCCCGTGCATTTAATTGTCCGGATTAAAGAGGTTGTACTGTAGTAACACCAGGAAGTTATTCATTTGCTTTGCAAATTTATGGTTAGCCAAAAGAAGGCACTAAGAATTGCTCTAATGACTCCAGTCCTGGGTAGCCGGCATATAAATACATATAAGCATGCACTCGAAATGATGAATACGCGTCCAAGCGGCGGATGCATGGGCACGACACAGAGAGGGATTCGACCGGATATAAGATTTCTCGTATCGTATCCAGAGTACCTATAATAGCGAACGATGTCACGATTTTTGGAATGCAAATGTAAAATAAATGCAATATTCAAAATAAAAATCATGCTACTGTTAATCTCGAAGATATTCCTTGCCCTGAAAGTGAAGAAAAAAAATAGAAATTCGACCGTAGTGTCAAAGAGGCCTTAGTTGTGACCTTAATATTAGTTTGCAATAGCTGTTTTTAGCTTCTTACCCACCCAGCATCCCTATTTCGCTCCTCGGTCCCGAAAAAATTGATGAAACTTAGGACACGCGGATGTAAATAATTACTATAATTATTACTGTCGAAGGTTTATACCCTTTACCCTTCTATATTGTGATTTTTGTGGCACCAATTACAATTTATTATATAAAATAAAAACATATTTCTGATTTTAATCATTGATTAATATGAAAAATCACTTGATTTAAATCGGGCGAACCCTGTTCCTGTTATAATAGGCTGGTTCAACCGGGTGGGGAGCGAAGCGAACTCATGAGAGAGAAACGCACAACCTACATTATCTAGAGAACTTGCTAGAACGGATTGCATGTGGCAACACTGAGAGGATATCAGCACGACTCGAGCACAGAAAGCAGAGTGGGACTAGTGGAGGGGAACTCAAGGTGTCAATCAGCAACATTACCAAAAATTCTTCTAAATTTAAACTAAAATAATCTGCATCCTCAAAATGGTCACCTATGTGAAAAAAATGGCATAAAAGGACAGGACCCAGTTATTTTTGATCAAAAAATCTCTGGCTAAAACCTTGACCTATTTTTTAACAACATCCTGTAGTATATTACGTAAGTTACCTTTCGTTCTTGTTGAGGTGGTGGAAATGGTGTGTACTCCTTCTTCTTCTTACTTTGTTTTTGTTTAGGATTACTGGTACTACTTTTAATAAACTTCGGTAGATATCTGTCCCAATTTTCATTTTTAAGTTTTGGATTTTTCGCCAATTCTCGTTTAATCATCAGAGCTTTAATGTTATACAGAGGATGGATATTTTTCATCGTATCCATCACAATTTTCCTCACTTGTTGCAAGCCTTTATAAGGACCGACCGCTGACACTGTCTGGCCTTGGACAAGAACATAACAGTTTGTAAGTAATTCGATTGATTTTAAAGTACAACCGTTTGGGCCAATTAACCTTTCTCTTCGTTTAACGAATCTCTGCTTATTTCTTGTTATTTTGCCTATCTTTATAATGTCACAACTAATTTCATCTTGCAGAACCCTTTTAGCTTGCTCTACAGGAACACTGCGGGATAGTAATTTTATCATGTCCCTAGCTTTGATTATCACATATGGATCCCATGTTTTACGTGTTGTGCTAACAGTCATGCTACCTTCCAGGATATCAAGTTCCGCTTTTATGTGATGTTCACTCAAAATTTTTTTTACTACCGGCCACACTTCTCGTAAATACTGTTCCCGATATTGAGGGAACAGAGTAGCGAAAGAACTCTTCTCAAGCAATCCATGAGGATTATGTTCTGGTTTAAATTTAGGTATTTTCATTTCCCATGCATTATCAATTGGGCCTGCTGACTCTTCCCGAGTTTCCTCATCATTAGAATCTGACATTTTGCATCTACTTTATTAAAATTTTTACCTCCAACTTTGTAGTTAACTTTGTATAAACTGTGTGTACACTTTTTTACATAAAATGAAGTAAACGCCCTAAAAACTTCTTGAATTTAAAATTAAAAACATTTTAGGCAAGAAAGAAATAAACCTAACCAAACATTCTTCTTCTTCTTCTTTTCCCTCTGGACTCGGACCGAGAGGGAGGGATTTAGCCACGCAACCAAACTTTCATAATTTATCATTTCTAGTGATGGGATGGGAAAAATACGGCAGTGACTAGAGGTACTACGACCTGCCGGGAATTTCTAGATTCGCGGCACTACACTACGTCATCGAACGGTTCGTGTTACGTCACGAGGTGTACATAGTGTCGTGCCGCGAAATTCCTATGCAAGAGGTACTTCAGAGAGTATAAGATAAAGTATTTTACACCTGCCTCTGTCTCAGAGGTGGGTAAAATGGTTTTCAAAATATATTTAAGATAGAAGAAAATACAAAATGCTTTCTGGAAAACCATTTAAAATGGAAAATACAAAATGCTTTTAGATTTTTTATTTAAGATACAAAATACAAAATAGGTATTTGAAATGGAAATTTAAATGGAAAATGGTTTTGTACTTCTCTCTTTGAGATTTTTACTATAATTATAAGGGGTTAACAAATGTAAATATTTAACAAAACAAGTTTGTTACGATGTTACGAAATATACTGATAAGAACAGTGAATTAAATGTAATATTTTATTTAAAAATTTACAAAATTTTTACAAAGTTTTTTTGGGTGTAAGAAATTACTTTGACGATAAGCCTCATACTCTTCAAGTGAATGACCTTTGACCTGGTAAAATTCAAAACATTATAGGTAATCTGTTTATGTCTATTCAAGTAAAGTTACATTATCATCAATACTTATACCTTCAGGTGATTTCTAAAATTAGTTGTAGCATATCTACTCTTCCCTTCAAAATTTTTTTACATTTTAAACACTCTGTGCCTGGATATTGTTTCCATCCCCAGATTTTATTATGAAAAAAGGTGCCATCCAAGATAAAGGGGAAGGGAATGATTAGAGGCAGACTTGTTTTGTTCTGCTGAAGCTACTTTTTGTAATATCACTACACTAGTACCAGCCATTTCACTCAGCTGTGTTCGGCCATTTTTTTTTTCAAATTCAAAATCACTTCTATAACTCAGCGACCAACAGATATAGTAATAAAACTGCGCACAAACTTTTAAGGCCCAAATAGTCACATCTGTAGGCAGAGAGTGCCTTATTTATTGGTTACCTGGTTCCGGTAAACCAATGAGAAGGGCATTCTAAGGTTTGTGTATATAATTCTTGTGTATAAGGTCTGCCTACCTGGATTGTAAACTTACCGCGCACTTTTATTACTATATCTTTTGGCCGACTGAGGTATAGTCTGGTCAAGTGACAGTTGAAATATTAGACAGTGACAGTAATGACATAATTGGCTATTGACAATACGACAAGTCAACTTGTAATAGAGGCCATGGAAATTTCATTTCAACTTTTATTTTAATTTCAAATGGATCTACATATTTCAAATAGATGGAAAAAGTATTTAAGATAGAAAATACAAAATGCTTTTTACTAAGTTATTTAAAATAGAAAATAGGTACAAAATGGCATTTTGTATCTTAAATAGGTATTTGAAATAGATCTATTCAAAATAGGTATAGTTACCCACCTCTGCTCTGTCTGCAATACATTCAGTATTCACAACATAAATATTTTATGTGTTTGAAATTATCCTGAATATCTGCGTATCTGCCTATCATTAAATTCTGGAGCAAGGTTTATAAAAATAATTATTTAAGTATGTATGTATAATGAAGTTATTATTTTATTATGAAAATAATCTTATTTTATTAATAAAACTAGAACTGAATCTGAAAACAACACGACAACAAAATGACAAGTTCAAACGCGTGTACTTTTAAAGTACACGCGTGGTAATAAAATTTGTAAACAACCAACAGGAGAGCTAGAAGGTGTGGTTTGGCAAAACTGAGTTGGGATATAAATAAACGCCCTATATGCTCTACTTTTCTGGTTGGCACTTGGCATATCTGACAGAAGCGATTGGCATTCAGAAAAATCTTGACTTATATTTGACTTTTGACTGACTTGCAAATGGCAAGCGACTCAAGCGAGGCCATTCGAATGAAAGAAAGAAGTAAACGATTTTGGTTTGGTTTTTGGTATATCACCACCTTACCTTTACGCTGAGCCTGAGCTGAGGTTTACACAACTTTACAGAATTACCAGGCCTTAGACCTACCTACCTAGGCCAGCCGCCAGCACCAGAATGCAGATTGAGTTTGCAGATTGCGTATCGCAGATCGCACTGGCATTAAACGGCCCGGTAATAATGAACGTCGTGAATAACGGCAATAAACTGGAATAGGGTTTTATGATCCGTTCGTGTCTAACTTATAAATGGCATTATGTATTGTGTGTTTTATTTTCATTCATTAGTGGTGCTGTTGCGGTGTATGACACAGTTAGATAAGGAGACCGTCTTGGCTGCAATTTCACTTTTTTCGTTATAAGAACTCGACGGGAAAAAACTTGGTGCAAGCAGTGCCTTGGTTCAAGCAATATGCCAGTGATCTTATTAGACCGGCTGCCTTTGCCCAATTTGAGACTTTATTCTGGATGCAGTGTTGTGGCTCTATCAGCATGTATTTATTTTGCCATTCAAGTCATAAAGGACCCGGAATGGAATAAGCTGCCTTCGAATGACAACGCTCTGGAGCCATCGAATCTTTCCAATTCGACCCTTCCCGATGGTAGGTCAATGGGACAGTATTTGTCGGATATATTTGCGGTCATGATAAGGGAGCCTGTGTGTGTTTGGGTGAGTAATTTTTATTTATTATTATTTATTGCCACGCCAATCCAAACAACTTTCAGCCGGTAATGTTACGTGAGAAATCATACGAAAAATGAGAGACTTTCCTTTCAACCAGATTTTCAACCAATTATTGAGGTACCTGCCTATTAGGTCATCTATTTAATTTATTCCTTGAAATTGACTAAACGGAGTTGAGGACGAAACCTACATAAACATAATTTTTATTTTTATCTTTGTTTTCTTTGCTATAATAATATGCCAGAAGTTTTTATAAAGTCGCCATAAAGTACCTACCTATCTGTAATGTAGTCTGTATCATTACAAACCACCATCATCATTCATCCAGCAATATGATAATGAAGGAAAAAAAATAGTCCTGGGGGTGACCAATTATTACCATTGGCTACTTTAATAATTATTATAGCCCGACCAGCCAAGAGATAGATGCAGTAAAGCCTTGTCCACACCAAAGAACAACAGAGGAACATTTTGTTGCTGGTTGCCGCAACCTGTTTATGGAAACAGAAACAACAGCAAAAGTTCCGTAAACGTTCTGTCCACACTAAGGTAATTCAGTTTTGTGAATGTTTCGTTGTGTTGCTGCAACAGGAAATGTTGTGTCTACACCAGTCCAGTGTATGTTTCTAAACAATGTAGCACGACGAAGAAGATTTACAGGCAGCAGCAGCTGCAATTGTAATTATTTTACAAAAACGCAAAAAACGAGTCCGTAAATGTTGGACTGAACCAAGAGTCTTTTAGACAGCAAGTCACATGGTGTCATACATCTTAAGTTCATTAAAGAAAGATGATATAACAATGTTCCTTGATGTTGCTAGTAGAAGTTGCTCCTTGTTGCATGTTGCCACTTGTTTCTATTTGACGCGGTAATTACATCAAAGGAAAAAGAAGAACAAATCCTAATTGGAACTTTTTGTTTCTGCAGTGGAGACAGGCAGTGACAGTATTCAGGTAGCACCTCGGGCAGCACTTACTGAGGGTTTTCAGTGTGTCAATGCAACTAACCATGACGTTCAAACCGATAGAATTAATTGAATCCTGCTAAAATTGGTGTTAGAGTTGGCGTCTTCATTTAGGATTTTTGGTTCGATGCAAGACAACAATAAACCATTCAAGGACCTCCAAAAGTTGTAATCCACTAATGCCTCACACTCTTTACTCTTTTCTTTCTTGAGGCTTTACCGCATCAAAATTTGATGTTTCCTTTATGATGTTGCTTTAGTGGATATAGCATGTTCCCGCAAGTCAAAAAACATGATCAATTAGAAACAAAACAAAAATTTACATCACTTGGTGGAGACGAAATGTTTACACTTGTTTCTCAAAGTTCCCAAAGTTTAGAACAAGAAGCAACATGTGGAAACAAAATGTTCCTGTGTGTTGCTTTGGATGGATTGGCACCTTTATATTTTCTTTGATCTTTGCCGCTAAATATGGAAACAAGCAACTTATAGGAACTTTTGTTGCTGCAACCGTAAACAATGAGGAACTTAAATAAACTTTTTGCAACATTCAGAAACAAGTTCCAGGAACAAGCAACATAAACAGAATGTTCCTATGTGTTGCTTTCGGTGTGGACAAGGCGTAAAAGTGCCCAGTAATTTTATGGACTTCAACATAAACCCTTCTTATCGGGTTCCTGGTACAAAACATTCCTCAATAAGCTGCATGAGCTGCCTATGCCTATGGGGACACTCTTAAATATTCTGGTGATATTGCGTGGACGGATGATTAATAATAATAAAATAAATGGACAGTAGTAGTGAATTAATTAACGTTGGTTAAATTGAACGGGCCAGCTGCACCCTTGCAGCCTCGCTTGCAGCGAATATTATTGACCCTGTAAAGTTGGCACCCCAAAATCAAGCACCCCAATTTTTTACATGAATTCTTAGTCTTAGCCCTGCTAGTAGATATAGAACCATAGTTCTGAGAGAGGTGCAGCAATAGTTCTCAAGCCTAAATATTAATTAAAAAAAGGGCCCTAACTTCGCTCCGCACCCCAAATCGAGAAAGCAATAGTTCTCAGGTATCTTTCCTGTTCTAGAGTTCCTGATACAAGTTTAACATAGTTCTGCAAAATTAAAGTAGGTAAGTATCGTAAAAACAGTTTTCATGCAAGTAGCGCCAAGGCTACCGCAAGTACCGATATTCCGTTACATTAAATGTCACAATCACAGCACACATGCCTCAGGTAAAAATGATGCTTCAAATAATTAAAATAATGTGAGTTCTAGAGCTTCTGACGGTAATCTTGAATAAAGTTTTATAAACAGGTCCGATCCCTCTTATAAACTAGAGTCCCTCGATATATAAGAGTCTGGCCATACGCGGTCATCTTTCTGATTGGTTAGCCGCCTCGGCGACCATGTTTATCCTTTTAGCTCCGGCGAGTGCCATAAGATTAGCATTAGCCGGCCTCGAAAATGTCTACTAATTAATTTTTTTCATCGAATTGCATATACCTATCAGGTTATAAATAATGCCTGGTCGTTGTGCAGTCAGTTATTGTTGCAATAGTGAAAAAAAATCAAATTACCCTTTAAAATTCAATGTAAAATGAAAGAAACTTGCTTTAATATAATACTTCCGGATATATTTGATCAAAAGTTAGAAAGAATAATGAACATTCTACTGAATCATTTATAAAAGAATGAAATGCGAAGTTGAATGGATGTTAGATGGTTTTAGTACTCGGGTTAGTATTATTGGGATGCTCGAATTACATAGAACCTGTCTAATAAAGAACAAACCGAGGAACAAACCTGACCGCTTCACTTCTAAAACTTCTAAAACCCTTCGGTTACTCCCTTTAATAAGATTTTTAATCCGTGAATCCAATTATATTGAAATTTATTACTGCAAGCTTTAAAACTTAGGTAGGTATATAAAAAAATCATATGTAATAAAAATCTTTTTTTTTAATATCGCATAGTATTATATAAAATATCTTATATTTTCGTATTGAGGAATATTTATTGTTAATGTTGCTTGGTAAATAAATGAAAAACGTCTCTTTCGAACTTGACTACGTTTAACATTCTTTTGAAGAATACGCAGTAAATCAATGTAAAACATGAGATAATGTGGAAACGATTTTATAAGATCCTTTAACATTCCCATAGTCATTATCAAAAAAATCACTGTATAAATAATATGCAAAATAGGTATTTCAATTGTTTTAGTGCTAAGCGCCTATCTCATCAATGCATTTTTTCGGTGAAACAGGATAAACATGGCTGCCGCCGACCGTATTACCAGACTCTTGTATATCGAGGGACTATTATAAACTACCGGAACGATGGTAGCAAAACTAAAATTTCCAAATGAATTAGTTAATTATGTAGTACCACTCATGCTTGTTCCGCTAACACTGCAGATGCAGCATTGATCAATGAACTTAAAACTCGACAGTAAAATTGGGAATACGAATGTCAGTCAAGTCTATTCGATTCGACATTGAAGTCAGGGACTACACTTCAATGTCAGAGAATTCAAAGATCAGAATTGGGCAATTTGGGCTGGCTAGTGATTGCAGTGTATTGGTCCCCTATAAACTGGACTTCCGCTTTCTTTTCTGAGCAAAAATGAAAATTTACTATAAATCAGATGTCTGATAAATATGGCAAACTAAAAACTAATACTCTTGGGTGATTTTAAACGCGGCCCCGATAAGCATCTCATGGATGCAAACGTTCTTCAGTGCATCATGCTGTCTCATGGTCTGGAGCAGACCTCGGAGCAGACTATCCATGGGTACACTAGGATTAGATTTAGATTTCCCGTGAGTGAGCCATTGTGACACCTCCATACTGGGGTACCTGTACCCACGACTTTGCTGGATATGAAGCAAGTGTGTATGATCCAGGCATCTCAGACCATGCTGCACACTATATTGTTTTGAACTGTAAAGTTACCATAAACTAAACATCGTAAAAAACTAAATGTGTCGGAAAAATCGTTTCCAATAGTGATAAGGCTACAATGGTGGATAATACTGTTACGGGTCTCACAATAAATAAATCTCCAACAAAGTCTGTAAATTCTTTTATTGTTTAACACCACAAGTACTTATAACCTCTAATAATTATTCTAAATAATCAAAACACACACAGCTGACTACACTACTACTTGTACTTGTCTATTCTTTATATCCGCTATACTCGTACTGTCACTACTGGCTTCCTTACTTCACACTTCACTTCACTACTTACTGCTCTGTCTATACTTCAGCTTTCACTGCTTCACGTCCAGGATACTACTACTACTACTCTGTCTTCAGCTTCACTCCACGTTCAAGCTTCTACTGCTGCACGCAGCCGCACGGCGGTCCTTATACAGGGTGTTAAGAAAATGACGGATAAACTCTTCAGTACATTGTAGGGGACACTCAGTAGAGTACGGGAAAAATAATTTAAAAAATTCTGGTCTTCAACTTGGTGAGATAAAAAATGCCAAAGTTAACATTTTACTATCTTTGTTTTTCAGTATTTGCAAAAACTAGATGATTTTACAGATATAAAAAGGGTACTTTATTCGTTATCAATTAAAAAAATTGCTTAAGATGTATTACTGGCTTGGAAAATTTAATAAGAATTTTTTTTCTTTTCTAAGATGCTGGAAAAAAAGCATTTGGCAACAACGGTTTTGATACCTTGACTACCTGCATTGTTAGAACTCAGACGAAATTACCAAATACCAACTGTTATTGTGTTAAACGTTGCCAAATTTATTGTTCAATATTTTGCTTATATCTTTTAAAATGTAGCTCTGGATTCTTTTTAATTATTTTTCCCGTACTTTACTGAGTGTCCCCTACAATGTACTGAAGAGTTTATCCGTCATTTCCTTAACACCCTGTATAGTCCCCCCGACGCATCAGTAGGCACATTCTAGTAGGTTGTAAACGTGCATCGGCGCGCCGGCCGTGGATTCTGGAAATGTCAGATTGTTCGGCGAGACCACTCAAGTAATCCATAGAACTAACGACTGTCTGTCAATGTCATATGACATGTGACTGGAATTGTCGCGAACATGTCATTGCCTTATAACCATCATAGAAAAAAGAATGTAAACAAGCAAATGGTGGACTAGAATGTTAAAGGTTAAAGCAATTACTAAAATTTTTCCAGAGCGGTCTCGTTATAATACGTTACCCAGCCTGGATTGGGGTCAGCTGATTGTGGACGATATGGAGTGGACGATATGGATGCTGACACTTCTGCGGATGTATTCTTGGCGATTTTGTGTAGGTGTATGAATGAGTGTATGGTTATTTGAACAGCTGCTGTTGCTCAGAATTACAATATTGTGTGGTTTAACACATTCACTGCGGGGGCAATTTTTAATATTATGTCGATCCTGACATTACCGGACCTCCAGGTCTGGTCGTACCGATTACCGTTCATTCATTACCGGACATTGGTGTCCGGTAGAATGTGTTGCATAAAATTACAATCAAACTGTCTGGTTGTTAGGAAACATTTATATCCGATGGCGGTATCTGGCAGTATACATCTCACTGCACTCACTGCAGTCATGGGGCCACTGTTGTTTCTTGTCTACATAAATGAAATGACCTCCCCTTACTGTTTCAAAAATACTTCACTTTATTGTTTGCTGACAATACAAGCATTTCGGTTGCTCAAGATAAACTCAGTGATGCTCTTGAGCTCAGTGAAAAGGCTGGCACACTTGCCGAAAAATGGTTTCGAAACAACAAACTAAAGCTGAACACTGAGAAGTCTGTTAGAGCTCTATTTACTCTCCGCACACACACGAATGGCTTCACAACAGCGAGCGTGAAGTTTCTAGGTGTTTATGTTGACAAGGCTCTTCTATGGCATCATAGAAGAATAGAATTATTTGTCGACCAAGCTCTCAAGAATATTGTATTTGTTCAGGAGTTTATCTTCAAGTCTAAACTGCAGGGCTTTGAAATGTGCCTATGCTTCTCTCTTTGAATCACAACTTAATTATGGAATACTAGCCTGGGGAAAGTGCGCCAGAAATTTAACCGTTTTCTGTCTGCAGTGAAGGGTGAAAGACTGATGGAAAGCTTGCACCCTCGTGATGACTGTAGGTCAAACTTTGTGAAATAGCGTATTCTTACGTTTCCCTCCTTATTTTTGTTCAGAGCCTTAATTTATGCTTATAATAAAATTAGATGGAGTGTTAGAAATGCAGACATTCATGACCATAATATGAGAGACAGGTATGCGATCCGCGGTGATGCCTGTTGCTTGCCCTTGTCCCAAAGGGGTCCATCGTATCCCAGGTAACATTTCGTGACGAAAACGCGACTGAAAATGTGACCTTTTTAGCTGTCGTGAGTTAGACGAGATCCCGAATTCGTGAAAAAAATTACGACTAATACGTTATAAAACCGCTCTAATTTTAACTTCCGAATTGGTCACGCCAACCACACTTTTGAATGTTGGGCAGCCGTTACGAAACATTGACGATATCGTTAAAAAAAAATCACTTTACCGATTAACAAAATCGTAAGAAACTCGTGGAGAAATAGCAGTAACAGAGTCGTAAAGAAATCGCGACAGTGTGGTGAAAAAATCGTGAAAAAATCGTGACAAAAACGTGAAAAATACTGTGACTGACAGCCTACGAAAATCGCACGTAAATCATAACTAATTGAGGTATATGAAAACGTGAATATTTATGATTACAACACGTGACTTGTTAGTCACGATATTCTCACATACAGGGTGTTACTTAAGTAGAAAAGTTAATTTATAAACATAATGTGTCCTGAAGTGTCTTTAAAATATTAACTTAATTTATAAACTTTAAAATTATAAACTTTAAAATATTATTTGTAACGAGTTGCGTACGGCAACGCTGTGGGCGACGCAAGTGGAATGGGCATGTGAGGGGTGTTTTGGAAGACTAAACAACAGGATTACCTTAAAAAATTTACTAAAATATGTAATAAAACAGGATATAGGTATACAAGACAATAATTATTTATAACAATGCAAAAACTTACAGTATATAGGTAGTAGTCTCTTGTTGAGGTAACCAAAAAAACTTCTTTAAACTATTGGAGACACGAGGTAACTTCTAAAAATATCACTATTAACTTGATGTCGTCGTCTACCTGGGAAGTGCAGAATAATAATAAAGATCACGTTTTTTAGGGTAGTAATAATCTGAAAAAACTTACAGTATAATAGGTAATAGGTAGTCTCTTGTTGAGGTAACCAAAAAACTTCTTTAACTATTGGAGACACGAAGTACTTCCTACTTCCTAATTCACAAATATATGTCTCCTATCCCGTTTCCGCTGAATTCTGCCATGTTGTTTACAAAGAGAAAACTGACAGTGACATTTGACGTATCACTTGTTTTCTGACGAAGTTTTATTAAAAAACTTCAAAGATTCTTTTAAAATAATTAACAAACTGAAAAGTTGACGATTTATTCGCGACGTTTTCGTTACGTTTTGACTTCACTTGTTTTCTGACGAAGTTTTATTAAAAAACTTCAAAGATTCTTTTAAAATAATTAACAAACTGAAAAGTTGACGATTTATTCGCGACGTTTTCGTTACGTTTTGACTTCACTTGTTTTCTGACGAAGTTTTATTAAAAAACTTCAAAGATTCTTTTAAAATAATTAACAAACTGAAAAGTTGACGATTTATTCGCGACGTTTTCGTTACGTTTTGACTTCACTTGTTTTCTGACGAAGTTTTATTTAAAATTTAAATCGTATTCCGATAGCACTTTTTTTGACGATGTATTTCCACCGTTTTTTTAAAGATTGTAAATAAAAATATGGTTATATCGACCGTTCGTCACGATTTCGTGAAGTCTAAAATTTTGTCGTCACGTATTGTTACCTGGGATGTTGCGCTAAAACTTTTCAACAAGTTACCATCATATGTCTACGAAACCAATATTACTCGCTTTAGGAGAATAAGTAGGAATTTCTTCTGGAGAACGCATTTTACTCTATCGATGAGTTTTTGAGTAGCAATGTTGATCGCAATGGCTTTGCTCTGTCTGGATATTAGTTTTTTCTTATAACTCAAGAGCTGTTTCTCGTGCATATACAGGGTGTCTGCTTAAGTTGGAACCATATGGAAAATTTTTTTATTATTGGTTTTATGAAAAAATGTATTCCTGATAAAAAGTTGTGCATGGCCCAAAACTTAAAATGCAGCCATCAGATATCGATTTTTTCAAACCGTATACGAGGTGTGTCAAAAAATAAAAATTTAACGCAAGAGTAAAGTACCTTTATTTTTGACAATATCAAAAATTGTTACTTAAAAAAGTTGATCAGCACTGCAAATGACATTCAAATATGCAATTCATCAAATATTTGTTTTATCAAAGAGTTAGGGTGTATCAGCAGCGGTTTAGTTTTTATGGTGTTTTTTATTGAGTAAGCATTTGCATGTTATTGCATATTTGAATGTTATTTGCAATTCTGATCAACTTTTTTAAGTAACAATTTTTGATATTGTCAAAAATAAAGGTACTTTACTCTTGCGTTAAATTTTTATTTTTTGACACACCTCGTATACGGTTTGAAAAAATCGATATCTGATGGCTGCATTTTAAATTTTGGGCCATGCACAACTTTTTATCAGGAATACATTTTTTCATAAAACCAATAATAAAAAAATTTTCCATATGGTTCCAACTTAAGCAGACACACTGTATTTGTGATTTTATAAACTTAATCATTACGTACTTTGTTTTATTGTAGTGTATCGATTTGTATTTATAGATTTTCACATGTATGTGCTCTGTATTTTGCTTTTATTTTCGTGTATACTGTGATATTTTGTGTTTTATAATGTGCAATGCACTGATGCAATGTTTATTTGTTGTTGTGTTGTTGTTACATATTATTATTGAAAAGTAATAAAAAAATCTAAAAGAAAATTTTCCCCATGTTTTTTGTGTGGTCCAGGGATATGCAAATAAGTGGATTTTATTTATTTATCCCAACACCAAGCAATATACGAAAAAAATTCAAGAAACAAAGAAGTTGTATTATTAGTTGTTAAATCTGAAAAAAATATCAAAATTAAAAAAAAGTAATTACAACAAATAGATTTTGAACCCTTAACTTTAAGGGTAATATCTTTCCAGGTGTGTTTCGTAGGAGTAAAAGTTATACAAATTTTTTTATTTATTTTTACTTAATTTACCCAAATTCGGGATACTGCCCACATATTATGGGACACCTGTAGAATGAATCTGAATAATTTCTATAGTAATGGCCATAGTTAGTTAAAATGCAGTTTGGGTAGCATAGGGCAATGCATTTTAAATGAGTAAGAAACTGACAGCGACGTCAGCTCAATGCAAGCAGTGGCACAGGTTCATATAAATAAATAAATAAATATTGTATGGCTGTGGTAAAGCCCAAGTGTCAGAAGTTTTTAGGTAGCCTCAAGGGCCTCTGACGTAACCTAACGACTGCTGTGAAGCAGCCGGGACCCTCTTTTTAACGTACCTCCCGGAGCACGATATAAGCACAGGTTCATATAAAAATATTAAAATCGAAAGAAAATTGACATTTCTATTCTCAGGATTTCTAGACAAAAATAATTGAGGTTCTGTCGAAATGTCAAAAAGTAATAATTTTTTGATGTTTCTATAACGTATAGACTGAATATTGCAATGCTTGTAGGGTAGGTATTGCTTTTACATTATAAAAATATTATTTGAACACCTTCCTTATTTAAAGAGGTAGGAAAAATGAAACTCGTAGTGCTTGTTAATAAAATTTTATTTCTTGCTAGGTACTTTAATGATAACTTTATTTATCAAGGCTTCCCTATTTGGGAAGTGGCTATTATTTGATAGACAGGCAGGTCAGGTCATACTGTTTTTGCATTTTATATAACGTGGTGATAAAGTTTGGAACAATATTCATAATAATAATAATAATAATTTTATTATAATAACAATGATAGTAATGATTATATTTTTCACTTTGCCAAGTTATAACCTAAACTTTTTATTATGACGTCATCTGTTTGTCAAATATGACGTCATCGCTTTTTTTTAAATGACAACTGCAATTTATTTTCACGTTTTACAAGAAATCTCCTTACCGTTCAAATCATGACATAAAAAAACTGGTACCTTACATAACGATTTTTTTGAAAAAAACGCAGATTTATTTAAGCAATAAAAACAATAATTTAATCAAATAGAAAATAATAATTATATCCAAAACCACAGATTAAATTCAACGTAAATGTTCAATGTGCTCTCCACCAACCATTTGGCATTGGCCGATACGTTTGTATGATACACACTGTGTACAGAGCGCTCAAAAATCTCAGAACTTATTTACTTATTTATCAGTAGTACATTTGCACAAAATTTTCACTACCAAAACAATAAAAATGATCTTAATTTTATCACAGTACAGTTTTTGAAAAATCTGCATTTTTTTTGAAAAAATCGTTATGTAAGGTACCAGTTTTTTTATGTCATGATTTGAACGGTAAGGAGATCTCTTGGAAAACGTGAAAAAAATTGCAGTTGTCATTTAAAAATAACGATGACATCATATTTGACAAATAGATGACGTTGTAATGAAAAAGTTTATGTCATAACTTGGCAAAGTGGAAAATATAATCATTATTATCATTGTTATTATTATAAAATTATTATTATTATTATGAATATTGTTCCAAACTTTATCACCACGTTGTATATATTTTTTTGCGAGTTTTTTTGGTAATCCCTCGGTCCTCGGTTAATCCTAATTAGGTACTAGTTTTTCCTTATAAATCAAATGTCGATTTTTGTCTTCTGATTTATTGGAGTTTCAGTTCTTGGTTAAAAATATATTATTTTTTTAAAAAGATTTTTATAATAATAAAAACGTTTTGGGGCCGATTGGTCCTTGTTCACTCATAAAAATGTATAAAAATAAAAAACTTAAAAATATTTTTTTAAACTATACTTAATACAATAAAATTGGTCGTACAATTGGTGTTTATAATATTTTAAATTTGAATTTTTGAAAAAATAAATTGACTTTTACTTTGATTCTGACATTTTTTATGTGTTTTGGTTATTATGCTTTTGTTTATTATATTTTATTGTAAATATGGTTTTAAAAGTACATATTGTTATTGTAATTGTGATTATTAATAATTAATAAACTAACAATTATTGTTAGTTTGAGTAGTAGCAGGTTATTTTTGGGTGTGGTTTTGTAAGGAATCAGGTTTTTAGTTTTTTTTTTGTTTATGCAAATTTTTATATTTAAATTTTAGTATTACTCTTATATGTAAATTATTATTGTGGTTTATTCATTTAAAATAGTTTAAGTGAAAGTTTTGTGAAAATTTTTTTATAAAAAAATACGGAATTTTTTTTATATTAAAAGAACAAAAAAAACTAAGAACCTGTAGCGTGCGCTTTTCCGTATTTATCCAGAACGAATTTACGAATAGAAAGGTGTACCAAGATGGCGTTCCTTTGGAATGATACCCTCCGCAGGTTCTATAGTTTAAGGCATTGTAGCGAGACCGAGTGACGGACCGTCAACTTGAGCCCGTCAACTGCCAGTGAGAAGAACTGAACGTCAGAGAGAGTGTAGCAAGGTGGAGCCAGGAATATCGATTTTTATTTGGTAAAGGAGAACTGAAGGTGTCAGTTGGTTTCTTGTTGGTTGGAATATCATTGAGTGATGGTGTTTCAGTGAGATGTGTTATTTCGTTGGTTATTTCGTGTTGTGTGGTTAAAAAAACACAGGTATGAAGTTGTTGTGTTAGTCCTATTTAGCAAAGCTAATTTTCCATGTCGTTTTCTAAACAGGAAAGATAAGCCTGTCAATCATGCATGGATGGATGTAAGAAAGCTCGACTGGGACCGACATAATGGCGTCCATCTCGGTAATAATAAATTAGCGATTTGTTGATTCAGATTAGTAATTATAATTATTTTATTTCAGGGCTTTTTCTCTTTTATTTTTCTTTTTTTATTCTCTACATCTAGTTCTATGTTTCTACGTTTCGAGTTCTAGTTCTATTTCTAGAATTCGATATTTTTTGGGTCCCTCTTTCCGGGTGGATCTCTCATAAGATCTAGTTTTTAGTCTCTTAGTTCCTGTCTAAATGTTCTGGTGGTGATCTACGTGGGGAAATATTCCGTATTCAAGGATTTGGTAGATCATTTTTTTTGATGTAATGGCGTTCTCCAGACAAAGCCGGACCTAGCCAACTGGAGAGGGAGCAGGCGTCACCGTTTATCTCATTTTTTTGGATCTTTCTGTTGCAGTCACTTTTCATCAAGAAATGTTGTTGGAGCTTCAAGGTACCTTGTTAATTTTTCTGTTTCATTGATTTTACATTGAATTTTATCTCTAAAAAGAGAGGAAGTAACTTCATCAGATTGCGTTACCAATCTTATCAAGATGGGAATTTTTATTATTTTAATAATTGGGAAATACTTCCCCAATGTTGTTAATTTTAACTAGTGAGTAGAAATGTTTCAATTTAGTATTTAATCTTAATCTAAATTTTTCTATCAAGGAGAAATAATTGGCAATTTAGCTAGTGTTAAGAATGTAATTTTTTTTGTCAAGTACCTAATGAAGGTAATTTGTTGATCAAAGAGATCAAGTTTTTTTATTTACTTTACTATTGTTCTATTTTTAAGAAATGTTGCTAGTATGTAGATGATAAGGGAGAAATCCAAGATAAATTCTTTGTCTCACAATACAATATACCGTTAGCTGGGAAGTTTTATGTTGTTAATTGGAGAAGTCCAATAAATTGTTAAATTTTTTTATGTGAGTTTTATTTTTAGTATCTGTGTGGCCTGAATAATAAAAAGACACAACGTAGGGCAGGTCAGTTATTTAAATTTTGAATCTTATAATTTTTTTATATTTAGACGATCATGTCAACAAATTTGTAGTCCATCATCATTTTCTTTTTAATTTTTACACCCTCTGTCCTGCTTTGGGTACAAACAAATTTGAAGGTACCCAAACGGGATCAGAGGGAAAGGCACCTTCCTTTCGCTCATTTTTTTAGTTTTTCTTTTGGCCTGATTAATTAAAATTTTTTGTGATCGAGCGAAGGAAGGGTTGCAAACCTGATTCCTTACAAAAACACACTCAGAAAACAATAATTAATAATCACCATTGCAATAACAATACTTTTAAAACCGTATTATTATACAATAAAATATAATAAACAAAAGCATAATAAATAAAACACAAACAAATAAATGTCAAAATCAAGTCAATTTTTTTTTCTAAAATTAAAATTAAAAAAAATTATAAAAACGCCATTTTACGACCGATTTTTTGTATTAATTATAGTTTTTTAAAGTATTTTAAAGTTTTTTACATGTTTTTACATTTTACGAGTGAACAAGGGACCGATCGGCCCCGAAAGGTCTCAATTTTTTATAAAAATCTTTTGAAAAAATAATATTTTCATCAAAGAACCTAAATTCTAATAAATTAAACTCGAAATTAAAAGACAAAAATACAACAATTAAGAAGGTTCAAGAAAAATTATCAAATTTTTATTGTATAATAATTAATAATACGGCGAGTAATACGGTTAATAATAGGGGTGGAGGACGTACCTATAGTAACACCAGGAAGTTATTCATTTGCTTTGCAAATTTATGGTTAGCCAAAAAAAAAAAAACGGCACTAAAAATCGGTCTAGGGAGTCCGGTCCTGGTTATCACCGCGTATAAAACACATAATAAACAAAGTGTTGAATACGTCAAGGCCTCGGTCAAGGCCAACCGCGTTGTAGCGTCGGCCATGGTACAGAGCAGTATCGGCCGGCACTGATATAGCTCTCTCATATCGTATCCAAACTATTATAGGGATTGATGTCACGCTTTTTGGAATACATATGCAAAACAATGCAAAATAATATTCGTGCTACTGTTAATTTCGAAGATCTTTGCCCTGAAAGTGAAGAAAAAAATAGCAATTCGAACGTAGTGTCAAAGAGGCCTTAGTTGTGACCTTAATATTAGTTTGCAATGGCTGTTTTTAGCTTCTTACGCACCCCTATTTCGTTCCTCGATTCCAAAAAATTTATGAAACTTTCGATACGTGGATGTGAATATTTTTTTTCCCATATTTTTAACCAAGTACCTAAACCCAAATAAATCGGAAGACACAAATTCAACATACAGGAAGGTTCGATAAAAATTATCAAATCAAATGTATTTTAATGATTATACAGGGTTATTCACGGTATACGCCACGGAAGCTTATGGCCGTGTCTCTGGATTTTTGGATCTTTTTATTTTTGGAGTGGATAGAGACCTGGCAGAGGTACGTTTTAAAATTATATTAATAATGTACAGGGTGTCCCAAAAGCATGAAACATATCAAAGTTATGTTTTTTTAAATGGAATGCTCCTATGTTATTGCATTTTTAGATTGCCTAGGAAGAAAAAAGAAGATTCGCTTTTACAGTTGGTGTTTAAATTCAGAAGTTTGTGAGTTATAAACAAGTGAAAATCGTCATTTTTCAAGTTCAAGGCCCTGTACAAGGAAAACGGCTTAAGATAGAGAAAAACGGCTTACATGTCCCTATTTTAACTTTTCATGTACTATCCAATGATGTAGATGAAATGTTTATATAGGGTGATAAAAAATTTGAAAAATTCTGAGATTTCTCCACGCGTCGACAAATAAAAAAATCAAAGAAAGTACAAATGTTTCTATACCATAGGATAGTACATAAAAAGTTAAAATAGGGACATGTAAGCCGTTTTTCTCTATCTTGAACCGTTTTCGTTGTACAGGGTCTTGAACTTAAAAAATGACGATTTTCACTTGTTTATAACTCAAAAACTTTTGAATTTAAACACCAACTGTAAAAACCAATCTTGTTTTTTCTTCTCAGACAATCTAAAAATGCAATAACATAGGAGGATTCCATTTAAAAAACATAAGTTTGATATGTTTCATGCTTTTGGGATACCCTGTACATTATGAATATAATTTTAAAACGTACCTCTGCCGGGTCTCTATCCACTCCAAAAATAAAAAGATCCAAAAATCCAGAGATACGGCCATAATCTTCCGTGGCGTATACCGTGAATAACCCTGTATAATGTACCAAATCTTACTCACAATAATAAATGAGAATGGCAAAAAATGTATTTTATGCCCCCCCCCCCTCCTTCAATACCCATTTTGATTTTTCTCTATAGGTTGTTTGGATTTGAGAAATTTAATTTTTTTCTAGAGGCTGCGCGCCAACAATTTTAAATGCACGAAAATTCGCGCGCATCAAAAATACAAAATTTGCAATTTCTTTAATATTGAATAACTCGAAAACTATGACATGCTTATACGAGAAAATTCCAAGATAAGCTTCCTTTCTTCTAATAAATATTTTTTTGATATATCCAACGATCAATGAGTTATTAGCGAAATAAACTTTTTTCACAAATCACCCCCCGTGTTTTTTGAGGGGGGCGCTTTGATGTAAAGGTAAGTCAATTTATTTTTTCTAAAATCAAAATTTTAAATATTATAAACGCCTTTTTTACGACCAATTTTTTTGTATTAAGTATAGTTTTTTTTTTAATATTTTTAAGTTCCTTGATTTTTATACATTTTCGTGAGTGAACAATAAGGGACCAATCGGCTCCGAAACGTTTCTATTATTATAAAAATCTTTTCAAAAAATAATATATTTTTAACCGAGAATTAACCAAGATAATTTAACTCATGTATTAAAAATGACATAAGGAATAGTGTTTTTGTCACTTTGACATCGGATAAAGTTAGCCCTAACTTTGCATCTGGATAAAATGTAAGCTAGCTTTTTAGACGCAAAATCAAGTAAGTAGTTACCAAGGTGATATTAATTGACAAATTAATAAAATTAAAATTTTGTTATTCGTTAAATTATCTCCCTAAATTACACACGAGCTTATATTTTTTATCCGGATAAAGATGCACTTTTAAACTCAAATTTGTTTTTTCTTTGGCAATTCAACTCGTCAAATTGTCAGATAAAACGACTCGTCCTTCGGACTCGTCGTTTTATCAGACAATTTGACTCGTTAAATTGCCAATAAAAAACAAATTTTCATTAAAACTGCATCTTTATCCGGATAAAAAATAAGCTCTCGTGTAATTACCCCCGACAAAAATCGACATAAAGAAAGGTTCTATAAAGATTTTCATATCAAATGATGTCAGCATGGAAAATTCCTAGGTCATGATAATAATAAATTATTAAATGTGTGTATGTATAATGCACCAGATGCACACCGTTTGTGAAAGGAGAGTCTAAGGAAAGGAGGCTACCTAATAAAACTGGTTTCAGTTGTGTCAGCCATGGAAGTTAGTTATAATTTATCCGTGGGAGTTTTAATAATTAATTCGCCTAGGTAAAAATTTATTTTATTTACCATTAAACATACCTACTACCTACTGTACGGCGATTTTAAAATGTTTCATATTCATATTAATTGCATTAGAAGAGATCAATTTTATTTGAAGACATGATAAATTTTACCGCGTGATCGACCCTAAATTAAGTTAAGAAAGTGTTTGATCTCTTCTTATCTTGACCTAGGCATTTCATACTAGAATTTTAATAATACGATTTAATCCTGTTTTTGTAAGCTTATGATTTTCGCCAGGTTGTTTTTACTTCCAATTTTTAATTGCATTGAGACTTCGATTTCGGAATATAATGGTTGTATTGGTCTCTTGGTTTTTCATTTTGAACTTTCGAGGTTTCTGGGTTACACAGCGTAATTTAACACAGTTACACAGCTTTCAACCCGCATTTGTCCCATTAGTCAGAATCAAAAATATTTTTTTTGCGAATTTTCATAGTCAAAAGTTTGGTGTCGCAAAAATAAATTTCGTTGTAATGGGGCTATCATTTGAGGTATTATTTGAAATAGCTTTAGTTAGAGATCTCAAAAATATATTTTTTTGATGATTTGAGATGAAGATTCTCCGGAATACTTTTTTGGGAAAATAATAAAATAACAAAATTATTGGTCAATATTTACATCCGCGGCTCCTACAGTTTCACCATGGCACCTATATAGGGGTGGAGAACATACCTATAGTAACACCAGGAAGGTATTATATGCTTTGCAAATGAAAGGGAAAGCCACGAAACGGCCTAAAAACACGGTTTTGAGAGTGCAATGAAAGTACGGACCTGGCAGATGCCAAGATTACATTACACATCGAGTCTACGGGATGTAAGTACTTGAGAATAAAGCCTAGCGCTTCGAAACGAATTCAGGCACGTACTTTGCAATATATGCGCTTATTCATATCGTGAAAAGACCACAGAGATTGATGTTACGATTTTTGGAATATAAATGCAAAATAAATGCAAAATGTGAAATAAAAACCGTGCTACTGTTAATCTCGAAGATTTTCCTTGCCCTGAAAGTGAAGAAAAAAATAGAAATTCCACCGTAGTATCAAAGAGTCCTTAGATGTGACCTTAATATTAGTTTGCAATGGCTGTTTTTAGCTTCTTACCCACCCAGCACCCCTATTTCGCTCCTCGATCCCGAAAAAATTGATGAAACTTAGGAGCCGCGAATGTAAATAATTATCAAATTACTTACTATTAGCGTGCATAAAGGTGTGTTTTCGTTTGATAGAAAGAACTTTCGCGATACCTTAGTTACTATCGCGAGAGTCGGTTCTTCAGGGAGTGTTTACCTCGGTGATTAACTGGTGATTATCATGATCGTAACAAAAATTTCGTAGTATGTAATAATTATAATAACTTTTTTTTTTTAATAACTTTTTAAGTTTGTATATTTTGTTCTGTAAATAATCTTTAGTGGCAAATTTAAATTAGAACCTAAATCCCAATAAAATTCATCAAATATATTATATAATTATAATAACAAAATATGTCAATAATTATTTTGTTAATTGTAACTATTATTCGCGTGATTTGTGTGATGGAATGTGTGATGGAAAAGAAAAAAATAAGAGAAACATGTGGGTTAGAAAATGGTTGTAGAGAAGAAAATGAGCCTACGAATAAATGAATAGACAGCTGCTCTTCTTCAACTGCTTTATGCAATTATTATAATCCGGGCAACTCTTGCCGCAGGCAAGGAAAACGTTCGTATTATTCCAGAAAATTTAAAATATTTAACTTATTGCATATCTTGGTGCACGTTTTGATAATTTTATTTTGTAAACAATACTCGACAGTGGGAGAGTTAGTTTCCTTCGTGAAAACGTCATAGCACGTTTTCATGGTGTCAGTTATTGCTTTCACTCTCACGACCGCTCCTCTCAACTATCACAAACTCGATCACAAATATCTTGGTGAACGTGATGGTGTGATAGTTCTACTGCAACAGAGTGAGAGTGACTATCAACCAGTTTACAGGAGGCAAGTTGTCCGAGATTGAGAGTTACTGTCATGAGAGCTCTACTCTCACCTTGATACTCTCACCCTGAACTATCATCGTGGAAACGGGTCCCAACCTAAGCACCTGGGTGATTATAGAAATTCACAATCGATATTCATAAGGACTCGATTAGTAAAAGACAAAAATTTCCTATTGTATTTCTACAAGATCTTAATTCAAGATAATATCAAATCAACTATAATACAGATTACGTGGCCTACAGGGAAACACACAATATCGGCTTATTGATTAAAACTTCATACTCATTTAATAATTATTATTACAATAAGAAAACGATAACGTTCTGTTTTTCTCCTTCTCTGTCGCTTTTCTGTGGCCTTTCTACTTTCACTATAAAAAAATTCAAAAGCATAAGTTCATTCCGTTTCTTTATTGTTGTTAACAATACTAAAAAGCGATGTCGTCCTCAATAGTATATTTTTTATTAAAAAATGCACTAAAATAATTAACCAGAATACGTCAAAGTGAGCTTCTTAATTATTATTAATCTTCAACGAAAAAAGTCCATAAAGAAACGCCAATAAATCGTCACTTTTTTTAAGAACCAGTCCAGGAATCAGTAGGTATACAGTGGGCCCGGGATTAAAATAAACAGCATGGGGATCTCGGAAACCGTGAGAGATACAGGTGGGCTAAATCAGCAAAAAGTTAGGCAATTTAGGGGTCAATAATATTCCGTTGAGAAGATCAGAAAATTCTGCTTACATCCCGAGATATTCGTAAAAAAACGAAATCCTACGATTTCGTTTTTATTTTATTTTTTCTGAAGTTATTTGGAAAGATATAAAACGATACTTTTCCATTGCTACTTTTTTAGCTCTATAAGATGGCGTTTAAAAATTACAATCCAACTTTTCGTTTCAAAGAAATCTTATACAGTATTCAGTACAGTCACTGAAGGCTTTCCCTTCAGAAAAGTTTAAAAACCTTGAGAAAACGTGATCGGTTATCGCGCTAGAAAAATCACAATAAAAAAAACAGTTTACCATGCCCCTAATATTCAGAATCTCATGGAGACTTCAAAATTTTCACTATTTCTCTGCTCTAACTGCCTAACTGGTCATTCTAGTAGTTACCATCAAATTTGTCCCAGAATCTGTCGTCAAAACAGCTTTCGTAACTTTCCAAGGACATTATGAGTTTCTCCGAGTCCCCTTTGGCCTCTGTAACGCTCCTTGGTTTTTCGAGTCGATATTTTCACTATTTTCAGTCAGCTTCGATCTAACACTCTTCTAATCCCATACCTAAATGATCTATCTTAGCATCACTAGTGCTCCAAATCGCATCACTCTGTGCACGCCTGCAGACCTGATGTTTGGCTATAAATTGCAAACATCTCAAGACCGTTTCCATCCGATAAATCCTGATCCTCTTGATCATCTGGATGTTGCTCCCTTCCGAGCTCCAGCTGCATCTCGTCTGCGAAGCCACCCGTATCAATCCAGATCACACTGTCAATGCTAGGCAAGCCAAATAGTTTCACGTGGGCGACGTGGTCCTTTTATCTCTAGCAGGTCCCATTCAACGCCGGTACAAGCGGAAAATTGTTACCACAACATCGAAATCCCTTCAACAATACGGAAATCACAAGACCGTTCTAGCATCAAGGAAGATCTCCGCAGTTCCCGAGCACGTCATCCCTACGCCGGTGTCGTGAGTACTGAACATCTTAAACCATTAATCTCTAGTCAACAAATCTCTCAGATAACTCTCATCAAAATCTCATCCAAAGCAAATCAATCAACTCAACCGTCAGCGGCTTAAATCAACTCAGTTGTCCGTGACTCAAACTTAGCCGTCGGTGGTTCAAATCAATCAAAACAGCCGCAAAGGCTCAAGTTTATCTTTCAGATTCATCGCTCAAAGGTAAGTTACCGCTTCTTCCTACCAGCCCATTCTTCTGCTCGTTTTCTTCTTCCACTTCATCTCGTTCGAGAACGAACGCCTTTTCAGGAAGGCCAGTATGGAAGTTCCTCTAGTTCCTGCCAGTGTAGAGGCTCCCCTACTGTAGTCGGGAGCCCGCGTATCAGGGGAATCACCCGGAGCCGGCAGAACGATCAGTCGGACCTGAAACCGGTGGCCGGCGTCGAGGTTCGCGGGGAGGACAGTCTTGTATCGTCATTCATGCGATCCGCGTTCCGTCGGCTAATAATCTATCGATTCCTCGCTGTTAGATCCGATCCACCGAATTGTAGTATCCTATACTAATAAATACTCTCAAATATACAATTATCTACGCTCTGTCGTGTTTTTAGTGACCCTATTCTACTCTATCCACTCCCAAAACAAAATTTTCATAAAATTAAGAAACATAGCCAAAATCTTCAGTTGCGTATACCTACCGTGAATAACCCTGTATAACTTATTCTATAACCTGTCAGTTATAGGGGTTGATGTCACGCTTTTTGAAATGCAAATGCAAAATAATAATCGTAAAGCCATTCTTATTTTGTCTTCTCAGATAATCTAAAAATGCAATAACGTAAGAGCATGCTATTGAAAAAAAACATAACTTTGATATGTCACTCTCATATCGGATACCTCTATGGTCCAAAATTATTTTAAGTTGTAGGCACTTACACCCTGTATAAAACTCAGTTTAGAAAATTTTTTAATCACGCACGGTTCAGGCTACACAGACCGAGACGGTAATGGCGCCCCACCCTGTATTATGCGATATTTTTTCAATATCTATTTTTTATGAGTTTGTTTTTTAGTGTTTGTCATATCACATGTGAGGCGCGTACCTAATCTTTTGAGATTTTGCCCAAAGCAAAAGATTTATTGGGTAAATATTTACATCCACGTATCCTAAAGTTCCCAATTTTTTCGGGGCCGAGGAGCGAAATAGGGGTGCTGGGTGCGTAAGAAGCTAAAAACAGTTATTGCAAACTATTATTGAGGTCATAACTAAGACCTCTTTGATACTACGGTCGCCTTGCTATATTTTTCTTCACTTTCAGGGCAAGGAATATCTTCGAAATTAACAGAAGCACTTGACGTATTCAAAACCTCTAGTGCATGTTTATACGTGTATTATACGCGGTGTTAACCAGGATCGGACTCACTAGATCGATTTTTAGTTTCGTTTTTTTGCTAATCATGCATTTGCAAAGCAAATGAATATCTTCCTGTTGTTACTATAGGTACGTCCTCTACCCCTACATAGGTGCCATAGTGTAGGATACCCAGATGTAAATAATGACCATTTATTATAATATGGTCATATATAATAATTATGGTCATGAACAAGAACAATGTTTCCAACAATAAATCGTTAACAGATAAGAATTAACGTTTTATTTAACTCCGCAATATTTAGTAAAAACAAAAATAAATTGTATACGAAAGCAACTTAATAAATTACCAGTCGAATGTTTGATTGATACAGGAAGTACTTGTACGTTAATGAGAGCATCTGTAGCTGGGAAATTGAAATTCGCAGGCCACTTCAGTCGCCCTGCGTAGTTTGATGGGTAACATCAACAAATGATAGTAGGCAACGTATGCTGAAATAAAAGTCGACTTCGTATCCCGTAAAATACCATCAGTGAATGTACTTGTTTTAGAAGTGTTTTTACAATTTGATTTAATAATTGGAAACTTAAGTTTGGATGACTAAAAGAGGAGATGAGATTATTTTATGACAACGGAATTTTCTGATTGGCAAGCTACCAATAAAATAATGTCTAGAGGTGTCCACGAAGTCGATAGTATTTCAAAATTTTGGATTTGTACATGATTAATTGCGGTGACATGTCGACAGGAACACTCACTATATAGTTATAGTTTGTTACTTAAGTGTAAGTAGCCTCTCAGAATTACGCAAAAATTAACGAATGATCAATGAGGTGGAAGACTGCAGAAAAGTTTTTAGGAGGTACATATAAAACTCTCGTGGCAGTAGACAGGCTAAAACCTCGGATGTTTCTAAAAGGTAGGTAGGAAATTCTTTTTCCTACGACCACTATACAAAACACTACTTTGCGCATCGTTTTTTGTGCGCAAACTAGCAGATTTCTCACGTATCCAAAACTGTGCGACAAAGTGACATAAGGCATAGCCAAAAATCGTTTCCGTACTGTTTTAATGTAAAGATGGGCGGTAACTGAGAACTCACTGTTACTTATTGTTAATGGAATAACTATTCATTTAAAGCTTCAAGGTAATAAAATAAACACAAATGGGATAACATAGAACCCGACAAGACTATAAAATATACTCATTATTCTCTTGTGGCAGTAATTATTAAAATTTACGAGTTGATCCATCGCTAATAACAGCATTGCGTAGCGTTCAAATCAAATTCACGAACGTGAAAACTCGCACACCTCTAACTTCAATCCACGACTGCGCCTGCGTTGTGTGGAAGTTGCATATCTACCACGTCTCCAGGCTCCACGTCATGCACTTTATTTTTAGTTTAGATACGGAGTCTAATAATAAATAATAATAATATTGTGGGTAGAATTCAATGATTTAACAGTATATAATAGTAATATTAAAATGTCATTGGTAGAATAATTGAAAATAATACCTAGGTAGTCTGAAAAAATAAATTTTAGTTACTTACCTATCATTATAATGGATTCTGATTCCTTTGAATTTGAAGCAGAAAATACACCACCTGCTGAAGTCAGAAAACAAGCAGGTTTGTGTTCTTTGAATTTGCTACCTATAGTTTCGAGAGAAAAATACGAATCTGCTTATAAACATTTCATAAATTGGAGAAAAGGTCATAAAAGCAGAGCATTGTCAGGAAAAATAATTTATGTGTTAAATTTGTTAAATAATTAATCTGTTAAATTGTGGTCGTAGGAAAAGTACTGTGTGTAGCACGTGCGGAAAAGAAATTTCACACTCGTGTGAATTGTGACACTCGACTTCGTCTCGTGTCACAATTGTTTCACACTCGTGAGAAATTTTCTCTTTTCCGCACTTGTTTCACAATATACTATTTCCTACGACCACTATACAAAACACTACTTTGCGCATCGTTTTTTGTGCGCAAACTAGCAGATTTCTCACGTATCCAAAACTGTGCGACAAAGTGACATAAGGCATAGCCAAAAACCATTTCCGTACTGTTTTAATGTATGTAAACAATAGTGATGGGCGGTAACTGAGAACTCAACTGTTACTTATTGTTAATGGAATAACTATTCATTTAAAGCTTCAAGGTAATAAAATAAACACAAATGGGATAACATAGAACCCGACAAGACTATAAAATATACTCATTATTCTCTTGTGGCAGTAATTATTAAAATTTACGAGTTGATCGCTAATAACAGCCAAATCAAATTCACGAACGTGATCGTGAAAATAACTCGCACACCTCTACTAACTTCAATCTACGACGCGCAGCGCTTGCGTTATTGTGTAGAAGTTGCATATTAATGATATATAACCTCTCTTAAATCATTGTTATTATCTACCACGTCTCTCCGCTCACGTCACTTATTTTTAGTTTATACGGAGTCTAATAATAAATAATAATAATATTGTCGGTAGAATTCAATGATTTTACAGTATATATATCTTATTTTTTATTTAGATGGACTTGTCAAACAGCTGTCAAGTTGGTAGCCTGTGCAATCTCTAAACAGTAATTTTGATATTATCTGATGGTTGCCTGATTCATTAACCTTGACAAAAAATCTACGTTGTGACTAGAGTTACGGCAACATTCCCCGACACGGGTACAGGCTATGACGTCACCTGCAAAACATATTTCCTGTTTTTTCCTTGTTGCACTGTTATAAAATGGAAATTTGAAAATTTTAACTCAATTTTCTTTGAAAATTGTTCATTTCTAAAAGTTATTCATCTTTTGAGCATAAATTTAACTGTTGTTTAGCATGTTATCTAATGACGTTTTGCGAAAACAGAGTTGGGATCTACTACAGTCGTTACTCTAGTCACAGCGAAAACGCCAAGGAACTTGAACAGTTTGTTGAAGTTGTCAAACTGACAAATTAAATTAAATTCAAAATTAATAAAATGCTGAAGCAGAGGTTTTATTTCAAAGGAAAGAAAATAATGAATGCTCATTCTTATTAAAAGATCTTTCTCCAAATTAAACAACAATACAGTTTAATCGGATTCCTTGAAATATCTAAAGAGAATCTTGAAACATGATTGAATAATGTAAAAAATGTAAGTACCTATTTGTCAATAAATCTTCTATTTTCAATATTTTTACATAAAATTAAGAAGGGAAGGGAATAATCCTGTGTACATAAGACTTGTAAAAGTAAATAGGTGCTTACACTTATAAATGACTACATATTAAAAAAATTGCGTTTGAGTGTAGTTCTTTGGATTTTGAATTTTGGAATCAAAAATGACATCTCAAGTAATCGACATAACCTAAATTAGTTTAGGAACTATCCTGGGTCGTTTTTTGCTGATGCAGCTGGTTCAACCACTGGTTTGAAGCGTATTAAAGGATGACGTCACTAGTTTGATTTGCAGAAAAATAAATGTTTTTGAACCGCTATCATCAGTCATGTCATATCTGTCAGTTTACAATTAAATTCAAAAATAGTTTATAACCTAACTATAAAATTAACTGAAAGACTGAAGACGGTAAAATTTGCCCCTTTTCAATTTTGTCCTACAATGTTCCCAATTCAAAGCCACACTTATAACACCGTCGATTAAGTAGTTCGTTGCCATAACTTTCATATTAGAGAACGTTTTGCATTTTCATGATTTGTTGTGGAAGTCTTCATCTGCATTTTTTTAAATATTGAAAATATGGGGATAAAACGGTCATGCCGGCAGTATAATTTAAGTTAATACATTAACAGTTACTAACAGCCTACCTTAGTTTAGGATCTGGATGAGCCTTTTATATTTTTTATGTAGCCACGGTTTGAATGTATACGCATCGTAAACAAAAATAACTTTGAACATCTTTGGGTGAGCTCTCCCCGCTGAGCCGTCAGTGAGCTGTCACTACCATTTCTCCTATCTCAAAACGCTACTAACCGGTCTCAAAGATTGGTTCAAACCACAATCAAACTGCTTAAAGCGTTTTAGTTCGTGACGTCATTACTTTAACACAAAAATGTAATGTTTGAAACCACAACGCAGCTGGTTAAACACGCTGCATCAGTAAAAAACGACCCTAGTGACTATTCTAGTAACAACTATCACCACAACCAACCTAATCAGTCTTGTTGCCAATCGTTCCCCTAGAATTTTGACTTGGTGGAATCCATCTAAATAAAAAATAAAGTATAATAGTAATAATAAAAAGTCATTGGTAGAATTGAAAATAATACCTACCTAGGTAGGTAGTCTGAAAAAATAAACTTTAGTTAGGTACCTATCATTATAATGGATTGTAATTTCTCTGAATGTGAAACAGAAAATACACCACCTGAAGTCAGAAAACAAGCAGGTTTGTGTTCTTTGAATTTGCTACCTGTAGTTTCGAGAGAAAAATACAAATCTGCTTATAAACATTTCATAAATTGGAGAAAAGGTCATAAAAGCAGAGCATTGTCAGAAAAAATAATTTATGTGTTAAAATTGTTAAATAATTAATCTGTTAAATTGTGGTCGTAGGAAAAGTACTGTGTGAAGCACGTGCGGAAAAGAAATTTCACACTCGTGTGAATTATTGTGACACTCGACTTCGTCTCGTGTCACAATTGTTTCACACTCGTGAGAAATTTTCTCTTTTCCGCACTTGTTTCACAATATACTATTTCGAAACTCTTTCTTAGCTCAGCGAAGTAGCGAAGACGGTCATTATATACATCCGCGGCTCCTACAGTTTCACTATGGCACCTATATAGGGGTGGAGAACATACCTATAGTAACACTAGGAAGGTATTCATTTGCTTTGCAAATGAAAGGGAAGGCCATAAAACGGCTTGAAAAACCGATTTTGAGAGGGCAAAGAAAGTACGGTCCTGACACAAGCGCGGAGTAAATAGCACTAATCTCGATGCAATTAAGGATATATCCACTTACGACACAATGCGAGCGCTTCCAAACGTATACAGTCCCGTATTCGCATCATATCCGCTTTTTCATATCGTGAAAAAACCACATGGATTGATGTTACGATTTTTTGAATATAAATGCAAAATTCAAAATAAAAACCGTGCTACTGTAAATCTCGAAGATATTCCTTGCCCTGAAAGTGAAGAAAAAAATAGAAATTCGACCGTAGTGTCAAAGAGGCCTTAGTTGTGACCTTAATATTAGTTTGCAATGGCTGTTGTTAGTTTCTTACCCACCCAGCACCCCTATTTCGCTCCTCGGTCCCGAAAAAATTGATGAAACTTAGGACACGCGGATGTAAATATTTACCGAATTTATTATCACAGGACTGGGCTTTTAATATTTTTAAACTTCCGAAGGCTGTATCTCATTTGTTTTTGACTTTTTTAAGAAAAGTTATTTGAAAAAGTTATTTGCCTTGATAAATTCTATACACTGTCAAAAAAGTATCAACACAAGAAACAGCCTGTATGTTGAAAGAGAAACTTGCTGTTTTTAATTGGAAGTATGTATGTTATTGCATCATTAGAAAAAAAAATTACCTAGGTACACACAACTCGACGTAATTACTTTGAAGAATAATGGAGTTTTTATCATTTTATTTTTCAAATTCGAGTAAACAAATTACTCATCATGACAGTTATTAAAATGTGCCGTTTATTTCATAAATTTATCGTATAATTATAAGCTTAACACCCACCAAGTTTCATATAACAAAATTGACAGCTTATACGAGAAAAATGCAAGGCAAAATTTCACGAAAAAATGTGTCAATTATTGCAACTTTGACTTTATTTTCTATAAGATCGGGTTTCAGTGGGATTTTTTAGTCAAGTGCAAGAAGATCTCCAGTTTACCTTCAACTTATTTTGAACCAATGAAAGGAACCGAGTAGGTAGGTCACAGCACAGTGAATCATCAAATTATATTTTTTCGATTTTACTTGTATGATGACAACTTCGAAAATAACCGACAGTTAGATCTTTTTTATTATTAAAAATAAGTTAGGCGAGTGTTGGAACGTCCAAGTGAGTAATAATGGCCATTCTCCACGAGATGAATAATACGGTATTTTCTCTACGATTCTGTCATCATTCATATACGAAATCATCCATCATACCTACAACTTTCAAAATATATTATTTAATAAGACAGCACTTGATTATGCATAGGCAAAGTGTGTCCTATAATACAGGTTATGCAAATTTCATAGTGCCTGTATTGGGATATCCTAAACCATAAGAGATACAGGGTTGCTTAAATTAGAGAAAAGTTGCGCTATTTTGTGGGCATCTCGAATCCGTCAAGACATACAAGATATCTGTGACTGCTCCTGAAATATCCTGAAAAAACTGAAAAATCGAGAAATCTTATTTTTGCCATATCTTTCTTGCCATTGGAAATTAATAAATAATTTTTCGTAGGCTTACATAAGCCGTTGTGAGCTATTCATCTGACGTTTCAAAAATTTTCAAAGCCTACTAGATCCCATAGTTTTCATAGCCAACTTTCGTTTTTCTTATGGCCGCCATATTATTTTTTTATGTCGTTCGATAAGAAAAAAATAATGGAAACAAAAAACTACTAAACTTCAAAAAATAAATTTCAAAAATGTTTGTTCTTCTTTTTTTTCCTAAAAAAGACAACTTTTTAGATCGAATATCATAGAGAAATTAATAAACTATAAGGCAAGCAGTATGACTTCATATTGACCTATTTTAGTTAAAAACTTTCTGTTTTTCTTTGAAAAAAGAAGAATAAAAATTTTCCAATTTTTTTTTCTAAAATTTATTAATTTTTGGTTTACATTATTTTTTTCTTATCGAACGACATAAAAAAAATAATATGGCGGCCATAAGAAAAACGAAAGTTGACTGTGAAAACTCTTGGATCTAGTAGGCCTTGAAAATTTTTGAAATGTCAGATGGATAGCTCTTAACGGCTTATGTAAGCCTACAAAAAATTATTTATTAATTTCCAATAATAAAAAAGATATGACGAAAATAAGAAATCTCGATTTTTCAGTTTTTTCAGGATATTTCAGGAGCAGTCACAGATATCTTGCATGTCTTGACGGATTCGACATGGCCACAATACTGCAACTTTTCTCTAATTTAACCGACCCTGTATCTCTTAGCGTTCAGGAGATAGCAATATAGAGAAGGATACATGATGCACCCTGTAGAGTGTCGAAGTTTTTTTTTTTTCATTAAGGCGCAACATTTTGGAATTGTAATGAATTTTAATAAAGGATGTTCGAAAACAAATTCGTTTGGAGTAGGCCATGACAGCAAAAAGGTTTGTTTCAACTTAATCCACTCTTTACAACTGACAGCTCTTGATTTTGTTAGGTTAGGTCTTTAATTTTATTACAATTACTACAGTTGTCAAAACATTCAAGAACGTTAATAAAAGGCACTCACACATAACATAAAATAATAAAATTATAAAATAAATAAATAATAATAAATAAATAAAAATAATAAAATAAAATAATTTAGATAAAATAACTATGTAGTTATAAAAATTAAAAACCGGTTTTCACTATTTTTTTTTTTTTTTTTTGATGAATAATTATGATATGTGATACATGATACTTGAATGGTTTTTTACGCGCTCTTAAATGGTGCCAAAATCCAAAATAGCTGCCATAAGAAAAACAAAAGTTGGATGCCGTATCTCTGAAAAGGAACACCCACCCTGTATAAAACATAAGAACTCTAGCCCATTTAAATATCACCCTTTTACTGTGTGCCAAATTTCAAGTCATTATCTTATAAACAAAGATACTGGGAGGAGAAGAAAATCACGATTTTCAATTTTTCCGCCATATTTTGTAAACGAACTTTTTTTTACAATTTTTTTTACTAATTTTCACTCATATCAACATAGGCAACTTTTATGTAATTTAACCAACCCTGTACATATCTGTGCTACTTCTCATGATCCCAATGGTGAGATATACCTATATATATATATATATGTATATAAAAAAAGATCTGTATATCTAAATGGAGAGTACCCCCTGCTAGTGAAGTTGGAAGAAAGCAATCAAAAGACAGCCTATGTGGCAAACTTTCCTAATCAATCATCATGATCAAGCTCTAAAAGTTTTATTCTTGCAGAAGCTTCAACCTTGCAGTTTTCAAACTTGTATTTGAACATTTCAGGCTACTTCCTTTAAATTTTATGATTTGCGCTTCGCCCCAAATTTAAGATTTAATTTAAGGCCGTTGTCTTTCAACCTGGGCTTGAATTCCTCCAAGAATTATCGTGCTTTATCTGCAAATTATGTAGGTATAATGTACTTTCAAAAATAGCTAATGCTAATACATACATCTAATACATACTACTAAATCTTTTGATAGCTGGCCATGATGTAATATCGATAATACCATCGATACCGTGATCTTCGTTGCAAATTTGCAATAATTAGCGTTAGATAACAACAAACATTTTATTTTTAAATTTATTGTTTGTTTATTTCGAGGTTTTGTGAAAAAATATGTGAAAAAGTATAAATTATGCCAAGTTCCTATCCTAGACGTAACGGTGTTTGGAAAATCACAGAAAAATATTGTGTCAATTGATTATAAACCAAACATTTCAAAAAACCACTAAGCAATATTGAGACCCTTAAAAACCGATAAATTCGTCTTTCTTCAAGTGCAAGACTGCCCGAAAAAGCTAATCTTACCGTTTGAGCTTCATCTATGTCTAGTTTGTCATAATTAATAATTCCTCAATATACTTTTAAATATAAAACATGTCAGAAGTGGAAAAACTAAGCTTTTATAACTTTACCCGTCTGTACCTAAGTAGATAAGAATGAGCAATAAACTTAAATTTCAGGATCAGGTGCACCTTGCCGCCAAAAAACATTTATGTCATTTAGTTCTAATTTTGGACAGAATCAAGGTCATACAAATATTTACGGTACACAATCTGCGATATGCGTAGAATTGATGACGTCTAGAATGGGCTCGAGAATGGGTCTAAATAATAATAATTGATTCAACGTCACTGATTTTTTTCTAAAATTCTTGTAGTATGTGCCGGGTGTCCCAACACTAGTGTCCACCCCCTAAATAGAGCTTAATTTTAAAGATAAAAAATTGAAACTTTGAGGATTTGTGTACTTGATATAGGACCACGGAATGGCGTAATTAGTTTCATTGAAAAAAATTTAGTGCGGGCGTCAGCGATAAAAAACTGTAATATGGTGGTAAATTGTCACAAAAAAAATCGATTTTTCATTTTCTTCAATATCTAGGTAGAAATCGATTAATAAAATCAAAATCGCTTGAAAGAAATGTGAAAAAACTAATTATAAGGCTTTAATTAAATAAAATATAACTATATAGCAATGACAGGTAGAAACTGATTTATGATGTGCAATAAGGTGATCAATATAATCTGAAAACGGTAGGTGCAATAAAGTTTTATGACAAAGTAAATAAGGCCCAAATAAATAGAAGGACGGTTCTTGCTGTGCGAGCCGGCACACTGAACCTGCACTGGACAGTGTCGTATTATGGAGTCATGAAAAAGGTGATTATTAAAAAGCTATTAATTTTTTTTTAATGAAACTAATTATGCCATTCCATGGTCCTATATCAAGTACACAAATCCTCAAAGTTTCAATTTTTTATCTTTAAAATTAAATTAAGCTCTATTTAGGGGGTGGACCGAGGGGTGGACACCCCTCGGGTAGAGGTGTTGCGACACCCGGTACAGTTAGCGTCAGGGAAATTAGAACGGCAAATTTTGTTATTTCGATTAGTCCCATAGAGTGCACTTCAAAATATGTATATTTTTTCAGCGACATTCTTTAAATTTTAACAATAACATTCCTAGACCTTTGGCCGAGCCTTTGGCAGTTATCACGAGTTTTTATCTGCAACTACTTACTTGTCATTATTGAAAACATTTAGAATTACATTTTTGATCAGAATCTCCCAGGGAAACAATCAAAAAAGAAACACAATTTTCGTTTATTCCACTTAAGATCACACCAAGTTTTTGCCTCTCTGCTGGTTATAACAGTTCTGTTTCAAGGAAATCAAAAATTACTAATACAGGAGTGGTTAAAAATAGTTTTGGTGCCTAAATTACCAATTTTATGAAATAGGACTCGAAAAATTAGTATACGGACATGTGAACTGTTTTGCTGCATCTGCAACGTCACTTAAGTGACTATCGTATCGATGTTCTCCACCGTAATAGATCACTGACAGTGTCCTTTATTTTATAATTATTATTATTATCCACACAGATGGATCGATGGATCGATGCTCTGTTCGTTGGCTCGGCACACATCTTTCGCAATAATAAAAAAAAACATTCGAACGAGGCATTCTTTCGGCCTCACCTTGTCTCGTTTCCGTTCGTCCCGTTCGTCTTCAGATGAATACGCGCCTTTACAGGCTCACTTTTCCAAAAACTACTGTTATGCGCTAATGACAATAATAATTATTAAAAAACAAATATTTAAGAAATAGTTTAAATACAAAAATAAATACACATATAATATCTATTCCGGCATGTCTAGATTTCACATTTTAAGGACTATTGCACAATCCTACTTGTACAATTTTTTTGGCACCACCCTCTGTTCTACTAGCTTTTAAACTTCAGTGAGCACAATGTGTACTGAAAAGTTGTAATTTCATTTGCACTGTAATTAAAGGCTCCCAAAATACTATTACCTATAATAAGCCTATACTAAAATTTACGTTCAACAATAATTGTTTTAAGAACTTTAGTTAAATATTATTTACAAGTTATTATTATTTTTATTATTTTACAAGTATATTCAAAATTCTAGAGTTCAATGGAGATATGTAAAATAAAAATATGAATATAATCTTGCCAAAAAGGTATTTTTTTCTAAACATATTTGTAGATCCTTTATTTATTAATCGTTGAGTATACGTGCCTTTTCTCTCGTATTCATGATTGTCAATCATCCTTAGCATCGGTGGTGTCTGAAACTACAATAAATCTTGAAGTGAACGCACGATTAGTTTTTCAGACTGATCGCTAGATGTCACTCTGTTTAAACCGCACGGAGAAACTTGTAATTTGTTTTCTTAAAACCTGAATGGCTTTCAGACATTCGAAAACATCCTCTGGATACTCCAGATGCAGCACACTGATGAGCCCCAATAAGGCGCAACACGTGCCTGGGCTTGTTCTGGTACTCCGGTGGCTCTGTTGTTGTTTGGATGGAAGCTCTCTTGATTGAATTTCAGGCACTGTCAGTATGACAAATGTTAGGGCGACGGAGGAATACTCCGACCCCATTTAACAGGCTAGTAATTGCACTTTATGTGCTTTATACGACCTGCATTCACTCCTTTATTTATAATACTCTCGTCCGTTATTTTATTATGACAAATATCAAATGTTAGATAATATATGGATTGATAAATCGCACATGGGTTGCCTAGCTAGATAAGATTAGATTTAGATTCATCGTGGGCCATTGTGACACCTCCACTGCGAGCGAAGGTCTATTATGGCTCACATTTAGTCGTGCTACATTAACCCCATCAGGTCAGCCTCTTTGAGGAAGTTGACCATCTTGACTATTGTTAATGTATCCAAGTCCTCTGGTGTGAGAAAGTCTCTCCCGAAGGTTTGCAATCTGATCTATCCCAAAGCGGGACACTCGCATAGGATGTGTTTTGCTGTTTCGTCATCCTCCTAGCACAGGCGGCATTCAGCGCTGATCGCTAAACCCATTCTGTGCCGATGATGATTCAGCTTGCAGTGTCTAGTATATACGCCTATATTCTTTCCTGTTTTTTTTTTTCAGTTTCCTATTGTTGTTTTGGCATTATCCGGTGATATACCAAATGCAGAATTACTTTGTTCTTTGTTGCTCTTTGCTAGAGCATTCAAGGTTAGTTGACAGTTCCAGACCAACTTGGACTTTCAGTGGCTGGAGCTAAGGGCTTTTAGAGCCGCTTGGCTTTCTGAAAATAACTTTTTTGATCTTCATTGGCAGTGCATCTTTTCCTGCAACTGCGCACAGAGCTTTATGGTATAGATTTCGGCCTGGAAAGTATTTTCGTGAAGGCCCAGGCTCGAGAAGACTCTATTCTTCGAGCCAGCGCTACACACCCCAGCTCCAGTTCCTGTGGATGTCTTGGATCCATCGGTGAACCGACTAAAATCTGCTGACAGGAGTTCATTTCTGTTGTCCTCCCATACGTCTCTTCCCGGAAGAAGGACTTTATAAGCAGAGAGTTTCATGATTGTCTTAGACATTATATTCGAGGGCATACCCAGTAGAGTGTGACCTCGAGTGTGACTTTCAATGCCATCCAGTAACCTGTGTAACGTACACCCTGTACGTACCGGCTAAATGCCAGCGACGCAGAGACAATGGCGGGCGCGCGCAGTGAGTGAGTGATGGTGGGTTTTAGTGCATCGGCCGACTGGAGGCCTCGAGTTCGTCGAGTCTCGTCGACTTCGACTGTCGAGTTGAAATCAGGGCGTTCATCTTCATACCGGCCCTTTCACTCTTTTTTCACTTCTGGATTCGCTAGAGGAAGGTACATTTCCGCAAACACAGGGAATTTTTAGCGAAATGGCGTTGTGAACTTTCACTTAAATTATTATAAACATCGCCCACGTTTTTGGCTTGCTTTTTCCCTGGAGGCGAATTTTTCCCTGGAGGCAACTTTTTCCCTGTAGGTCATCTTTTCCCTGGAGTTCACTCTTTTCCCTGGAGGCCATCTTTTTCGTACCGAGAAGAACTCCACGTACCAAGGCAGATTTTCTTGGATACCAAGTCACCCTTTCAAACCAAGCAAGTTCCTGGAGCCAAGCCATACGAAGATAAGTGCCTTGTAAACTCTTAGCACCCGATCCATTCATTCGACTAGCCCCGCACGCTCTTGTTTTTTTATTATCTGTTAACCGTGCTCAAGAGTGTAATATTAATCACTGTGATATATTTTATATTTTAATAAAGAGTACCTGTTGTTCTGCTGACCCGCTTGTTATTGTTGACCCTCTTAGACTAGCGACTCAACCTACGACCCTTGTTATCTTTTACCGTCTCATGCTCTCAACGACTATTGTTCCCCTCTAAGGGTAATAATAGTTCGTTTCACCTGGTTTGCTCCAAGGTATAATCCTTTGGCAAGCTTCTTACCATGTGTAGCATTCTATGTGTAGTCCATCTGACCTATCTCTTCAAATAAATATGGAGAGGTGGCAAGTTTTGACCACCAAGCATTGCTGCCATACGCAATTATAGGTCCGACGACCGTTACATAAAGCCAGTGTATTTGTTTGGGTTCGATTCCCCATGCTTTGCCACAGATCCTTTTACACGTTCATAAGGAGAATTTTGGCTCTGTGTATAACTTTTTCCAGATAGGAGTTCCAAGTAAGCTCTTTATCCAGGATTACTCCTAGGTATTTGGCTTCCTTTGCAAATGGAATGGTTTCTCCCAGAAGAGTTGGGGGTGTTAACCGTCCTACCTTCTCTTTCTTGAAAATGGTACTATTTGAGTAGTCGGTGTTTGAAATTGTGTACAGTCATCAAGACTGATGAGCTACACTTTTTACCTATCAATCTGAATTTTGATTTTTAAACCCCGCCTACCATTATACGTCTTCGCAAAGAGGGCGAATTATAGATATTTTGCTTCGCGTTAGAGATATCGAAAAAGTTACTAGAGAAAGTTATTATAAAGTGTATTATAATGGATACTGAGTTTCATGACGAAAATCGCATTTGAATTTTTTCATAATTTTGGTCTCACATATAATTATCAAAAATATTATTTTCTAATTTGATAATATTAGAGTGTCATGGAAAATAATAATTTGACACATTTAACACTACTGTCGGATTATTATTTTCCATTGCACTCTAATTACCAAGTTAAGAAATATGATTTTCAAAAAATTTTTGTGAAACCAAAATAATTAAAAAATCAAATACGAATTTCATCATGAAACTCGATATAACCCTTTTTACGATATTTTGAGCCATTTTCGACGCACCTTGCTTTAAAAATGAAAATTTAAGATTTTCACTTGTACCTACCTAGGTACTCTTTTCAAACGGCAACTGTAAAAAACATTCTTATTGAATTGTGTCAGAAAATATGAAATACTATAATATACAGGCTGTCCTATTAAAAAAAAATAGACAATGTCGTCCATTACTTAGCCGAGGAACATCCTGAATAAAAAATATTATGTCAATAGAATATAAATTAAAATTAAATCGGTACTTTTTGTTATATCGAATTTATTCCTCACTTTTTAGTCCAGTGGGTCTTATAAATCTTACCTAAGATTTCTGCTTAAATAATTGTTATAGTGAAAAGATTTATAGAAAATAAATCCACAAAAATCAGTTCTAGAGGTGCAGCACTTCCCCTCCGCCCTCTCCCCCCCCCCCCCCCCAAAAAAAAAGACCACCCCGTTGGTGAAAAAGTTTTTTTTTTTTGCTAATAACTGGTTATCCATAGAATACATCAAAAAATACTTAGCTATTAGAAAAATGAAAGCTTGAGTGATTTCCTAAAAAAAGGTATCCTGTAATTTTTTCATGTCAGTTTTCGAGTTATTCAATGTTTAAGAATTTGAAAATTTCGTATTTTTCATCATCAATCAAATACCTAAACCACTTTAAAATACCTAGATCCTGCAACTGTTGGATTCTGAGAGTTCTGGGCATATCTCCGGAAATACCTCACGGAGTTGGAACCTTACACTATACCTCGGATATACCTATTGTCCTTCCACCCTCCACCCCTACCTAGAGTCCGATATTAAAATATCTAAAACCCTTCAGCTTTGATCCATGATTTCTCATAAAATTGGAACCATACCTCGTTGGTGACCTAATGTGTTTAGTGTCTCTACTCTCTAGTGCCTCGACTCTCACTATTGACGGTGTTTTGTTGATCTGCTGTGCGTTATTACTTTGTATTGTTTTTGTTTTTCTTTCTGCGATAACGCTGTTGTACTGAGCAATGACTGTTGTAATTCATAATACAATAAAGAAGCTTATATTGTATTGTATTGTACCAGCATATTAGAGGTGGCCAAAATTTGGCAAAAAATTTGACTAACTTTAATATGCTAGTAAAATTGCAAAATGTAAATTTTTTTATTTATAACTTTTTCAGCATTGAGGTAATGCCTTGACCTAAAAGATAATACGTCTATAACGTTTTATTATTAGGCCTGCATATGTATATTTAAAATAGCAAAAACCAACAGACAATACTTGTACTATATTGTAATATTTATATAAGTACTGTACTTAAAACTTATTCATAATAAACGAGAGTTGCAAAAAAATGTCGTATTTTATGTTCCCTTCATAACACATTTTAATTTTTCTTCGTACGTTCTTTGGTTTTCGAGTAATTTGCAATTTCTTATTAAATATTGAATAACTTTAAAACTATGACATAATTATACGAAAAAATTACAACAATCGCTTTTTTAGAAAATCACTCAAACTTTCTTTTTTCTAAGGAGTATTTTTTATATATCCGACGATCAAGGAGCTATTAGCAGAGTAATACTTGTTTCACCAAGCTGTATGTATGGTTTTTTTTATACCTTTTAATGTCTCTGCCGTATCTCGCGCGCTTTCAGCCCCGGTACGTTCGACACATTTCTGGACCAAAATAACTAAAAGGTGATTGTTTGGTTCCCTTGAAAATGAACCTGTCTCTAGCAGTCCCTAAACCTTTCTCTTCCCGTAATTTCGATAAAAGATATCCAATTTTTTAAAACCCTGCCCCGCCGCTCCTAATAAACGGACAAAGCCCAGGCCGGGCTCATTTTCAAGGGATTGTAAAAACCTTTCAGTTGGTTAAAAAATAAATCGCCCCACCCCCACCCTTCATAATAAAAGATTAACAAATATGCAAGCAAAGATGTATATGTTTTTTGTTCATTTGTTTATTTTTTGAAAAAAAAAACATAAAAAAAATTAATCATTCGATAGGCCAAGAAAATTGGACTTTTTGTTGCGCGATATGGGGCAAAAACTGTGGGAGTTATGTCCGAATCCATGTGTTTTATGTTTCCCCGTCGCCCCTAATACCCACAAAAATTCGCCGAAACCCTTGCGAAACATGAATTTACGAGCGAAATTTTTCGCCCCTGTAAACTTATTGCCTCCCCCTGAATTTGCTTCCAATTCCGTTTGTTATTCCCGATGATTCCTCTTTTGACAAAACAAAACAAAGAACCAAAACGATATATCGGTGAGTAGTGGACGGATTCGCGATTGCGTCCAACCTGGTTGTGCGCTCTCGTGAAATCTTGGTTTTTTACCCGAATTTTTTTTTCCAACGACTCGCAGCTAACCTAGGAAAAAAAAAACGTTTTTTCCCCGTTTTTATAGTTGGTTCTCCCCCACCTCCACATCACCGAGATTTGCGTCAAGTCGGCCACATAACAAGAGTGGTCCACTAAGTTTAAGTTGAATGAAGCAAAAAAATCCAAAAAACGATATTCCTTTTTGTAAGTTTTTCACGCTACTCGTAAATTTAGCCCGCTATATGCGAAACCATCGGATTATACTATAGGTCTTTTCAAACCATATAACTTAATAATACTTAATAATAATAATAACATTTATTCCAGCTCAAACAAAATCCGAATACATTTTTAAATTAGCAATCATTTTACAATAACATTTCGTCTCAATTATTACGACTAATACCTATACATTATTTACAAAAGAGCAAGAACCAATTGAATGTATCTGACTCAGGTACGTGAAGTTGGCCCGAAAAAAATTCGGGCTGGGTGGTAAAACGTCCTAATCGATTTTCCAACGTATGACCACGTTTTACCACCAATTATTTTCGTTTTACCACCTTTGGTTTTTTTATGCGAATTTTTTTATTTTCGGGCCAACTTCATAAGCCCGAAAAAAAAACCGCGGGCCGGGTGGTAAAACGCACCATTCGATTGCCCATCGTAGGACCACGCTTTACCACCAACTCATTTTGGTTTACCACCTCCAGAAAAAAAGTTATGGAATAAATATGTCGTACCTTAGCGGATACCTATGTGGTAACTCGGAGCAAGTTTACGTGGCTGTAAAATAAAAACGATGACTAAGTGGAGGTTAAAAATCATTGTACAGCTTTATACTAACCCAGGAAAACGTTTTACCACCCCTCAGTTTTCATTTATCACCCCTACAATCACACATAACGGCCTGCGTTTTTTTCGGGCTTGTGAAGTTGGCCCGAAAATAAAAAAATCGCATAAAAAAAACCAAAGGTGGTAAAACGAAAATAATTGGTGGTAAAACGTGGTCATACGTTGGACAATCGATTAGGACGTTTTACCACCCAGCCCGAATTTTTTTCGGGCCAACTTCACGTACCTATCTGACTCGCATGCCCATTCATCTCCTCAATCTGTCCTACTTCCTTAAAAGATTAATTTTATTTTTTTTCGCATTAGGAACATCTTAACTTTTCCAAAAATATCATAAGGCGCTAGACAGAGTGCCACCGCAGCAACATAAGCCAAAGCTTGTGTATTGTGAGGGGACAAGCCATCCATACGCATAGCAAGCGTCATTAGGTACTTTACAGTGTAAACGTGATCAAAAAACCTATTTTAATGTAAATACAATTTAGAAATGAAAGTAGACAGTTCTATGTTAAGCACTATCAAAAAATGACAACAGACCGACACAAAGATAAGAAACCACGGAGGTCATTTTTGCTTTATTTCTCACATCCTCACCCTGTTTATACCTATAATAGCCCTTTTGATCCATCAATCCAAATTTAAAATCTGTTTAATTTTTTCCCTTGGAACGCAGGCCTTGATCTGCTTAGAAAATGTATATACTTCTCTCACATCTTTTTTTCTATCTCCAACGGACGAGTCGCTATAGGAAAGAACAACGTACTAATGTAGGACCCTGTAAATAGAAATCAGAAAAACAGTTTGACGATGCAAATTAATCTAGTTTATTTTTGTAACATATTTCCTAGAACAATTTTGTCCAATGTGTATCGAGAGATATTATGTATTTTATTTTTTCTAACACAAATTCCTATAAGTTCTGATTTTACACAAGTAAATACACTAAAAATATAATATTTATCACCTAATTGCAATTATAAAAGAGCAGGCTAATTATTCAAACATTGAGTCACTTTTTGGTAACTATAAAAAATTTCGATTTACTTTATTTTTTAATGAGACTCTTTCAGTTTTAGTTCTCTGTATCTTTCTTTCCACATTAAACCGCTCTGCCTGTGCATTAGAGAAGTTACATAACAATGTCAAGTTCAGTTCGATTTCCGCATTTCTCTTCTTGGCTCTAGGTCTTTCTTTTTTCGCATAGAAACCTTTAGCCTAGTTTCCAGTTTGCGGACAACGTTGCTTTATTACACAGCCTCGGTGCTCAGGAACTGTAAACCTGGGCATGAAAACATTACAAGGCTGAAATTGCATTACACACCAAGGTAGTATTTTTGCCGAATTGTTTTCGAGAAATATAAGTACCTACCTACCTAAAGGAAACGGTTGTGCCATTTTTTGGTTGGCCGTATATGTATAATTAACAAAATGACGAAAAGTAATAAATTAGATATGTAATGACATTGTAATTATTATGGCCTAGATAAAAGAACATACCATACGGAATATAACTTCCTCGATAACATCTGACCATGATATTTTTAAGGATATGGGTACCTACCTAAAATGGTAGTTCCCGCATGGAAAATTTATGTCATACCTATGTAGCTCCGCTATGTAGGTATTACTAAAAAATGGTGCAAATTTTGTATCATCTATGACAATTTATTGAATTACATGCTTTTCTTTTTTGTAATGAGTTTTCGGTTAATACATAAAAAGTGACTGTTATTTTCCTCGTATACTATTATTTAAAAAAAAATATATTCAGATAAAAACAAAAATCACTCCTTTTTGGATCTTCCAAAATCTAATTTAACTTCAATAACTTTTTCAATAGGTACCTAATATGTAAAAAAAATGTTCCAAAAGTTAGGTAGAGGAAATAATATTTTATTTTCGAACAAACGGAAAAGAACATCATTATTAGTGAGAATCATAATATGTAATAGTCGATAAAAAAATAAACCAAAAGTTCATAAAACCACAAAACCCAGTCCTGAAATCGATTATATACTCCCCCCCCCCCCCCCCCAAAAAAAAAAACAACAGTGGCAAAAATGTTTTATTATTCCGCTAATAAATCATTAATCGTTGAAGATATACGGGGTTATCCTAAATAACTGCCAAAAATTTGACGGGGAGATTCCTTGCTCATTATAAGGTCAAGAGTTTCTATGGTACGATTAAGTTTAAAAAGTCATATGTGACGTCATGCTAACCGTCCGAATTAAGATTTTTCATTTCGCCAGAAAATGTCAAACAGTTAAATTTCAAGGTGTAAACGATCGTAAATTATAAAAGGAATCATTCAAACAATGAATTGAACGTTTTAAATCAGTTTGACAGCCACTGGCAACTACATAATATTTATTCACGTAATGACATTTTATCCTTTCTGTTGTGCATTTAATTCTCATTCAAAACCAATGTTGTCGTATATTTATTTATGCGGGATGGAGTGTTTAGACAAACTTGACGGTTTCTACGAGAACCACGTAAATGAAACAAAATAAATCGAACTATCAGAAGGATGAGTATTCTTAATCAATACATATGACTTTTTAAACTATCTGACTATATTAACGTAATCTGCAAATGCACTGTTATTGATCTCAAAAACGGTGCACATGGGTGTAAAAAAATTATTTGTCGGTTTTTTTTTTAAGTTATCTCGGGAACCGTTTGAGATACAAGAACTCAGGTTGAGAACATGTCATATCATCGATATTAGCTATCTTTTTAATACCAATTTTTTTTGTTCATGTGCCATGGCCGAAATTTTAGGTTGAGCGAAGTTTTTTTGCCCTTCATTTTCATGTTTTGAAAAATTTAAAACGAGTTTATTTTAATTTAGGTATATTGAGATTAGGATTTTAATAAAAATACGTTGGATTTGTCTGTAACATTTTATGATAAATTTTAGGTCATTATATACATCCGCGGCTCCTACAGTTTCACTATGGCACCTATACAAGGTGTCCAGGTATGAGTGTAAGAGCTACACGTGGCGACCTTCCTTGGACTGTTTTGAGTAAAAAATCTTAATACAATAATGCTCTAAACGTCTTCACGGTGCCACAGGAGGTCATCAAAGTTAGAAATTCTGGGTCACAAATGTGCATATTATTGAACTTCTATTTCCTTTTGCAGTTACGGTTAACATTTTCAAAGACTTTTGCAAAGTCTTATTTCATTTAATTTTCGTAACAGTGCAATTATTAACTTTTTTAACATTTCCTAATTGTTTTTTTTAGAAATGTTAAAAAAGTTAATAATTGCACTGTTACGAAAATTAAATGAAATAAGACTTTGCAAAAGTCTTTAAAAATGTTAACAGTAACTGCAAAAGGAAATAGAAGTTCAATAATATGCATATTTGTGACCCAGAATTTCTAACTTTGATGACCTCGTGTGGCACCGTGAAGAGGTTTAGAGCATTATTGTATTGAGATTTTTTACTTAAAATAGTCCAAGGAAGGTCGCCACGTGTAGCTCTTACACTCATATCTGGACACCCTGTATAGGGGTGGAGAACATAATTATCTATAGTAACACCAGGAAGGTATTTATTGGCTTTGCAAATGAAAGAAAAGGCCACAAAACGGCTTTAAACCAATTTTGAGAGTGCAAAGAAAGTACGGTCCTGACACAAGCGCGGAGTAAATAGCACTAGTCTCGATGCAATTAAGGATGTATCCACTTACGACACAATGCGAGCGCTTCCAAACGTAGGTATACAGTCCCGTATTCGCATCATATCCGCTTTTTCATATCGTGAAAAGACCACAGGAATTGATGTTACGATTTTTTGAATATAAATGCAAAATTCAAAATAAAAACCGTGCTACTGTTAATCTCGAAGATTTTCCTTGCCCTGAAAGTGAAAAAAAAAATATAAATTCGAACGTAGTGCCAAAGAGGCCTTAGTTGTGACCTTAATATTAGTTTGCAATGGCTGTGGTTAGTTTCTTACCCACCCAGCACCCCTATTTCGCTCCTCGGTCCCGAAAAAATTGATGAAACTTAGGAGCCGCGGATGTATATAATTACCACATTTTAATTCACTTTTTCCGATTTTTCTTACTACTGAAATTGTACGAAAAAGATCCATAAATCGAGAAAAAATAGTTATTTTCTTCAAACGTCAGTAAATCAGACATTACTCGACTCAGTAGCCGGTCTCAAAGTTTCACTTTTCCTCCGCCGGAGCTAAAGTGTTGCCAAGCAACACTTTACCTCCGCCGGAGCTAAAGTGGTGCCATAGCAACATCAACATACAAACACATACCTGTATTAAGAATCAACTATTGAAATTTTATTAATGTAGGCCCGTATATTCATCAATAAAATTCAACCTAAGATATGAAAACTCTCTAGTTTATTATTATCTAATAAGGTTAAAAGGAATTTGGTATTAATCAAACATAATCTTTGGAAAATCTACACCGAAACGAAGTAAAGTAATTCTGTGAAACGTCATAATTATACCCGAAGCCGGACGGTCGACAGTCGGCTTCAGTCGAGTCGAGCTCGTGCTCGGCTCAGTCGGTTCAAACGTCAGAAAAAAGTTGGGTTATTGCGAGGTAAACAAAAATAATTATTATTCCGTATTGAAGTTTGAATATTGAACACAAGGATAATAATTATAACCATATACCTAGGTACATAAAGGAATCCAACATCTTATATTTTTATTATTAGGTAGGTATTAGTGTACAGTTATTGGTACCTACCTACAATGACCTACATATTTAACATTCAACTTCTGACTGACTGGCATCATCATTAACAGAAAATGAAAAAATTGACCAAGCAGGGTCTAGCAAGAGGTAGGTAGATGTTATCATTAATTTTATAACTTACTTACAAACTTTTATAACGTTTTTAATTTTGATTTTGCGATGATTAGTAGTTTAGTTACATAATTATTATTTTATTATTTTTCTTTAATAATTTCTCGATGTTCACTGACGTTGATGACAGTGTCAATTTGACAGCGCCGCGTTTCTATAGAAGCAGCCCATACTCCATATTCACCTACTTATACCAGTCCAAACCTTTTGGAAATTCGCTTTCCTTCAATTAAAAATGATGTTCTTGCTTAAATTTGCCCACGTTTGAAGAAAAAATAGTATTTTTTATTTGGAGGAAAAGTGACTTTTCATGGCTTGCTCTCTATTATCAGCCTCACTTCGTTCGGCTGATAAACACGAGCGCGCCATGAAAAGTGTCACTTTCCCTCCGTATAAAATAATATACTATTTTCTTCAAACGTCAGTAAATCAGACATTACTCGACTCAGTAGCCGGTCTCAAAGTTTCACTTTTCCTCCGCCGGAGCTAAAGTGTTGCCAAGCAACACTTTACCTCCGCCGGAGCTAAAGTGGTGCCATAGCAACATCAACATACAAACACATAGCTACCTGTATTAAGAATCAACTATTGAAATTTTATTAATGTAGGCCCGTATATTCATCAATAAAATTCAACCTAAGATATGAAAACTCTCTAGTTTATTATTATCTAATAAGGTTAAAAGGAATTTGGTATTAATCAAACAATAATCTTTGGAAAATCTACACCGAAACGAAGTAATTCTGTGAAACGTCATAATTATACCCGAAGCCGGACGGTCGACAGGCGACTTCAGTCGAGTCGAGCTCGTGCTCGGCTCAGTCGGCTCAAACGTCAGAAAAAAAGTTGGGTTATTGCGAGGTAAACAAAAATAATTATTATTCCGTATAGGCTAAGTAAGTATCGGATGTTTGCGGCGCGCGCGCCTCCTCGTGGATTTTTTTCGCACTTTCGTGCGGCAGTATAACCTTGCTTTGCAATTTTTGACAGCTCGTTTGGATAATGAAACCCTTTTAAAATTATTATTTGGCAGTGAACTTATAGATTTTTAAATTTATTATGACTACAATAATTGTTAAAAGTCATTTCCAAGCACCCAGTCTCGACTGCTTTTGTTTTAAATCGTTGAGAAATGGGCGAAATCTCATGATGAGTTTTCACATGAGCGGTGTTAGAGAATACGTTTACATGGAACTTTTCTTCAAGGAACAGGGCTCATTTAGAGAGACTCCTGGTGCACATAGCACTCATAAAAATGAAAAAACCTATTATTGTCCCATTGTTCAGGTGATATATTAATTGTTCATTAAAAAAATATCACCTTTCTTATCAACGCATTAAGTTCATATTTCATCTCATGTTTTCGGGGTTTTTATTGAGCTTATGTATAATAAGTCGAAGAGTTTTAGACATATTTTGCAGCTGTAAAGCAAGAAAATGTTACCCTTCGTCTGAAATACAGCTCGAAAAAATTATAGCAGTAGTTATTGTTTTATTAGTATTACTTATATGCCTTAAATTATTAACTAAAATTTTTAACTTTAATTTACTATCTAAAAAAAGATTCAGGAGTAATAAATAGGTATGTAATCTCAAGCATTTAAGGTACTCGTGTACAACAAACACTTCCCGATTTTTGTATACCTGAACGACCTCATGTTTGCAATAACAAATACAATAAAATGAATAGCGGGCACGCAGGACTTGCCGCATGAAAGTGTCAAATTTGCCTACTTGGTGGCGCCACAATAGTTACTTGTTTAGCCTATTGAAATTTGAATATTGAACACAAGGATAATAATTATAACCATATACCTAGGTACATAAAGGAATCCAACATCTTATATTTTTATTATTAGGTATAGGTATTAGTGCACAGTTATAGGTACCTACCTACAATGACCTACATATTTAACATTCAACTTCTGACTGACTGGCATCATCATTAACAGAAAATGAAAAAATGATTGACCAAGCAGGGTCTAGCAAGAGGTAGGTAGATGTTATCATTAATTTTATAACTTACTTACAAACTTTTATAACGTTTTTAATTTTGATTTTGCGATGATTAGTAGTTTAGTTACATAATTATTATTTTATTATTTTTCTTTAATAATTTCAATAATAATTTCTCGATGTTCACTGACGTTGATGACAGTGTCAATTTGACAGCGCCGCGTTTCTATAGAAGCAGCCCATACTCCATACTCACCTACTTATACCAGTCCAAACCTTTTGAAAATTCGCTTTCCTTCAATTAAAAATGATGTTCTTGCTTAAATTTGCCCACGTTTGAAGAAAAAATAGTATATTATTTTATACGGAGGAAAAGTGACTTTTCATGGCTTGCTCTCTATTATCAGCCTCACTTCGTTCGGCTGATAAACACGAGCGCGCCATGAAAAGTGTCACTTTCCCTCCGTATAAAATAATATACTATTTATTATACAAGAGAAAAAAGTGATAGATTTTAAACACATCGAGAGCTAAAATCGCACTTTTTCTCGTGTGTAATATACAATTTTTTTCTGCGAGAAGAAATATCAGTGTTAGAATGTCGAAAAACGTAGTTAGATAACTGAAAATTATGTCGGAAAAATGATTTATGTTAAACTTGGATTTTCAAACTGTCTTTTATCGTAATTGACGTTGCCTGGTAACGAAACGATTTAATTCGATAAACGTCATAATTTAATTAAAATTTTAGATAGTTTTGCAAAGATTCTTGTAAGGGCTCAATGAGTGAATTTATTAATATGGATAGTGATTGTTATGAAAATTCCCTTAATAATTGCCATTTGGATAATAAGGTAACTTTCCTTTACGTATATTTGATATAAATTTAATGATATCTGAGTGTTAATAGTAGCTATACCTAAGCCGCCATTTCGGGGAAATAAGTACTCATTTATTTCCCTGCTAATTCATTTATTTCCCCGATAAGATGCAGCTCATATAATGAGGCATTTTTCTACCTGTCAACGGGGAAAAAAGGTCAAACTTATAGCCCGTCGCAGAAAAAAGCAAATTCTTCATATTTTAGCCATAATATCAGAATTCGCTAATATTAAAATCCGCAATAAAAAATGAGGATTGCAAACTAAAAATTCAAAATTCCACCCACTCTCCTGGTGCTTACGAGCTTCCCCTTCTTCCTCCAAGAAGAGGGGAGGGAGGAGCAATTCCCTATATATTTTCGTTTTTCTCAGCCATAAAATCCGAATACCGAATCCAAATAAATAGAGTAGGTATTTATCGTAGTTTTTATATACAGGGTGGGCCATCTAAAAGGTAACAAGCCTAATAGTTTGGAAAGTGAAGATGTATACGAAAAACGCCGAAACAGGTCGATTTTGTTATCGGGGGGGACATATTTTCGTGACAAATTTAACTACCCAAGTTCACCCCCTTGGCAGGGGTAGCTACCCCTTTGCTTATCATCACAGGGAACAGATATCGAGTGATACATTATTTGAAAGCTACTTGAATTCTTTTTACAACGATATCCAACATTTTGCGTTTTTCTTGCATACAGGGTGGCCCAACGAAAACGTAACTAGCCTTAATAACTTGGAAACTGAAGATGTACGCGAAAAACGCCGAAACAGGTCGATTTTGTTATCAAAGTAGGCATATTTTCGTGATAAATTTAACTTAACTACCCAAGTTCACCCCCTTGGCAGGGGTAGCTACCCCTTTGCTTATCATCATAGGGAACATCTATCGAGTCATACATCATTTGAAAGCTACTTAAATTCTCTTTACAACGATATCCAACATTTTGGGTTTCGCTTACCTACAGGGTGGCCTACATACAAGTGATTAAGGCGAGTTACGTTTTCGTTGGGCCACCCTGTATGTAAGCCGAAACCCAAAATGTTGGATATCGTTGTAAAGATAATTCAAGTATCTTTCAAATGATGTATCACTTTCGCTTACATACAGGGTGGCCCAACGAAAATGTAACTCGCCTTAATCACTTGTATTTCGGCCACCCTGTGCGAAACCCAAAATGTTGGATATCATTGTAAAGAGAATTTAAGTAGCTTTCAAATAATGTATCACTCGATATCTGTTCCCTATGATGATAAGCAAAGGGGTAGCTACCCCTGCCAAGGGGGTGAACTTGGGTAGTTAAATTTGTCACGAAAATATGCCTACTTTGATATCAAAATCGACCTGTTTCGTCGTTTTTCGCATACATCTCCACTTCAAACTATTAGGCTTGTTACCTTTTCGATGGCCCACCCTGTATTCCAATGTTTTCAGGTACCTAAACTGAACATCCTGTATACCTAAGTGGAGAATAATTATCATAATACTCATATTTACTTTTACATATTTTAAATTTAGTTGAGTGAAAATTGATACTTGGATAGCTCAAATTAGATGTTTAGTGAAAACGCTTCATCTGGGATGTCTAACCGTTTTTAGGGTTTCGGACCTTAGAAGGAAAAACAAAACCCTTATCAATTATTAGTCTGTCTGTCATAGTCGTATCTCTGGACATGATAGAATTTAATTCGTATCTTCATCTCCCATATGCATTGGAGAAAATGCGAAGTATTATAACTGTTAAGTTAAATTATCTATCTCGCTTACAAAATCGTTACGTTACTGGTACTCCAAGGTCATTGTGATGAAGTAACATGGTATTCTTATATTAAAAATATGCAACCTCATCCAGGTATAAATTCTTCTAGTTACACTATTTATTTAATAACCTTGTTAAACCAAAAATTGCAAATCTATAGTAATAAAGATTTGTAATATAGTAGTAAAGAGAACAAGTGAAAATCACGATTTTCTAACTTTAAAGCCATTTCCAACAAAAACGGCTCAAGATATCAGAATACGGATTACATGTCTCTATTTTAACTTTTAAAGAGTGTCTTATTATGGAGTTGAAATGTTTATACAGGATGGTGAAAATTATCAGATTTTTGTTCACCCTATATAAACATTTCAACTATGCAGTAGGATACTAGAAGAAAAGTTAAGATAGGGACATGTAAACCCGAGTGTAAACCGTTTTCAGATATTTGCGATAAAATTGCGATTTTCACTTGTTTGTAACTCATCACCTGCTCTATTTAAACTGCAACAATCAGCACCAGTGTTATTACATTTTCTCAGACAATCTGAAAATGCAATAATATATGGGGTGTCCCATTCAAAAAAACAAAGATGGCATATTCTCTCGCCATTTTTAAATGTGCCGCCATCTTGGTAATATTTCATTTTAGTTCGTTATTATGTATGTTGCCTAAATTCCAAATTTCAGATTCATAGATCAACTAGAAGTTGTGTTTTTCTAATGGGGGCTTTAAAAGAATCACCCTGTATAGATCTGCGAATAAGCTATGACGTTTCTCTAGTAGGTGCATTGTGTCAACCAGCTTTAAGGAGCAGTTGGTGTCGGGCTATCAGCGTCTCGTGGAGAGCTCAAATCTTTATCTACGAGTGATTCATAAAATGCACTTTTTTAGACGTTTCTTAGTTCATATCGTGTGAGCAAATGAAAACATAATTTAGGTAGGCCCTGGAAAAGAATTTCATGTCTTAGATTGAATCCTACGATAAAATCACTGTCATTAATTTTAAAAATCTTATTTTTCTTATTTTGTGATTTTGAGTGGTCTGGGGTGCGTTCATGAATTACACTTTGCATCATACATGAAAAACGCTGGATGCGTTCATAAAATAATCTCAGTTCGCTTGATTGGATAAAAATCTAACATCGCTCATAAATTGCCGATGACGACGCTTGAAGTGCACTCGCAGAGTTTTGAAGAAACACATGGGTGAATCAATTCTGTGCATAATATTAGTAAATTACAAAAATTAGTATTAAATTAAAAAAAAGTGTGAATCTGACAGTTACACACTTACACATAATCTAATACTTTGGAATTATTATTTCCTTTGCTTTCTCGTTCGAATTACGTTCATAAAATGGAACAATCTGCCGATATTCCGGAAAATGTAAGGCATCACTCTGGTTGTTACACATAAACGTCAGTTTCTGTTTATGAACGCATTCCACCTTCAGGGCCGTATTTGTGTTTTTTAAACCGTACCACCTATCTGGACTTCTTTAGGCAAGGGTGTGACAAGGCAAGATTCCGTTGGCACAGCTATTTAGGAGAAGCACAGCCATACCAACTTTATGAGAATTGTTTTTCGAAAAAAAAATTGGGCGAGCGACTGTCCGGCAAAAATTTATAAACATTATTTCCAGAAGAGTTTGCCCTCTTAAAAAATGGCCACCACTAGAGCCACAGATCACAGACCTTACTTTTATCATGAGCATGAGTGCATAGTAGGAAGAAAGTTAATATATGGTGTAAACATCTCTGGATTTATTCCCATTTTCATTGGTTATGTTACTTTATTCTTATTTGATTTTATTTTTATATCTTGTGGTGGATTCTTTCAGGTGTGTGTTTATGTTAAACCCTCAGGTGCAAATTCTTAATAAATGACTTTACTATAATTAATAAGTAGATAGATAATTCGATAAGTAATAGGGCCTTAAACATAAATACCTACCATTTTACAAAGGGCAAACTGCAGACTAAGGAAAACTATTATTAGATATTAATCCTTTATTGCTTTGCTTTGGCTTGAACATGACATTTTTACGGGGTTTGCAGTGTCAATAATCCAATAAACTTCACGGTAACTGGAACAATCTCCGAATAATTTATGTCCGCGTTATTCAAGAAATACAAAACTAATTTTAACAACCTGATGCACCTTATTTCAGCAAATGTCAAAATAATTATTATTTGACAATAAAATTGGAAAACAAGAAGAAGGCAATATCAGAATGAGTTTACGATTTTACAAACCAAAATTTTCATTTTACAGTTTTACAGATCCAATCTAAGACATGAAATTTTTTTCCAAGGCCTACCTAAATTATGTTTTCATTTGCTCACACGATAAAATGTATGATTATCATGAAGAGTGCATAAAGTAAAAACGGGTGAAATAAAGTGTCGTAGCGGTTCATTATTACACTCTTGCTACTGGTACAGGGCCCGACACCGACCGCACCTTAAATCTGGTTGACACCATGCACCTATACTAAAGAAACATCAATATTTTGGAAAAAACAAATAAGAAAATGTTAATCGCACTAAGAAATAACTGCATTTAATACTGTTACATTACCCTTAAGTACACGCACGTCGGTTGCTCGGTCCTGTCCTGTCCTGTCTCTGGGGGCTCACTACACCCACCATAGAAATGAAACGCGCGCTGGTCAATACCCAGCTGCGTTTCGCTGCCTGTTTACCCAGTCGGTGGACTCAGTACATCTACCGCGGGGTGCTGGCTCCTGCAGGCTCAGTACACCTGGCAGGAGTTGAATGCTTGATGGTCAGTACCCAAACAAGCACTGTCCGTTCTTCGGATGTCCTCTGCTTTTATAGCCGGCGGAGCGATAAGGCCGCTATCGCCGCCGCAAAAACACTGTTTTCTTCTTTGAACTGATTAAAGGTAATAAACTGTCTCTTGTAATAAGTATACAACTTAATTAGAATATGTAATTATAAACGAAAGCCTCGGATTTCGTTACAACATGCATATGTGTCAGGAATTTGTCAAGAAAAGACAAATATTATAGAAGTCTAGGTACCTAATTTTATTATATAGGTGGGGCGCGTTGAACGCCTCGGTCTGTGTAGCCTAAATCGTGCACGATTTAAAAAAAAAAAAAATTGGGTCTTATTATACAGGGTCGTAGTGCCTACAACTTAAAATTATTTTGGATAATACAGCATGTCTCATATGAGAGTGACATATCAAAGTTATGTTTGTTTTTTAATGGAATGCTCCTATTTTATTGCACTTTTAGATTGTCCGAGAAGAAAAAATAAGATTGGCTTCTACAGTTGGTGTTTAAATTCAGAAGTTTGTGAGTTATAAACAAGTGAAAATCGTCATTTTTGAAGTTAAAGGCCCTTTACCACGAAAACGCGTCAAGATAGAGAAAAACTGCTTACATGTCTCTATTTTAACTTTTCGTGTACTATCCTATGGTATAGAAACATTTGTACTTTCTTTATTTTTTTTCTCAGATTTCTCAGAAATCTCAGATTTTTTAAAATTTTTTATCACCCTGTATACTTAAATATTTTATCTACATCATAGGGTAGTACATGAAAAGTTTAAATAGGGACATGTAAGCCGTTTTTCTCTATCTTGACCCGTTTTCGTGGTACAGAGCCTTGAACTTCAGAAATGACTATTTTCACTTGTTTATAACTCACAAACTTCTGAATTTAAACACCAACTGTAAAATCCAATCTTATTTTTTCTTCTCGGACAATCTAAAAGTGCAATAATATAGGAGCATTCCATTAAAAAACAAACATAACTTTGATATGTCACTCTCATATTATGCGACATGCTGTATTATCCAAAATAATTTTAAGTTTTTGGCACTACGACCCTGTATAAGACCCAATTTAAAAAAAGATTAAATCATGCACGATTTAGGCTACACAGACCGCAGCGTTCAACGCGCCCCACCCTGTAGAACAGCCTGAATCAGGTTCGGCGTTTCGGGGGTAGTCTATCAGCCGTCCTAAGATATTTGGGGTCTATGGGCCACTGAAAGTAATGCGCCCTTTTTCATATGAAATGCGTAGGTATAGGAAGGCTCCCACTAGTTAAACATGTACTGCGATGTGAAAACTATACTTAATAATTAAATGACAAATAAATAACCACAAAAAAAAATTACTTCAATCAAAACTGCCGCCCCCAAAAGGCCTCTTGGCTACACTCTATTAATTCTGTGGTTAGGAAGGCCCTGATATGTAATATTGTGGAAAGTTGCCCCGGATCTTGTACGCGCCCCCTGCCTCCTTGGCTGTACTACCCAGTAGTTATTTCTATCATGATATTTTGATATTTTTAGTTATTGTAGGCTGCACCAGAGTCTGGTCATACTTTCGGCGGCCGCCATGTTTATCCTCTTTCATCGAAAAAATGCATTGTATGAGATAGGCGCTTAGCACTAAAACAATTAAAATATTCATTATTTTGCAAATAATTTATATACCTAGTGATTTTTTTGATAGTGGCTGTGGGAATGTTACGAGTACCTTATAAAATCGTTTCCACGTTATCTCTTGTTTTACCTTGATTTACTGTGTATTCTTCTAAACAATATTGAATGTAGTTAAGTCAAGAACTGATGGTTTTCATTTATTTACAAATCAAAGTAATTAACAATAAATATTATTCAATACAAAAACTGTCATAAAGTGCAATTCAAATATGAAGTCGTCTTTCCACTTCAGGGAAGGTAATGGGTGTTTACGTCCATAAATCGTCCAGATGAATAGAAGAATTAATCAGGATTTTTTTGTAAGGAATCTTACATTATAACCGTTAATGGTGTATCCTCAACTCTGTATTACAATACAATACTAAACTGCCTAACATCTATTTAACTTCGCATTTCATTGTTTTATTAATGATCTAGTAAAATGTTTATTATTCTTTCTAATTCGGTGAAAAAATTAATTAACAGACGTTTTCTAGGACGACTAATGCTAATCTTATGGTAGGCGCCGGAGCTAAAAGGATAAACATGGACGCAGAGGCGGTTAACCAATCTATACAGTACTTTCATAGTACAGTAATTTCATAGCTCCCGTCCCCGCTCAATTGTTTTAGGTCATGATCATTAATTAATGCAAAATAAACTGTACATAGAGTTCAAGCTGCTTTACAATTATTTTGAAACAGGTTCGGCAATTAAATGACTTTTATCTGAAGTCTGCACCATAAAACTTGTTCATCCTCTTTTGGAAATTAACTCTTTTAATTTAATTATTACTTATTACAACTGATAATCATATTTGACTAATAATAATAATTATATTTCTGCGCTGTTTTCTTATGATTTACAAATATTGATATCATCTGCAAATAACTATTTGCCAATCGTAAATGTAAGATCGCAATTTCCTACAAAAAGAGTTGAAAGTGAGCTTAAAGTCAAGGAATTCTGGATATGAACACAATCATTCCTTTTTTCTTTATCAGAGTTGCGGGAAAATGTATAAGTGCATACTAATTCTCATTTTACATTGTTACAGACAATGATCAACATGGCTTTTTGCTGGTTTGTCCTGTTGGGACGGGCTGTCCAAAAGCTGATATTTGGAGAACTGCGTGTATCGGAACAACAGCATCTGAAGGACAAATTCTGGAACTTCGTCTTCTACAAGTTCATATTCGTGTTCGGCGTTATTAACGTCCAGTACATAGATGAGGTCCTGATGTGGTGCTCTTGGTTCTCCTTACTAGGATTTTTGCATTTACTGTCACAGCTGAGCAAGGACAGATTCGAATACGTAAGTATAAAAAAAAAATAGAAGTTGCTTGATAATTACAAGCCTTGTAATTAGCATATTAAAATTCTTGATCAAAATAACCAGGGATCGTTGTTTGGTTTGCTTTTTCTTTTTAGTTGAGAAACGATTTAAAGTGATTTTTACGAATATGAATATTTTAAAATTATGAATAATAGTGTGTACCTACGGGAATAATTGCTAATTACCTTGTAGTTTTGACTATTCTGAATTACTCTTGGAATGAATTATAATATCATGATTCCTGGATTCCTGTTGAAGACCTCAGTGAATTTAGTGGTAATTTGAATGCAATCCACTGGTTTTTCACCTATTTAGTTATTCAAATGGTGCGTAATTCCTAAATTTCCTTCAGGTGGCAGTGATAATTATGATGATTCTGTTGTATTTGTTTTAAAGCAAGTTTTTTTTTTAACAACGGCCCCGTTTTTCTCTCATTTTTTAGGGAGAGCAAAAAAACAAAGAAGAATTATTATACCTAATAAACAGTTGATTATTCATAGTAGGTATGAAGAATCTCCATGATATAACAAAATCGGGAATTACAAGTCATGATAAAGTTTTTACATGTGTTGAAACCTGTTCTGTAGGATGATCTTCAACAATTTTGAGGGGAGGGGGGATGTCAAACTAGATCTATGAAAAAAATGGCGGCAATTTCCCCAAAAAACTGCTTCAAACCTAATTTTTCTGCTGTAACTCAAAAACGAGGAGGGCTAGAGGATAATATCTAAGAGACAAAATGTTCCCTATAAAATTATCTACAACTTCGTTTATTATGATTTTAGCGATAAAATCGACGGTTTGGGATAAAAATCTGACACAAAAACCTACAATTGTAGTCTAAGATCCGGAATTAGAAATATACAGGATGTCCGTTTTTCTAGGCTAACCATGGGTATCTCGCTTATCAGTAGAGATACGGGGTCGGTTAAATTGGGGCAAAATTGCGTATTTTTATGCCGAGTAATAATCTGAAAAAAAAATCAGGATATTTTTCAGTCGTTGCTGAAATATCCCGAAAAAATCGAAATTCCTTATTTTTTCCATATCTTTCTTACGAGCTTTCTTATTTTTGGAAATTAATAAATAATTTTTTGTAGGCTTACATAAGCCGTTAAGAGCCATCCATCTGACATTTAAAAAACTTTCGAAGCCAACTAGATCCCAGAGTATTCATAGTCAACTTTTGTTTTTCTTATGGCCGCCATATTAGATTTTCATGTCATTCTGTATTAAAAAAATTAAGGAAATCAAAAATCTATCACGTTAAAAAAATTTCTGCAAAATGTCGGATGGAATAGCGCTTAACGACTTATGTAAGCCTACAAAAAATTATTCACTAATTTAAAAAAATAAGAAAGATATGGCGGCAAAAATAAGAAATCTCGACTTTTCAGTTTTTTCAGGATATTTCAGCAACGACTGAAAATATCCTGAATTTTTTTCAGATTATTACTCGGCATAAAAATACGCAACTTTGCCCCCGTTTAACCGACCTCGTATCCCTACTGATAAGCGGGATCCCATGGTTAGCCTCGAAAAACGGACACATACACATATACACCCTCCTCTGTTATTTTTGATGATGACAAAGATCAAAATAATGTTAGATAATAAATATAGATTGATAAATCGCAAATAGGTTGCCTAGCTAAATCGCGCATCGAACCGAGATATTTACCTCTGAGGGTCGTTTTTTTCTCTCATGATACTCACGTATTTATATTTTAAATATTTACCCCCTATTTATTTGAGAGAGAAATGATAAATGGATTATTTTGTTAAGATTTAAAAGCTGGTTCTGTTGCTGTGTTACATTTCTAAGTCTGTTGAGCCTTTTTCGAGAAAATCGGGAAACGTTTTTAATTTGTGGTGTTTGCTTGAAAAATTAGATACCTATTTCTTTAATTTTTGACGTGCTTGTTTGTTGTTTTTAATTGTTAAAGTTCAATGCAACTACGAAAATGATAACAAAATGAAAACTGTTTCCCGTTTTTCTCGAAAATGGCTTCACAGACCTAAAATGTAATTACTGCAACAAAAGCAGCTTTTCAATGTTAACAAATGATCTATCTAAGACTTCTCTGTAAAACTAAAACAATTAATTGAGGGGGGGGTCAACATGTAGACATCTCGGTAGAAATAAATGCGTGACTGTCATGAGAGAAAAAATTCACCTTCAGAGGTGAATATCTCGGTTATAATAATGGAAATTTATTATACCTTGGGCCGTCGATTAAAAAAAATATTTTACTTTCTTAAAATATAATATTATCTAGGTACTTGTTTTATTTTATTTTAATAAAAATTTGTTATACAAGTGGTAGGTAAGTATTATTCGAGTATTCAAATCCATGAAAATACACCTAAAAATATAATATGGAACAATCTAAAATTAAATTTTTATTTCTTGGCAAAAAAAACAAATATAACGATATTTTTGTATTAAAGAGTCTTATTTTTCAAAAAAAAATTCCGGGGGAAGACCCCATTCGCTGGGGGATACTCTGTACCCCCCGGACCACCGGGTTGTCCGCCTGACGGATCCGTCAATCCTTTCATACAACACCTTTGCAGATATAAACGAGCCAACACTGTGTAATACTTCAGAGGGGCCCTTTGTTGAATGTTACAGGGAGTTCAAAATTTATAGTTACACCACTGGGACTGCCTCTACTCTACCTGGAATAAAATAAAAAAATTCTTTCTACATTCTTACGAACTTTCAACAAGAAAATTTTTCTCATGAACTGATTTATCAAAACAGTCATAAGGAGCAAAGTTATAGATTAATTTATACCGAACATATTTTATATACAATGTTTTTGTGTTACGTTCAGTATTTTGGGAAAAAATCAGTTTTAAACAGCCGCCATTTTGAATTTTTTATAAACAGAGTCCCCCCCCCCCCTCTGAATATTATCTAGTAACAGCCTAAAGAATAGGTACCGCGATGAGGCCAAACTTTATCATGACTTGCAACTCACACTTAATGATTCATACCAACTATTAAATAAAACCATAAAACGAGAATTAGTAATTCGGTAATGAGCATTGGTGGTACCTACCTAATTCGGTAATCGGAATCAGTTTACAAAATTTCAATAAACACAATAATAACTTATAAATATTCAGATGAGGAGTGACTCAGTGAAGTGTTTCTTCTTTAGTTAGGATTTGAGAATTTCTATGACCTTTGGTTTATTACTAAACAAAATTATAGAATTTAATTTTGAAATTTAATACAGCATTAACAGATTAACTCGACACTTGACATGATAATAATCTGACATTTATTTTTTTGTTAAATCATTTCATAAAGTTGTCATTTTATAGAAATAAAAAAAAAAAGAAATAGAACAAGCACCCATTGGACTCATACTGAAATACTTTCGGGGGACGGGACGGATGAGCTAATTATCCAAAGGGGTACAATAAGCTCAAGTTTCGGTACAAAGGCTTTGAACCTACCCTAGAAGTAATAATAATAATGCTTCGGAAGAGAGAGATGACTATTGCAGTCATGCCTGAGCTCATTTTACTAAAATAATTTTAAAATAACTTTGGTAGAGTTCAAATTCTCATGTGTCATAATTTCCATTCCTATCACCCATCAGCTTGAATTTATAAATACTAGGTCATGAAGGCGCGCATACGCGCGCCCTTATCTGAAGTGATCCCCGAGTTGAAGTAATCTTCACAACTAACATATGCTCCTTAACATTAATATTGTACAGGATACCGAGGAGCGAAATAGGGGTGCTGGGTGGGTAAGAAGCGAAAAACAGCTATTGCAAACTAATATTAAGGTCACAACTAAGGCCTCTTTGACACTACGGTCGAGTTTTTTTTTTCTTCACTTTCAGGGCAAGGAATATCTTCGAGATTAACAGTAGCACGGTTTTTATTTTGAATTTTGCATTTATTTTGCATTTATGTTCCAAAAATCGTAGCATCAATCCCTGTGGTCTGTTCACGATATGAAAAAGCGGATATAATGCCAGTACGTGACTATACGTTTCGAAGCGCTTGGCATTGTCCTCAAGTGGTTACATCCCATGACTCGACGTATTTAATCATCGCATCTGCCAGGTCCGTACTTTCATTGCAATCTCAAAATCGGTTCTCAAAGCCGTTTTGTGGCCTCCCTTTCATTTGCAAAGTATATGAATACCTTCCTGGTGTTACTATAGGTATGTTCTCCACCCCTATACAGGCTGTCACATTTTAATGTCCCACCCCGGATAACTTTTGTCAGTGACCTTGAATCAAAAATTGTTTGGTACAAAAGTTGTACAACTTGGAGGGGGACATTCGATGGCACTAATACTTTTGACCTTGGGTACAAGGTTCAAGGTCATCCAAGGTCAACTTTGTTTTTTTTAATGGAGCTTCCTATTTTTGACATCGGCAATCGATTGCGCGTGAAAAAATATGAGACTTTTGTCTGAAACTTTTTTTCTGAAAACGCAAATTTAATCGACTTATGCAGCTGCCAAAATTAAAAAATTTTAAGTTTTGTGAATTTTTAACTCGAGAATGGTAGCTTTCTAAGAAAATCCGCCAGAGACAAAAAGTGCTTGGATTTGCGCAAGGAACCGTCACGAATTTTCTTGAACACAGGCACTGAAAACATAGTTTTCGTTAATTTTGAGCTATTTGTACCGAATGAAAAATTAAACTTTTCTTGATGGAAAATTGTTAATTTTGAGCTGCTTGTACCAAAGGAATAATTAAACTTTTCTTGATGAAAAATCTAACTTGTGGTTCTCTTCTAAACCTCACCATTCTCGACTTGCAAATTAAAAAATTTTAAAATTTTCCATTTTGAAGGCTAAATTAATTGAGAAAATTCGCGTTTTCAGAAAAAAAGTTTCAGACAAAAGTCTCATATTTTTTCACGCTCAATGGATTGCCGATGTCAAAAATAGGAAGTTCCATTTAAAAAAACAAAGTTGACCTTGAATGACCTTGAACCTTGTACCCAATGTCAAAAGTATTAGTGCCATCGAATGTCCCCCTCCAAGTTGTACAACTTTTGTACCAAACAATTTTTGTTTCAAGGTCACTGACAAAAGTTATCCGGGGTGGGACATTAAAATGGGACACCCTGTATAGGTGCCATAGTGAAACTGTAAGAGACGCGGATGTATATAATAACCCTATTTTTTTCTTCACTTTCAGAGCAAGGAATATCTTCGAGGTTAACAGTAGCAGAATTATCATTTTGAATTTTGCTTTTATTTTTCATTTATATTCCAAAAATCGTATCATCACTCCCTGTGGTCTGCTTGCGATATGAAAAAGCGGATATAATGTGGGTCCGTCTCTGCATACGCTTCGAAGCGCTTGACATTGTCGTCAAGTGTTTACATCCGAGACTCGGGGTATTTAATGGGCGCTTCTGCCAGGACTGGACTTTCATTGCACTCTCAAGATTGATTTTTTATGCCGTTTTATTTCCTTCCCTTTCATTTGCAAAGCAAATGAATATCTTCCTAATGTTACTATAGGTATGTTCTCCACCCTTATGTAGGTGCCATAGTGAAACTAAGTTAAGGTGCGATGTCCCTCCATGCACTCTATTCAATTGGTCTGTTCTTGATGGTCTTCCCAACTCTCTTCTAAGAAGGACTTTCTTAGTGCAGGCCGCTGGACCCCCTCCATGTGCCATACATTAGTATCTTCGGATATATTTTCAAGAACATGTTCGTACATGCACAGGTGTTAGGTACATTTCACATGCAGTATCGCATTTTTTTACCTTGAAAGTCTGACGACGCTTTGGCGAAATAACATATTTCGCTTCTGTGACTGCAGCTGATTGTCATAGTTTCCCGTTTCATCAATGGACATCGATTCCGATATACTCTTGAATTTTAGTTTGAGTCTATAATTATTGTTCTTCATATTTTCAAAAGCAAAATAGAATCATTGTGAATCTTGATAACGAATTGTTATAGATTTACCACAAATTGAAGAACTTTAGGAATTACTTGACAGTTCATTGAAAGCGGGTATTCCACACGGAAGTAGGTACTTGAAATAGGATCTGATTCCAGCTCGCTTCCCGCCAACGATTCGCCGACGGACACTTCAGATGTCGCGACGCCAAATTCAACAAACTTCAGATTATTAAATAGTAACAATGTAAGATTTCAAGCCTAATCGTTATTGTCTCATTCGGCTTATTAGATTTCGTAAACAAACTATCAGAATTTTCTACTTAGGGAATCATTCAAACGTACAAAATAGGTAGGTGTGTAAAATATTATTATTCTAATATTATCACTGTTTCCTGTTTACTCAGGTCACCTACCGTACACTCACCGTGGGATTCCCCCGAGTCTAACTAACGAATGTTGAAGAAACGTTTATTTCAGAATATTTAAATTGATAGTCAAACTTCAACTTTGTCCATTACTCACATTTTGAACTCTAATATCTCTAATACATCCAAGTTGTCTGCGATATTGTCTACTCGTCTCCTATTACATCTGAAATTCTTCATAATATGCCCAACTACATTGTACGGTGTTGTCTCTTATCTGAATCTTATTAATATTCTTTATCTGATTCTTAAACTGATCTGGGTCTTTCAACGACGAATCTTATTTATTATCTTTATTTACATCTTAAACTGATCTTCAATCACACAACATATGCTACTTCTTGTTTTATAAATACTGATTTTAATGGAAAATGTTGCATTGAAATTTTCGACACCACATCTAACATTGGCAGCGGTGCGTGACACTCGCATTTCGAGGCCTCACCCTTCGCATATCTGGGATCTACACAGTTTACGCGCCATCTACCGAAATATTTCTCGCGTAGGTGTCATCATTGTATTGTTTAGAGGCCTCAACCTTCACATCTCTGGGATCTACATAGTTTACGCGCCATCTACCGAAAGATTTCTCGCGTAGGTGTGTGTCATCATTGTATAGTTTAGTCACTGTACAGATTTCGCTTTGTGTGATAGCAGGGATCTGTACACTCCATCATTTACAGCGGTGAGCGACGCGCTCATTTCGAGGCTTCAACCTTGTACGTGACATCTCGATTTTATATAAGGATTAAAGAGAGTACCTACTTACTGTTTTGTATCTGTTCTATTATTAATTAAACTCATTTTAATTAATATGTAATTTATTATAATCATAAATCAAAGAGTACAAGTACAATCTGTGTCTGAACTGCGTAACGTACATGGACGCTCTGAAGCCACACCCCTGAATCGTCATGTCATATACTTCATTGACATTTGACAATCAAGATATAAGGGCGCGTTCACATGACATATATATTACATGTCCCCTTTCAAAGTAAATATCCAATACAATTTCTTACCTAAAATTAACAAACTATTTTCTTATTTAAAATTACAAAATTTGTTCTTTCTTTATTTCTTAAATTACTAAAACAACAAAACAAAAAAAACATTCAATTATGGAGATTCACAAGAATCATTATCATTATCCAATACATAATCTTTTAAATAAGAAGGGATTTTAACATTTCTTTTTGTAAGTACAGAACTGTCAATGTCAACAGAATCCTGTTCCATATTGGTCACATCATTATCAACATTAAAATCTGATGCTACAGACATATTGGTCACATCATTATCGACATCAACATCTGAATCTACCGACATATTCCTATTCACATTTCCATCGCTCTCAGCTTCAACAATATTACCACGACTGGGTAAACAGCTGGACCCTTCAGGTGAATTACTTGACACATTTACATTACTTGGTTCTAAGCTCGGTTCTAAGTCATCATACACAAGATGATTTTTAAAATAATAATAATTAGTCATCTAAAAATCCAAACATGTTGCCTTGATGAATTTTCGGTTTCTTCTGTATTTACGACCAAATAAATCAACAATAATGTACGATCTATCATTACAAGCTTCCCTTATTATCCCTTTTCCTTTTATCATCCATTTTTTATTCAACCAAAAGAGAATTTTGTCACCTAAATTCAGCAACGGTAGATCTTTAGCTGTCTTATCATAGTTAAATTTTTGTTTCTCATGTCGACTTTCTAATTTTTTAGTTATTTCTGTGTTGTTAATTATTTCGTTCTTCAATTTAATACCGAAGTAGGCAATTTTGACTTGAGGATACGATTTAACAACATTTGAGACGGTGAGTATCCCATACTACTCAGCGGAGTATTGTGATATTCCAATAAGAATAATGGCAAATCCTTAACTGTATTAGATTTCCTTAAAAACTGCTTCACAATACCAACTGATTTCTCGGCAAGACCATTTGACTGGTGATTATGTGGACTTGAAAACTTTACTTCAAAGTTCCACTCACGAGCAAACTCAAGAAATACCTTAGTATTAAATGGCACATTGTCAGAGAAAAATACATCAGGAACACCAAATCTAGAAAATACATCTTTACAGAACTCGATAACAATGTCCGCAGTTTTTAATTTCACTTCCTTAACTTCAATCCAGTTGGAATACGCATCTACAAGAAGTAAGAAGTTTCTACCGTTATAATAAAAGAAATCTGCACTTAGATATTGCCAAGGTCTGTCAGGAATTGGATGGGGTAGCAATGTTTCTTTTTGATTAGCACGCTGATTAATTTGACATGCCTCACAATTTTTAATGTAACATTCTATATCACGGGACATATTTGGCCAGTACATAACTTGTCTAGCTCTAAATTTAGTTTTAACTACACCAAAGTGACCGGAATGTGCTAATTCTAACATTTCTGTTCTTAGTTTTTTCGGTACAATAACTTTTTCATTCAGAAATAGCAAATTATTTGACAAATAGATGGAATCCTTCAAATTATGAAATAATTTCAAATGCTTTGATAAATGCTTAGAAGTTTTAGGCCATTCTGTCATGCAAAATTGTTTAACTACTTTCAAAACTTCATCATCTTCTATTGCTTTTCTAAAAACTAACTTTTTTGCTTCAGACATTGGAATGTTGTTTGAAATGCTATGAATGATATATTCCATCTCTTTATCAATCTCAACTTCATATTTAAGAAAAGAACGTGACAATGTATCTGCTACATACATTTCTTTTCCAGGGAGATACACTAATTTGATTTTATATTTTAGCAAACGTAACAACATTCTCTGCAGTCGAGCAGTAACTTTATCAAGATCTTTATTGAATATAGGAATTAATGGTTTATGATCCGTCTGACATAACGTTTCCTAACCGTAGACGAAATAATGAAACTTTTCAAATGTAAAAACTATCCCCAGTAATTCCTTTTCAATCTGTGCATATCTTTTTTCAGCTTTTGTTAAACATCTAGATGCAAAAGACACTGCATGACCATCCTGTAGGAGAACACATCCCATACCCTCGCTACTCGCATCTGTTTGAATAACTACTGATTTATCAGGATCGAAAATTTTTAATGTGGGAGCACTTGTCAAGAGTTTCTTCAAGTGATTTAATTCATTCTCATGTTCATCAGTCCAATTAAAACACACATTATTTTTTGTTAGGTTCCTCAAATTTGTTGTCAACTGTGACAAATTTGGTATAAATTTCGCAAAAAACTTAACCATACCCAAAATACGCAATACTTCTGATCTATTTTTGGGGCTTTCAATTTTCAAAATTGCCTGTACATTTTCAATATTTGGCTTAATACCTTGTTTAGAAATCAGCTGACCCATAAATTTCACCTCTTCCAATTTAAACTGAAATTTATCAAAATTGAACTTAACATTGTTTTCTTTTGCCTGTTCAAAAACTCGTTTCAATGCTAAGTCATGTTCTTCTTCTGTCTCACCGGAAACTATAATGTCATCAAAATAAAATTCAACATTAGGTATATTACCAAAGAGTTCATAATTTTTCCTCTGAAAAATTTCTGGAGCCACTGATATCCCAAACGGCAATCGGTTAAACCTATATCTACCAAACTGAGTGTTGAAGGTACATAGATCAGCACTATCATTATCCAACTGCAACTGCCAAAACCCATCCTTCATGTCTATGACAGTGAAAAAACTTTTCCCAGATAATCTACTAACAATATCTGTTGAAGTTGGAATTTGAAATATTTCCCTACAAACATATTTGTTCAATGGCTTAGGATCAAGACACAAACGGAGATCTTTGTTAGGTTTTTCAACAATTGTCAAGCTATTAACCCATTCAGTTGGATAATTTACCCTTGAAATAATTTCCTTTGCTTCTAAATTGTCTAATGTCTCTTTTAATTTATTATGCAAAGCATAAGGAACTTTTCTTTGGCACTGTATGACAGGTTTTGCCTCTCTACTAATTGATATTTTGCACAATCCAGGAATTTTGCCTATACCTGTAAATACATCTTTAAACATTTCAAAAATGGCCTGTTTGTTTTCCAACCTAGCTGAAACTAAATTTACTCGTCTAATTAAATCAAAATTCATGCAATCTCTTAAACCCAACAATGGCTCTGAGTCTACATCAACAATTATAAATTTAATTTCTTTCTTGATGCCCTTAAAACCACAATTTAGAGTAATCTCACATTCAGGTTTCAGCTTAAAATTGCCATAAGTTTCAAGTGTTATTCTACTTGCTAACAGATTTCTATTTCTATTCACCACACCAAGACTTTGGAAAATCTTCTTTGGTAGAACACTAGTTTCTGCTCCCGTGTCCAACTTGAATTTTAGATCAACATTCTCCACTTTTATTGATTCATACCAACACTTTCCAGAAGTTTTACATTCTCCAATATAAATTTCGAAGTTTTCCACAGCTTCACCTGTACAAAGGTTTTCTTCTGCATCTTCTAATTTCACATTTTGGATTCTTGCTGCATTGCCAAATTCATCCTTACTATTTACTGCTGCTCTAACCTCTCTAGATTTTTCTTGACTACCTCTTTTTGGGCAGACTTTCGCAAAATGACCTTCTTCTTGGCATATGGCACACGATCTTCTGAATGCTGGGCAACGATTACGATAGTGCTCATATCCACACTTATCACATTTGATTTTCTTCTCAAATCTCTTAATCACATTCACATTTTCTTCTTCTTCTGATGGATTCAGAATTTTCACATGTTTCTTCGACAATTCAATACTCCGACAATATTCTACAATTTTTTGTGTAGTCAAATCATTATCTCGCATCAGCCTTTGTTGCATTTGCTTATCATTTAGACCTAATATCAGTCTATCTTTTATCATTCTTTCTTGGTAAGACTTCTTACAACTGTCAGAGGCACATACAAAATTACGCAATTGCGCTTGCTTTTTAACCATTGTTAAAAATTGTTCGATGCTTTCATCATCACCTTGCATCAAGTTATTGAATTTGAATGTTTCGATTGTGTAATTGCACTTCGGGATAAAATGAGCATCGAATGCTTTCAAAGTTTTCGCCAATGTGTCTTTAGCATCATCTTCGAAGGTGTTGTAAATATCTAATCCTTGATCCCCCATGCAGTTTAAGAGAATAGCAATCTTAACATCATCATTCTCCTTGTCTTTTCCGGACGCTTTAATAAAAATTTCAAATTTTTGCTTCCATTTTGTCCAGTTTTCCGAGTCTTGCAGGAAATTAATCTCATGAGGCGGTCTAAAATCCATTGTTCTTGTTTAATTCTACCGGGTTTCGGGTTTCTTCTTCGGAAGTTGTACTTGCTATTATTATTGTTCAAGGACAATATACTTATTACTCTTATTAGCTATTATACTCTTCAGTCTTCAAAAAAGGCAAAACGTGGTCGCCATGAAACGCAAACAAAAACCAGGGAATTAGCAATCACTAGGGCTGCATTAATAGTACTGTCGTAGATTGTTGCACGTTCAATCTTCACTCTTCACAACCTATGAACAGTTTTCACACCTGACACCATGTTTTGTATCTGTTCTATTATTAATTAAACTCATTTTAATTAATATGTAATTTATTATAATCATAAATCAAAGAGTACAAGTACAATCTGTGTCTGAACTGCGTAACGTACCGGGTGGGCATTTAAGAATGAACAGCGGCCATATCTTGGGAAATATTGATCCTACAGTTTCAAAATGAAAATTTTCCTGACATAAGTGACTATGCGAAATGCAATGAAAATATTTTCAAGATGGTCGCACTTCCGGAAATACCGGAAGTTGACACCTACTTCGTTATTTTAACGGGGACACCCAGTAAAATATTATATTTTTTAAATGTCTGAAGAAATCGAATACAGGTGGTTTTCACCATTGGAATTTAGATTGAGCGGTTTATGAGTTATAAACAAGTGAAAATCGCAATTTTCCAACTTCAAAGCAGTGTAGAACTAGAACGGCTCAATATATCTAAAAACGGCTTACATGTCCCTATCTTAACTTTTTACAAGGTATAATACCATGTGGTTTGAATTTTTATACAGGGTGATGAAAATTACCAGATTTTTCATCACCCTGTAGAAAAATCTAAACTACATAATATAATACCTTGTAAAAAGTTAAGATAGGGACATGTAAGCCGTTTTTAGATATATTGAGCCGTTCTAGTTCTACACTGCTTTGAAGTTGGAAAATTGCGATTTTCACTTGTTTATAACTCATAAACCGCTCAATCAAAATTCCAATGGTGAAAACCACCTGTATTCGATTTCTTCAGACATTTAAAAAATATAATATTTTACTGGGTGTCCCCGTTAAAATAACGAAGTAGGTGTCAACTTCCGGTATTTCCGGAAGTGCGACCATCTTGAAAATATTTTCATTGCATTTCGCATAGTCACTTATGTCAGGAAAATTTTCATTTTCAAACTGTAGGATCAATATTTCCCAAGATATGACCGCTGTTCATTCTTAAATGCCCACCCGGTACATGGACGCTCTGAAGCCACACCCCTGTATCGTCACGTCATGTCATATACTTCATTGACATTTGACAATCAAGATATAAGGGCGCGTTCACATGACATATACAGACTGTCCGTTTTTCGCGTGCCACTATGGGGATCTCGCTTATCTTAAGAGATACGAAGTTGGTTAAATTAGGGCAAAGTAGCGTATTTTTGCGCTGATTGATAATCTGAAAAGAAATTTGAGCTGTCATTATTAGTTGTCAAGATATTTCAAAAAAAACTGAAATTTTCAATTTTTGTTTTTATTTTTTTATTCAAAAACCAATCAAGCAAGCCATTTTTAACTGAAACATTGTTAAGACACTTTTCAACAAGGAACCCAAAAATAATTTTACAATAGCTCTAGCACTTGAGATAGAAGAAAATCGATGGTCAGCTTTGTTTTTTCTTATGGGCGCCATATTGGATTTTTCCATTTTTAGATTACTTTAATTTTTCTCTTTACAACGATGTATCACACATGTTATTTCATTGTTGAATGTTTGGCGAAAATAAAATTTTTTATCTTGTGTCCAGAGTGCTTTGAAGAAATGCAAGGGTCTTTTGTTTTCAACAAAACTTTGACGATTCGACCAGTCGTCTGCGTCGACATTGAATTATTAATCGAGGAAAAAGGCACTTCTCAAATAAAATTATTAATTATTAAACAATGGTTAACAAAGACGAATAAATTAACAACTGGTAATGTGTTCACAGCATGTGTTCAAAAATCTCCCCTTAACTAATTGCAAGCACAATAATTATTGCACCCTTTTCCTAAGATTCGCTACAGCTCTCAACGCGTCTCTTCTTCTAAAATGCCGTGCCTGAGTGTGGTAACAATTCGTTGTCGAAGTTCATCGACGTCGGCTGGAAATGTTTTATAAATCTTATTTTTCATTGGCCCCCCACTAAAAATAGTCCAATGGGGACAAGTCAGGTGACCGTGCTGGCCAGCGTTCGTCGCCATTATTTGCAATTACTTGGTTGGGAAACATTTCTGACAAGAATTCTCTCACCCTACCAGCATTATGAGGCGGCGCCCCATCCTGCTTTATTTGAAAAGTGGCTTTTTCCTCGATAAATAATTCAATGTCGACGCAGACGACTGGTCGAATCGTCAAAGTTTTGTTGAAAACAAAAGACCCTTGACATTTCTTCAAAGCACTCTGCACACAAGATGAGAAATTTTATTTTGGCCAAACATTCAATAATGAAATAACATGTGTGATACATCGTTGTAAAGAGAAAAATTAAAGTAATCTTTAAAAAATGGAAAAATCCAATATGGCGCCCATAAGAAAAAACAAAGCTGACCATCGATTTTCTTCTATCTCAAGTGCTAGAGCTATTGTAAAATTATTTTTGGGTTCCTTGTTGAAAAGTGTCTTAACAATGTGTCAGTTAAAAATGGCTTGCTTGATTGGTTTTTGAATAAAAAAATAAAAACAAAAATTGAAAATTTCAGTTTTTTTGAAATATCTTGACAACTAATAATGACAGCTCAAATTTCTTTTCAGATTATCAATCAGCGCAAAAATACGCTACTTTGCCCTAATTTAACCAACTTCGTATCTCTTAAGATAAGCGAGATCCCCATAGTGGCACGCGAAAAATGGACAGTCTGTATATTACACTTACTTACCAATTTTTAAAATTATGGCTTTCACCAATCAACAAAAACATTATATGCTGGAAATATACTTCTGGAATGGACAAAAAATCAATGGCAATTATTGGATGTAATTTTCAAAAAAGTTCATTATGGCCCGTATTCATCAATAAATATAACCATTGGTGTTATATTTTGGAACATGTGATTGGTTTAGAATTCCTAGCGTTCGAGGGTTTGAGCATTAGACCAATCAGCTGTCAGAAAATTCAAAATATAACCCCAGAGTTATATTTTATAGTCATGTTTTTGTTAATTTCTGTATGATCTGTAGATCACTGATTGGAGTAGTTCCACCTTCTGGTGTTCCACACACCTTCCAATAATACAGACATGCTTCATTTTATTCAAGGCAGTTAATGAAATATTTTGTGGATCATACCACACGATACTTTTAAATAAAATTATTCCCATTGTTAAAATCATTTTGGAATTGGTGTGACTTGCACCCTCTATTTTTTAGAGTTTTATTAATCGATCCTGTGCTCAAGTTGAATTATTATGTAGCTAATTCACGAACACTGTATTGTTTATTCAGCTCTACAGCAGCTATACATACAGGGTGGTCCATCACTTATGTCCACCCCTGAAATAGAGGTTAATTTTAAAGATAAAAAATTGAAACTCTGAGGATTCGTGTAATTAATATAGGACCACAAAATGGCATAATCAGTTTCAATAAAACAACAAGAAATAGATCAATGAGTATTTTCAATTACATAAATATCTTGCCGACCGGTTTCGGGTGTTAACCCATCCTCAGGACAATTGTCAGTTTAAAGGAATCGCAGTATAAACATAAAAAGATGACAATACATGTTAAAAATCTAGGCCTAGGCTAGGTGTAAAATGCCGGACACGTGGTCATAAAATTAAAAAAAGAGTGCTAAAACTTCAAAAAATCTTTCCAAAGAACGACACACACACATACATAAAATTAAATTAAAAAATACTCGACTTTAAACTAACAGATTAATGCCTGTTGACAGCGTCAAAATATATATCTTCAGTTCTTGCACAAGGGCCCTATTTAGTTGAATATCATGTAATGTTAATCTAGAAGTATTTATATCTTTATTTATTTCAGCTATCATTCTCCCCAACGACGCCATTATGGAATCACATCAAGCTGCTGTTTCTTCTCGGGGCGATTTTTGCTCTATCAGGCTTTATGCTATTGGTTGCAGTTTTTGTTGGATTTTTTGGTGGACTCAACACTTTTGCATTCATGTCTGCAGAGGTAAGTAGATTGTATTCTTTTTGATCAACAGTGAAACACAGAATATTAATTCCCATCTATGATATATAATATACAGGTTGATCCCGAAATGGCGGACACGGTATACAGGGTGTTGTAGAGGATGTTCAGAAAGACTGTAAATTTAAAACAAAAATGGTTTCCTCGGCTTCGTGACCGACATATATAGGGTGTGCTTTTTCTAAAATTTAAATCCAAATGGCGGTCAAATTTAAACAACCTCCACTGGCAAAGCACGTGATTTGACATAGCTATTAGGATATTGTTTGGTTTTTATTTTTATTTTTTATTATCGGGAATGGAATTACCGAGGGAATTACAGGTTTACCTATTCCCTGAGCTCGACAAAAATTTTCGAATTCAAATTTTCGAGTTCGAATTCGAGCTCAACAATGCAACTAAAATGGATTTTGAATAATATTATCGCATATGTATCCCAGCAACGATTATTGTTTTAAGCTTTGTTGGACTTGCCATTTCATATGTTTCCATGGTAACATCTATCTGGATATTGTAGACCTACACATTATTTTTCTCCCTGAAGAAGGGTATCCAGTGCAGTGTTGTGACTCATTTTCCACAAAAGTGGTCACATCTTCTTAAGGAAGCCTAACTGGAGAAAAAATAAATGTTCTTAGAATCTTTAATCCACAATGAATGTTGTGGTGCTGTCCGTGTCCGCCATTTCGGGATCACCCTGTATACAAGGTGAATCACCCAAGTCATAGTGGTGTACCTATGTCTCCTTTATCATTTCATATGGAATAAAATATTTCAAAACAGATTTGCTGTTCCATTCTGTTATGGGGTCGCAAAGTTCTACAAGTTTTTCTGTAAAAAATGTCAAATGATTTGGGAAAAATTCATCAAACCAGCCATCCAAAAATTGTAATGGTTTGCTTGCCGTTATTATGGCTGTGCATTACACACACACACACACCCACGCGCACACACACACACACACAAACACACACTCAAGGAACTTCCTTTTATTATTATAGGTTACAAAAATTTAGTAACTGAGGAAGATCATAAATTGACTTTTTACAGGTGGTACTTTTGGCTGTTAGGACTGTCCATGTTATTATTCGATATGGTTTACACCTTTACGACATGCGACAAGAAGGGACCACCTCAATTAGTTCGACAGAAGAAAAGAAGATTTGGGAGAAACGGGGTCCAGTAGTTTATTACATTGAGCTAGGTTTTGAGTTGACAGCTTTGACCATTGATTTTGTCCACCATCTCCATATGCTGCTATGGAGCAACATATTTCTCTCTATGGCCAGTTTGGTTATTTGCATGCAGCTCAGGCATCTTTTTCATGAACTACAAAGACGATTTAAGAAACACAGGACTTACCTATGGGTCAGAAACCATCTGGAACAAAAGTAGGTTGACTTAGTTTGCTTTTAATTTTTGTAAATCTAAAATAAATCTGGTTTTAGCTATCCCATGGCTTCCACTGAAGAATTGTCTGAGAATTCTGACAATTGTGCCATATGCTGGGAAAAAATGGATTCAGCTAGAAAACTACCTTGCACACATCTGTTTCACAAGTATGTTAGCACTGATTTTTTTTTAAATGGCTGCCATCTTAATTCACAATTTTATTATTCCAGTACGTGCTTGTTGTCTTGGCTAGAACAGGACACTTCTTGTCCAACATGCAGACTAGCTTTGAATATACAAAATCCGTCAGCTAACAGAATGGCTCCATCTGACTTACAAGTTGATACACCACCGCCACCACGAAGGCAGCTCAATCATTTTTTCCACTTCGATGGTATGATTTATTTGTCGTTACTAAAAAAGCTGCAAATAAAATAATAATATTAAAAACAGCGCACTATGAGTAAGACCTGAATGTTGATGATATTTTTGCATTTACAGGTTCAAGGTATGTCTCGTGGTTGCCAAGTTTCTCAGTCGAAGTAAGTCATCCTCAGGCTGTGCATGCCCCCGCTTCAAACTCTCAATTGGATGCTATGGCTAGACAGGTAAGTTTACTTTTTACTAGAAAAGCAAGCCCTTACTAACTACACTTGGTGCAAAAAAAAAAACAAGCCACATAGTATTTTTTGAAAATCTATAATTTTATTTATATGATGTATATCCATCATTATACAATAGAATTTTTTTAAAACAGTAGGTAGTGTTTTATTTATCACCGATCAAATCGATTAGCATTTTTTCTTATCTTACTTACTATCGAAGTAGACACAACTTACTGTCTTGGAAACAGATCTAATAAGCAAACAAACCGATTTTTATAACCTGATAATAGCTATTGCTAAACTACTTTGCTAAAATACTACTACATTATTATGTAAACTTTAACAGGTCCAGCAATTGTTCCCCCATATACCATTGTCTGTAATTATTGAAGACCTACGTGTGACTCGTTCTGTGGAACTGACCGTTGAAAACGTACTTGATGGTAGAATAGTTACTTCAGCAATGTTCAGAAGTGATTTGGATGAACCTCCAGCATCTGGATCCATGTCATTGCTCTCGACAAGCCAGCCCACTCCAAGTTCCTTCCACAGAAACTGGGATGAATTCAATACTGAAGCAGCTGAAGTGTAAGTTATTTATTATATTCATCTCTCTGTAATAATAGTTATGAATATTTATTAGTATAAAAGTTGGTAATAGAAAACAAAATTTAAATAGTAGAATTCTAATGAATTTCTTTAACGGATCGGTTGGTATTTATGTTGTGATAAGCTTCATCGTTTTGTAAACCAGCTAAAGCTATGGTTTGTTAGAACTGTCCGTTACGGACGGCGTACGCGTACGACAGAATCTGCAGCGTACAACTTTATCGGTTTTGAAGAGAGGGTGGTTTGTTAGAAATGGATTAGTACGTGATTGTATGCTGAGATGCACAGACAACAAATAAATATTTTTATTATTAATTTTGGCAAAATTTCTTTTTATGATAACAATGGCTGAATATGTTTGCTGGCAATACTGCGAAGAATGCTGGTAATGCTGCGAAAGAAGAACATGAAGATCTTCTTTAGAGTTTAATTAGTTGTCGTCGCCAGAATAAATGTGAAGATGGAATGTTTTCTAATAGAAGTTTGGAAGGGGCTTTAAATAACAGTTTTTGTCTGTGCATAATTAGGTGTTCTCGTACGAGGTCTCTCAATTTGTCGTCTTCCTCTGCTGAAAACTTGGATACCATATTCAAATTTTCAAATAACGGCTTTTTACCACTGTTTCAACACTGTCAGCTGTATGATCAGCTGAACGACTGCGTCGAAATCAAATCGAGTTTGATTCCGACCGAAATAACGACGCAGATAATTTTACGCCTACCGTGAGTCTATCTGCGCAGATTCTAACAAACCGGCTCCGCGTCTTCTTGAGTTCTAGATTTCAACAGAAGTCCGAGGCGCGCAACCGACTGTCTGCTTTGCGTCGCCTACAGTCCTAACAAACCATAGCTTAACATGTAATTGGCTGCCTGATATGGATCAAATTATTTTATGAGTGGGCATTTCTTTGTAATCAATCTGTTGTCTCTCATATCTCCAAAATAATTGCCATTATTTTTTGACAACTAAACATAACTTTGATATGCCACTCTCATATGGGACACTCTGTATACTCCAAAATAATTTTAAATTATGACCATTGTGATCCTGTACTTGAATTTGTAAAAAATTTCTTTAAAAAATCTATTGTTTGGCCTAGAGAGCCCGCTTCAAATGAGCTGGGAGACCCTGTATAAATATTATCATAGAAAATCTTGTTGTCCGGTTTCGGGCTACTATACCTTATTTAATAACTAGGAGGAGTAAATTTAAATAAACCGCCAAAAAAAGATGCTTCTCATTGGCCAATTCATAGGCAAAATTACACCCAGCAAAACTTGTACAGGAAATTGAATCTATGCAACGCTCAACACTACATATACGCTTGTTTTTTTATTGTTGTGTCATTATTGTTTACAATGTCAGCGTCGAATGTGACACATCAGTTTTATAATCAGTTATTTCCAAAACCCTATAAGTTGTTCTAAATAAGTGCTTTAAAAGTTATTTCAAAACCAAATAAGTTCTTTTTGAAGCCCATTCAGTTCTTTTTAGAGAACAGACATCCTTTTCAGAATTTTGAAATTATTTTTGGCTTTCCATTTTCATCCTGCAAACGGTTGCAAGTGCCATTATGGATAATCCTACATCAAGTACAAGTGAGAGGATGTCTCCTCCAAAGAAACGGGAAGAAAAGAGTGTCACCTACAAGATTTTGGAAAAACTACTCTATATGCGTACTTCACCAATAATTGAACAACATATTCCAATCGAACAAGGTGCGGATTTAGACCAAACAGGGACTGCTGTATGTGATAAAGTTAATTTCAACAACACACTTTGAATCTGGTCCTACAAAAACTGAAAAATGCTGTTTATAATACCGTTTGAAAAAATTGACTTGTCCACAAATTAGGTATATATTATTAAATGTAAAATAAAAACGTTATCTACGATGTTATGTGTTAGTGTTATATAATACATACATAAAATATATTTATATGTTACATTAAATTTGTCACATAAGTATTGCCTAAAATAAAGTACTTTTAATCAATTTAATATGAATGTTAATAATTATCCTTAATATTCTTCGAAATATCTATAAATTATTCAATTTCATTCTATTTATATTCAGAAAATCATTCAGCACTATAATACTGATATATTATGCAAATCACAATGATTTGTGATACTGCTGTAGAGTCTCTCCTGAAAAGTAGACTTCCTACACCGAAAACAAGTCCTATCTTCCTTATTAAAAATTATTGTTTCAATTCAAATTTGCCGCCAAAAAAAATCTGGTGATTTAATCTGGTGACTTTTAGTGGTGTAAATGATACTTTGCAGTTTACTCCTCCTAGTTATTAAATGAGATATAGTCCATCCTCAGGAGTTCAGGACAACTGCAAGTGAGGTACAAAGGTTGTTGTAATATGTATGCACATTCAATAAAACATTTGTCAAAATAATTGTAGAACTCAGTTGTCAGTTTATACAAGTTCCGTAGTTTGAGTACAAAAAATGCATCCTGGTGGTAAATTTAGTTGAAATATAGGCTCTGAGATGTAAGATGGAAAATAGAAGCACTGCAGACCATGAGGGTAATTCTTGTAAGAATTGCAGTTGAACAAGAAAATATTTACACTAACCTCTTAATAGTGAACAAATTATGCCTCCCTTGAGTTAATTGCACAGCAATTAATTACATATCTAGGGGGTTCCCTAAGCATGAGTTTTAGCAGTAGCAATGTGTCCCTATTGTGTTTGTTTAAAAAAAAATTCTCAATCTAACATAAAACACCTTAATTGCAAGAATAGGCAGAAATCTTAGAATCATTATAACATGGTGTAGCATCTATACAATTATCCAGGAACTGTGGAGTTATTTATTATTTTACCTGTTATTTTATGTCTCTTATTTTATGTGTTTAAAACGATTGAAAACAAACTTCAAAAAATAGACCTCTGAGTTTAATTTAAAATTATTTAACACTGTGATTTAAAACATGCCAACCCTGCCCAACACTGTCGATTGAGATGGGGAGCCAAAGAAGATGATGTGATCGGCATTAATAAAAATCAATACCTAGTTGTAACACGCAACCGGAGTATTAAGAGCTTTTAAACCATAGGAAATGAAGGATTTGTGGGGTCATCTCAAAAATAAAATTTACACAAAAGAAGCAGGATCATTGGAAGAGTTTTGTCCACCCACTGTTGAAGAGTGCCGCCAGAAGAAGAATGCCACTGGTCCTCCAAAATGTAAGGGAACGTTTTGAGCAGAAATGTTGTTGGCACACAATTTGGGCATTTTGTTGAACTAACAAAAATTTATCGTGGAATTGAATTTTGATGCTTTCTCTTTTTTCGCCACCTTTTTTGCGAGCGCAGATTAAACTATTGTTTAACAAAAATTTATACCCTTTTAACGATATAAATGAACAATGCATTAAAATTAAATAATCCCAAAAGCAAATCCATAGATTTGAATTTTTTTGCTATTTAGTATTCAGGTCAAAAACGGCTTTCAAATCCAATCGATTCAGTTGTAGTAACTGTTACAACCATAATAGTGACCATGACCGTAGTGTTTTTTTTGCATACATCTTCATTTTCCAAATTATTAGGCCTGTTATGTTTTTGATGGTCGATCCTGTATTTAAATAACATTGTAATAATTTTTTATACACTGCTGTTCTTGCAAGCAGACGATAGCTGGTGTCTGGTGTGCCACTGATTTGAGACAGAAATACAGAAATAAATCTTGTATTTTTTCACAATACAAAGAATTTTATTAGAAAACACTTAGTACTGACCGTTATAAAATAGAAAAAATAGAATAGGATAAGCATTGTCCGAACACACTGCATCAGATATCAAATACAACAGGTCAAAAAACTTTTTGGTATCTTCATATGTATACACTGATGGCCGGTAAACAGAGGCAATAATGTAGGTCACCTTTTCCACCACTAACCTAGCCGCAGCACACTCTAGATAAGATATTTCCGATAGTTCCGTTATACGACTCGCAGCCTCACATTCCAGAGCACCATGTACATTGATTGATGCCCCCCCATGTTGCCAAGACCTTCTGCACGTACTGGCAACAAGTCTACAGCCCCTAGGAACAAGTACAACCACGGTGTCTTTGGTGAGCCAGTGCTTAGTAATGCAAATGAAATGCGGTTTTTCTTCATCCACCAGAACTTCAAGACCGTCAAAAGCAGTTGTTGAGCATTGTACATTTTGGTGCAAAATTTTCAGACTTCCATGTTCCAATGACCAATATGGGCTGACTCCATAGTTTTGGGCGTCACGACTGCTGATCCCGCAGATGCCTCAGTTGTAAAAAAGTCCTTCGGAGATCGTATTCTCTCAATGCGATGCCCCTTGCCCAGTAATGTTCACTGAAAACTTTTGAATACTTTTCATTGGGTAGGCCTATCGAAAATGCAGAATTGTTACCTTGTGTGTTCAACTTATTCACAACTATCATTAAAACCATCCATGTCTCTTAAATCGCTGAGGTGGTCAAGGATTTCAAGAACAGTTACTTCTTTCCCACTAATTCTGCCTCCCACGTATATCCATCTTCTGCGAACATCACCGCGTAGTTTAGATGTTTTTTCATTAGAGCAGTCACTCACAAAAACAGTATGCTGTCTTGTAGTCGGCTGTTTCCTTCGACGTGTTTTCACACTCATAAACCCATCTTTGTCCATGACTGCCAAAGCTCCATCCTGAAGCACAGGGCGATCAGTTTTCAAATCAGCATTGACACCTCAAGTGACCGAAGTCCCGCATCGGGTGCTAGAACGCTCTCAGCAGTAGCAGAGCCAATTGCGTTCACATCCATCTCACTGCCCTCGCACCCTCCACGAGTCTCTCGCGAAGCCTTTTTGTCCCCTGATTCAGCCACAGGAGCAACAACAGTCGATGGCTTCGTGTTCGATTTTGTACGTGGAATTTGACCGATCTGGACTCCATTAGCCCTGCCTGAACATGTCGACAGATTCTGTTGATTCCAGCATTTGTTTGTAATCCTTCAGAATTTAATTTTATCGTTCATCTCTGCTATCAGATGCTTTAATGAATGATTTTCAGATTTCAAATTTCGGTTTTCTTCTATCATTAATTCGTAGTTAGCTGTCCTGCAATCGAAATTATCTCCATCCTGTGAATTCACGGTCCGTGCATTTTGAGACACCTTGCATCCTCCAGAAAACTCAGGATGGATCCATCACAACATATGACTGATTTACCATCACTGCTAAGTTCACCATATGAGAGTCTTTTGACATAGCTCAAATGAAACTTTAATCTGCATTTTATTGAACTATACACTTTGTTACAGCACTTGTAATACTCAATGCCAATCTTACTCGTAGACTGTTCATCACAAGTGTTTGGATTTGGCATGTTCAACTAGAGTAACTATACCTCAGTCGACCAACAGATATAGTAATAAAACTGCGCACAAACTTTTAAGGTCCAAGTAGTCACATCTGTAGGTAGATAGAGTGCTTTATTTATTGGTTACCTGGTTCCGGTAAACCAATGAGAAGGGCATTCTAAGGTTTGTGTATATAATTATTGTGTATAAGGTCTGCCTACCTGGATTGTAAACTTACCGCGCACTTTTATTACTATATCTTTTGGCCGACTGAGATATAGACCAAAACAGATGAAACAAAAAAATATATATATAAATATTAATATGACATCCCAGGCATATAAACAAATCAAGCCAGATTGTAAAGTAATATTTTTGTAACTTTATGACCAGTCTAATACAAAAGGTTTCATTCGTTGTTGCTCGCATGTCACCATACTGTTTAAAGTTTATCAGTCCATGGTAACAAAACTTTTCCTTTGGTGAGCTTATATTATTATTTGTCAGTTGTTGTTTAATTTGTTCTAATTTTTCTTTAATTTTTTCTAGTGAAGATACAAGTAACCTAGCGGGGCGATTTTCCAAGTCGCCAACTGAAAGAGAAAGGATTCTGCACAGACGCAAAGAAAACCTGATTCAGAATGCAAGAAAAAGATATATCGAGAAGCAGAAGTCTGTGGTGGTGGTGGGTAAATGCAATTTGAAAAGCTGAAAGATCAACGTTATATCTAAAAGCTTAACTTAAAAAAGAAATTCATACTTAACATCGTTAGTTGTACCAATTATAAAACAATAAAATTGTTAAAATTTGAAAGATTATAACTGATATGTTTAGAAATAAATGAATAGTTTTGTTGTGTTTAGAAATGATAAAGACAAAAAAGTCGACTTTAAATTACCTACCCAAAGTATTTTTTACAAGGTAGTTTATGGGTCAAATATTAGGATGTTTTTAAAAAGGTATTCTTGAAATAAGATTGCTCAATTAACCTGCAGTCATGCTTGTTGAGAAAGTTTTACAGTTTAATTTGATAACCACGAGTGTGACTGATCCTGCAGTATAGAAATCAAGGTATTAAACGTTTTGACATTGTCAATTCACTTGTGTATTTCTAAGCTCTATTTGGCTAAATGTTATTTAGGAATATAGACCTTAGAAGAGTCAATAATGAAAAGCTTCTTTAGATTTTTGACGTTTTATCAGCTGCATATTTTGAGGAAGGTTTTATGATTGTAAAAATAAATTAATCAGTAAATTTGTAAAAAGAATAAGATCTACAGATCTGTAAAAAATACAACTCGACTATATGCTGAAAACTTTATTTTAAGCATAATTTTATGGAATGGAAATGTTTCTGAGGTTTTAAATTTAACCATAGCGAAAATAGAAGTTTAAAGCCTGAGTACTAATTATTATTTGTAGCTAAATGATCCAAATGCATTTCACAGGTGTTCTCAAATCCAAAGCTCTTTTTAATGTGTTTTTTCATTCAAATATCATAGCAGGAGTTACTTGATAACAAAAATTGCTTCATATAAATGCCTGTTAGTCTTTAAAAATAAATTCAGTCGTGTTTATGATATTATACACTACTATATGGCAGACATTTCACAGAACAAAATGAGACAGTCCGGAATGTAAAAAGACTAATACAAAAAATGGTTTTATGGATTGTGGTGTGCCACTTTTTTCTTTATCATTTTCATTAATAGACTGTTTGCACTCTGCTACCATTCTGCTTAAAAATATTTTGTTTTCTCAAGTGTTAAGATTTATAACAATTAGGTTGGCAGTCTATTACATTCTTTTTGTATCTTGAAAAACCTTTCTACATACTGTTCAAAAAAGTTTCGCTTAAACTTATCTTTATTAAAAATGATTTTTTGATCTGTTAATTAATTAATATATTTTATATCTTTAATTATGCAAAGATTCTATTATAGCTTTGAAAACTGATTTTTTTTTATATTTGAAAATGATAATTTGCCTGTGTGTAAAATTCATATTTTTGTACAGGATGGCTAAAGAAGAATAACACAGTTGTATAAAAAGCTATTATATCACATTTTGTACTTCACTAATTTTGACTTCTATTTTTGTTGGTGGTTACTTTTGAACATGCTCTATTTGTCGTTAGTATAAACCAAGAACTTAATATTATGCAGTAAGTGTCACAACAATTTTTTACGTTGGTGTCTGTGACACGTGTTGACTATCTTTCTCTATTCTTGCCTGTGTTGTAAGTAAACAAATAATATTTCAAAGTTTCTTTTGATTTAACAGTAATTCATGTAGCAGTAACATTTATTTATTTTTTAGTTATGCTAAATTAATCAGACGTATAAAAAATACTATTTATCTCCATGGTTTTAGCGTTTAAGATAGGACTTACCAACTATATGATATACATAATTATTGTGTGTATTGCATTTTTTACAAGTGGCTTTCAAAATCTTGGGATTCCATGAAAATGCGATAGTAGCATTTTATCTCACTTCTCTTGTAAGCACATACACAAATTCCTATATTAAATGTAAAAACCATGCATAATTTGTTCATATTGATTTAGTAGTAAATTTTTGCAGTTGAAAACAGAACTGATAGCAGCAGATATTTGAAAAATAAAGCAAAGCTTCTTCATGTTCCAGAATAAACATGACGAAGTTTTAAATTTCAATTTAAATTATTTTAAAATATTATTTCTTATGGGTTTGTTATGTTTTAAATTATTTAATAGTTTAATTTTTGTGGAGTATATATAATTTTGTTAAAGTTTTTATTTTGATTGGTAATTTTTTGTGTTATGTTTTGCTAATAATAAGGAGGAAAATGCAATGAATCTTTGATTAGTAATACACATAATTTATTGTAGGATTATTTAACTTTTGTTTATACCTGTTTGGATTCCTTTTGACCCAAAAATATATTTTTTAGATAGGAAAAATATTAAATAATTATGAAAGAAGACTGATTGGGTGTTTTGTGTGATTATTTGTTCATTTCATTTTAACCTTATTTGATCCCCCTGATCGAGGTACTAGTTAATATAAAATTACTGACAGTCCTTTTGATATAAAAGTGATATTCATTGTAACAGATTTATTGTAACGATGTGCTTTCATATTTTAATTCTTTGTTTTAACATTTTTCCAGATTGTTTAGAAAGTCTACTTTTTACATATATGACTACCTAATTAAGATAACTGTAAACAAAAAGTTGATGAAGAAAAATTGGTAAATGAAAAGATGGATTCTGATGTGTATCTTTGAAAAGAAGAGTAGGCAAGAGTTGTTTTAACATTACCTAGACTAAAATAATAAATGTGCTAATATTTTTCAATTAGTTTTTAGCAAACATCTGCTCTAGAAATACTGAGATCCAGATTATTGTACAGGGAATATGCATTCGATTCATTCGAGTACATATTCCTTTTAAATTGTAATTATGTCTAGATTGTATTTCGATATAGGAAATATGTAATTGCCATGCAAAAGTTATAATGTGTGCCAGATGTCAGGGCCAAATATAAAATACTTAACCAACAGTACTTATGTGTCCTCGTCAGTCCCTAAACAAAAAACTTATCAATTAATAATATTGTGCTTAATATTGCTGTATTATAAATTATTCTTCTGTGAATTGGATGTTTCAGAAACAACATTGATTGACTGAAATTGATTTGCGATAAAATTGGTTTAAATATTTAAAAATAAAACTGGAATGTGGTGTTTTGAAATGATCAATTCAAATAAATTATTTATCGATGAAATGTCTTTTACTTTCTCCTAGATATTTCAAGATTCCAAAAGCATAATCATCCACAATTATTGTCCACTGCATAATGGATCTAATTTTCAAACAGAATAATTGCAATATATTGATCATCAAAGTTATGTCATAAGTAAATGGCATTTTTTTTTAAAGACTCCTGCATTGCAGGGAAATCCCTATGGCGCTCTAGGAGCGGTGCATGAGCGGAGTTATCGATTCACGTTCACTTTGAATCGCTTCAGGTTGTATTCCTCAGGAAACACTTTGCTTGGAATTCTATTCCAAAGGGATGCGGTTTTGTACATGCAAGAAGTCTGAAATAAGGTGGTGAGAGGTGTAACAAGCTGAAGCTGATAGGGATGAGTCAGTGCGGCTCGACGTGTATTTCTGCCCGGCCTCGTTCTAGGTGGTGCTCAAATGTCTTGTGAGCAGTAAGGCCTTTTACTACAATATTTGTCCACAAGTAAATCAATACGTTCTTCATATTCTCTGACCGTGAAGGATGGTCATATTTGAGTCTTGTATAAGAGGAGAAGCTGTGCTGGCGTATAAAATTTCTTTGTTTCTATAGAGGTAACTCTCCAGCCACAAACAGAACTTCCAGGCATGCCGTAATCCTGCAATTTTGCCAACAATCCCAGACCAACTATACCAGACACGATCGAAAGCCCTAGAGATATCAAGCGCAACCACTCGGGAGTCCCCATGATGTTCGACGGCGCTGTTCCACAGTTCCGTTACGTAGGTGAGGAGGTCTCCAGTAGATCTCTGTTTGCAAAAGCCGTACTAGCGGTCACTGATTACATTAGCTCCTTCCAAGTACTGTCAACAAGTTGATCTATTTTTTGCTGCAGAGTAGCAATTAATTTGAAACATGAGATCCAAGATCCATATGTTTTACGTTAATGAATTTGCATTTCTGGGTGTAAATTTTAAAAATATGGGAACTTGTATTAGAAATACAATTATTGATAATTTATAAAATTTATATAAATAGTCGGCCATTTTGAAATTATTAGTATTTATAAAAAAGAAAGATCTCATTATTCGAAAACATTTTCCATACCACATTTGGTTTCTTTAATATGTAATAATAAAGTACAGGGACAACCAGAAACACCCTGTACATCTGGTTTATGATCCGTACAACTTGTAAAACCAAAATTCCTATTAGAATTCTTCTTAAATTCTATTCATATTATGTACTTAACATTGAATTTGATTATTCCACCCTGTTCCGTGATCCATGGCTTAATATTTAGAAAACAATCCTGGAATATACACTGTGTCCGAGATAAGAATGAACAGCACGACGATCTCGGAATGGAGGAAAGTGATTTCAAAAAGTCTTTTTGATTTTAAAATTATTTTTCATTTGTTTTCGAGATATCGCAATTTGTTTTTAAAATATTACAATATTGCATTGAATTTTTAGGTAAGAGAAAATGTCTGCAATCTCTTTTTGATTTTGCTATTCTATGGTTGTAGTTTGTCCGTAGTCATTCCTACTTGTCAATTCGTCAAAATTAACTGTCTTGAAGATTTGAAATTGACGTGTCATTGTCAAATTCTAATTGTGCAATAAAATAAATACCTATTAGAAATGATTTTTTTCTGAATAAACTTACCTGCTGTAATCTCTTGCGTGCTATTAAAATTTTTCAAACATGAGACTTTGTTTATTGTTTGTAATGGCACACACTCTACTGTGAGGCAATAACAATGTATCACAGTTTGTAGGTTCATAACCCCAGTAAAAGGTAGAACACATAAATAATTGTACTTTTTTCTACTAAGTTTTGCTCTAAATAGCTATTTATGATATTAGTGTTAAAAGTGAAGTTTTATATTGTGAGTGAAAAGGTTTGTGAAATGAGCGAAGCAAATTGAACAATTTTCACGAACAAAATAAAATCACTTTTAAGACGAATATCATACAATGGTTTTTGTAAAACTGCTCTATTTTGAAAATAAAATTGATGAATTTATAGAATAACACTCAACGTCAAATTGCATTTTAAAATATTCAGATAAGTACAAGTGTACATGCATAGCAACCGTTGCCGACGCTATGGTTACTAACAAATGTGTGTATACAAATAAAAAAGATGCTATAAGTAATTATTATTAATTGCAATTTCTGAACAATTATTATTGTCTTGACTAGGTACTTATTTTTTTATTAATATGTTTGCCAGTAATACAAAGAATACTTATGAAAAAATCTTATTACCTATAATTTTGTCTGATTTCATCATGAGAAAATGTAGTTAAGAGAATGTAAGTACAGAAAAAGTAGATAGAATTACTTATAACACGAGTGTTGTAATGTATTTCTAACACTGTTAATAGTATATTATGCAACGAGCTTATAATGAAGGCTATTAATACGCGAGTATGATGGTTAAGATACGAGCCGTAGGCGAGTGTCTTAACCATCATAAGAGCGTATTAATAGCCATTATCTGCGAGTTCCATACACTATTTTTTCTACGACCCTTTTTTATTTCATAGAAAAGATTAAAAAATTATATATTTTAACAATGACCCATGTACAATTGCGGATCATTGAGGGTAAGATAGGTTGCTATTTGCTTACGCATATTAGGTACCAAATTCTCTCTTCGTTGCTAAGATTATTCTGCTGAGACATGTTTTAGTATCAAGTTTAAAGGACACTACTCACTACTGCGTAATTTTTATTATGCGAAGTTCGAATTCCGAATTTTACGCTTCGATTTTGAGATTAATTAATAATTTTAATAACTGACAGCCATTAATTACGATATTGTATGACTGCGCAACGCGGGTCGCAGCGTTGCCGCTTTGAATACTATATCACGGAGCGCTACGAATGATATAATACTTTATCTTCCCATCTTTTACACGATATACCTACTTATCAAATTAATTAAGGTAACATAAAATCTTGATAAATTTTCTTTGAATGTTACTTATGTTCTAAATTAAATAAACGTTCAGAATTTTTTTTCAGAAATACAGACTTATATCACAAGGCAATTTTTGTCGTCAGTATGACAACTCTGTGACTTCGGTTGGCTTGCCGACCCGATCGTGAGCGAAAAGGAACCGATTCGATTGCAAATGCTCCTCTGCCATTGGATAGCTTGACCAGTGCTTTAATGAAAATTTGTATCTTAATGAGACCCATTAAAGCACTGGTGATTCATATTTAATATGCATATTAAAAGTTGGGAGTAGAAAAAAATATTTTTAACTTTTACATGGAAAATTAATTTTCCATGTAAACAATCACTTTTAACACTGTCAGCTGTCGTTAAAAGTGTGACTTTTAATGGCAGTTGTACAAAAACACTTTTTCGAGATTGTTACAACTTGGAAGAAAATAGTATATTATTTTATACGGAGGGAAAGTGACACTTTTCATGGCGCGCTCGTGTTTATCAGCCGAACGAAGTGAGGCTGATAATAGAGAGCAAGCCATGAAAAGTCACTTTTCCTCCAAATAAAATATACTATTTTTTCTTCAAACGTGGGCAAATTTAAGCAAGAACATCATTTTTAATTGAAGGAAAGCGAATTTTCAAAAGGTTTGGACTGGTATAAGTAGGTGAGTATGGAGTATGGGCTGCTTCTATAGAAACGCGGCGCTGTCAAATTGACACTGTCATCAACGTCAGTGAACATCGAGAAATTATTATTGAAATTATTAAAGAAAAATAATAAAATAATAATTATGTAACTAAACTACTAATCATCGCAAAATCAAAATTAAAAACGTTATAAAAGTTTGTAAGTAAGTTATAAAATTAATGATAACATCTACCTACCTCTTGCTAGACCCTGCTTGGTCAATTTTTTCATTTTCTGTTAATGATGATGCCAGTCAGTCAGAAGTTGAATGTTAAATATGTAGGTCATAACTATGCACTAATACTTACCTAATAATAAAAATATAAGATGTTGGATTCCTTTATGTACCTAGGTACCTATATGGTTATAATTATTATCCTTGTGTTCAATATTCAAATTTCAATACGGAATAATAATTATTTTTGTTTACCTCGCAATAACCCAACTTTTTTCTGACGTTTGAACCGACTGAGCCGAGCACGAGCTCGACTCGACTGAAGCCGACTGTCGACCGTCCGGCTTCGGGTATAATTATGACGTTTCACAGAATTACTTCGTTTCGGTGTAGATTTTCCAAAGATTATGTTTGATTAATACCAAATTCCTTTTAACCTTATTAGATAATAATAAACTAGAGAGTTTTCATATCTTAGGTTGAATTTTATTGATGAATATACGGGCCTACATTAATAGAATTTCAATACTTAGTTGATTCTTAATACAGGTAGCTATGTGTTTGTATCTTGATGTTGCTATGGCACCACTTTAGCTCCGGCGGAGGTAAAGTGTTGCTTGGCAACACTTTAGCTCCGGCGGAGGAAAAGTGAAACTTTGAGACCGGCTACTGAGTCGAGTAATGTCTGATTTACTGACGTTTGAAGAAAAAAATTATTTTATTGAATATCTCCTAAACTATTGAAGTGCAAAAAACTTCTCGGCCGAAACCAGTGGCGTAGTAATGAGGGTTCTTTTTTATTTTAAGCCCCAACACTGGATAAAGTCAATTTTTTAAAACTAATTTTGAAATTTTATAGTATTATCTGAAAAAAGACACTCTTAATAAAGATCTCTAGGAGGCTTGTTTTTGAGAAAGGTATTTTGATTTTTTATAAACGAGATTACAACATAAAACTGCAAACTTCAAGAGAGAAGTAGGTAAGTTATCACTATAATTAGATATCACTATTTTGTGTCTGTAAGTGTCAACAGTAGTTGCTATAAGACAATATTAGAGTATAGAAGTCACTATTTACTTATTTTTTAATTTAAATTTTTTAATTTCTTCAAGAATACGTTGCAGGTATTCAAAAAAATTTAATTGTTTTGATAATTTATTGTGGATATTTGTTATTATTTCTAATAAAATAAATCAAAATATTTCAAAAACTAAGCCTCTTAGAGACCTTCATCAAGTGTATCTGTTTTTCAGATAATAATATAAAATTTCAAAATAAGTTTTAAAAATTAGATTTTCCCCAGTGACATAGAAGTTTTGGGGATTAAAAGAAAAAAGGAGCCTCATAATTACGCCACTAATTTTGCCTGAGAAGTTTTTTGCACTTCAAAAGTTTACCTCTCTAATAATATTAATCTTTACCAAAATTGAGAAAAATATCTTCAATAGTTTAGGAGATATTGAATAAAATTGTTTTTTCTTCCAAGCTCAACACCATGTATCTTGAAAATTAAGCGTTTGAGAGCAGAACTTTATAAAGCTGGACTCTGACCTCTTGCTCTTATACGTAGAAATTTGCACTTTCAGGATGTCATGCTACTCTATTTTATTTTTTTATGTGATGAAACTACCACGACTATTTCATTGATTAGCATACCAACATTTAAATATTAATAAAATTAGGAAAAAAAAATAAAGAAAAAGAGCACACGTTTATCAGTGAATATGCGTGAATAATTTATGCTAGCGCTTCCCCGAGTAAGCCGTTCGGCAGAACAAAACATTGCAACCCAGTGCGACTGACTGCAACAACACACTTGGGTCAACCTGGAGTAATGTGACGATGTCTGCTCGCGCTTACAGCTCTCGTTCCTTCACCTTGTATATCTTACACCGTGGAACATACAAACTGGAACACCCTCTATATTATACATTATATAATATTTGAAAAATTTTTGGGATTTAGGTTCTAATTCAATTTCAAACACTATAGGTTCCTTTTACAGAACAAATTAAAAAACTTTCGCACTATTTGCACCCTAAAACTTATAGGGATCAGAGTGTAGCTCCTTAGTTCTCTGTGTTGGAGTCAAAGCCACATACGCTCTAAAATATACAAGAGTCGTTTATGGTACACATCTGTTTCTCTGGTTGCCTACTAATCATTAAAAATTACAGGTCACTACAACTATCGGACACCAGTTAAGAATAAAGTATTATTTCCAAGATTTCGCATAGTATGTGTAGTGTGTTCCTGACTGATGTGACATGCTGACGAGTCCAAATAAGGACGAAACGGTACCGTAAATGTCTTCAGTTTCAAATAAACACCTCACATACTGTGCAAATACTTTCTAATTCGTTCTGTAAAAGAAACCTATAGTGGCAATTGAATTAGAACCTAAATCCCAAAAATTTCTCAGATATTACATAGTCTAAGTTGTTCAATATTACTTAACATAAAATTATAAATTATATTCATACCAATACGGGTGGAGGGGCCGCGGCGCTGGTATCACTACCGCACGTCATTTGTAAATTGCAATAACTTTTCAACCTTTACATCTAGGAACTTGAAACTTTCCAAAAAACTTCCTTACATATTTAACTTCAATGTTGCATTAGTAAAAATATTAATTTCAAAAATTTGTAACACAAATTTTTAATTTGAAAAAATAATCTCTAAAATTCAAACTTAAAAAAAATTTAAATCACTATTTTGTTTGTAATTAATAATTGAGAGCTCTAGTTGCGCTTATTTGTCTCAAAATTGTTGATAGTTTGTATAAAAATTTCAAATTGATTGGCTGTTTATTACCAAACATATTGCGAGTTAAAGTCGTTTCATTGAAAAGGCTTAAAACTGTTGATTTTTTTTATATGTTTCAATGTGTAAATCTTCGGTAAAAATCAACTGAAGACGTGCTTTTGCATAAAGAATCGATCACAATTGATTTGAAATGGTTACCTGACCCGTCCCACTTACTCTGTTTCTAAAGTGTTTTTAGAGGGTGCGCTGCAGGCCTATTAACACCCCCTCTGTCTTTTTCTTTACATTCTCGAGATAGACACCAGATTTTTCAAATGTCGACAAGACAGAGTGTCTCGATGTGTAAACACCCTGAAACAGATACCTTGAGCAGTACTTAGGCTACACAATTGCTCTAGGCAAGTCTAGCTAGACTAAAATTGGTCTAGACATGTAAATGCAACGCGAGAGCAGCCCAGACCAAAGTGTCGACACTTTAGTGTCTCGTGTATACGTAGCTTTATAAATAATATGCTACACAAAGGAGCCTCTTCGCTGATTTTTCTCTGCATTTTTTGATCTTTCTAATTGAAATAACATCAAAGTTATGAATCCGAGAATCTTTAGCCATGAGGTGAAAATGAAAATCATTGGCCATTGTAGGGGGCATCTTGTATAGCTGTTCTGGTAACAAGTAACTGCCATTTTTTTATTTTATTTTATTTATCTCCATTTTTGATGAAATGGTGGAATTTTTTGCGAGTGACGGTTTGTCAAGAGGACATTTAATTTATAGATTATTGGATACTTTTAGGGATGCCACAAACTACATTCCAAAATTCTGAATAGTTTTCTAGATAATTTACAAAAACTCATTTTTAGGGCCAACTTTACAATTTTTAGGCCATATTTTCCCATATTTTTGGACCGCTTAGCCACACTTTTGAAGAATAAAAACCTGATCTTTGGAAAGAAAGACCTCAAAACATAATATCTTCCTATTTTGGTCTTTCAGAAAGGTTATTTTTTGGGTCTCAATCGTAAATAACACCTGAGCTGCAAGAGCATGCAGTGTTATTACAAGGTATCTGTCAGCTGTCAAAAAATTACAACAAGAATGTACTGAATTCATCATTGAATAATTATAATTACTTATACATAATTAATATAATAATTATAAGACAATAAAAATATAATTATTTAATATAAATAAATAAAATGCAACTTCCCTCGAGGCCAAATGAAATGAAAAAATATTTTAAGATTTCGGAAGGGCACGCTTTGGTATTCTGGGGCCTCAAGCAGATGCCTAGTCCGCTTATCGTTAAATAAAAAGGCGTAAAAAGACCGTTTTTATCAAAACTCCATATCCGAACTTACATATGTATCAGAAATGGGTTCGAATTTTCAATTTTGTATGTTTATTGATCATTCAATGGTCATAATCATGAAAGTGTTAGAAATTTTTGATTTGTAGACTAGTCATCATAACTGCATAATAACAGATCAAGTTAGAAGGGGAAGAATAACAAAATTATTCTATGGATTAAGTTTTTAATATAAAGTAAAAGAGATCATCGGTATAAAAATATGATCACATGAGTAAAAACAACATCACAGAACACAAGACCATTCGAGTGAATGGCGCATAATAAAATCAAATATACAGTCCATACAAGAATGATCAACTAAAATTATGCTTAACTTATTGAATCAACTTACAGACTGAACCTTCAGCACTACTTTTGCCGTAAACAGTTCCAAAATAACTATCAGACAATGAAGTTTCACAGCATTTGGTAACAAAATTTTGTAATTTTGGTGTATTTTTTTGAGAAATATTGAAAAATTTGACAAATTTCATGGTCGGTAAATACTTAGAAATACTCAGGGTTTTACTTATCATTTTTTACAGAAGGATTAAGATCATTAAAATATGAGTGTCCCATGGCATCATTAGCTGACATTCGTCCTGTGGGGTTACATACCAGAAGCCTTTGAACCAAATCACGTCCTCTGCTACCCAGTTTTGGAACTACCTGAAAATTATAAATAATTTAAATTCCCTCTCTACCTTGAGCAAAAAAATATCAAGACACAAATACGAACTCAGTTAGTGGAGGCACTCCTCTGAGAGATGAGTGGTTGAACTTTTTCGTTATTCAAAGATGGTATGGGGGGTTATAAGGTTCGTCAATTATAGTATATACCAACTCTATTAGGACCAAGTTGACTATGGATTGTGAGAATGATCAACCCCTTATCATAAATTTGACAGCACACTGACAACTGGAAAGGTTCTAGATTATGAGTGTTTTTGATAATGTCATTCTCAGATTAAAGCAATATTGCTAAACGTATAGGTACTTCAAAATCATGAGAGTTGAATGCACGTCCACGTTGAATACGGCCCGTGTCCGTGCTGTTAGGTATAAATAGACCCTAAGTCTTCCTTGATGACTTCCAATAATGTTTCAAATTTGAACCATTTGCTGTTGCATCTGTTTCTAGTGCATCATTTCTCGTTTGTAGTATTTGTTAGGAACACGGTACCTACTTCTAATATTGTAGTACCTAACATTATATTGTCACATATAGTCCTGAAAATTACAGAGTCCTGAAAATTACACGTTTCAAGATGGCTAACAATGAACAGTTGAGTTTAAGTGCTTCCTGCAAATATTGCTGCAAAAATGTGTTAAATGGGGTGAAATGCATTGTTTGTTTTAGCATTTATCACCCATCTTGCGCAAAGAGAGTGAAAGATTTGAAGTTTATAAGTGATGGGGAAGTTAAATGCTGTGAAGTGGTAATAAGCTCATGTGAATCAAATGAGAGTAGCATGGAAGATGGAACAGTTCTACAGAGAATAATGGAACAGAATGAATACTTGAAGAGAGAGAATTACCTTGAACAATTACTGAGAAGTATGGATGAAAACATAAGCAGTTTGAGGGAGGAAATTAATTTGTTGAGGGAAAATATAAACTTACTAAAGGATGTTAAATCCATAAAAGTTGGAGATGGCAGTAAAATTAGCAGCGCAGTTTGCCCAGCTGGAAGAAAAAACACAGAAGAAATTGATAAGGATATCAAGAAAATAAAAAAAAACAAAACAGTATAATCTCAAAGCCAGTGAAACAGATGGAATTATAAAAAATGTAAACATTCAAACACTGGAAAATATTCAAGAGAAAAAGATGAATGAAGTTATTAATCTAAATGAACCATACACACCCATTGAGGATAATGAAGGTTTCAAATTAGTTCAAAATAAAAGTAAAAGAAAGGATATCAGTTCGGCTCAGCCTAAGAAACACAACAACTCTAGATTTAACGTAACTGTAGGCACTAATGTAACCAATGAAGCCTCCGCATTCAAAGCCAGACCAAGCAAAATGTGGCTATATGTGGGAAAAGTGAATGAAGGTGTCAGCCAGAAGACAGCAGAGGAGCATATCAAGAACAAATGCTCGATTTCCATTTCCAATGATCTGGTTGTCGACAAGCTGAATACAGCAGGGAGATCTCCCTCTTTTCGAATAGGCATTGATGGCAAATATTACGGTCAACTTAAGAAGGCTGATTTTTGACCTTCAGGAATTATAGTAAGAAGATACAATTTCAGAGTGAATAGAGTTAATAGGAACCCGGAAGAACCCAGTGTAAATTTTTTAGGAGTACCACACCCAAATTACCAGAAATGAATGGGAATATAAAATCAAAGGCGAGCATAATTCACCAAAACTTAAGATCATTAAGTAATAGTGTAGAAGCAATAGAGTATTTAATTTCACACAACCGAGAATGTATTTTCCTGTGCTTAACGGAACATTGGCTTTCTGAAGAACAAATAAGTGTAACTGGAATTGATCAGTTCGAGTTAGTGTCATCATTTTGCAGAGAAGAGGGACATCATGGTGGTTCTGCCATATATGGCAGGAAAAATTTAGAATTTAGGGTTCTTCAGAAAATTTGTGATTTGTCAGTGATTGGTCAGTTTGAATGTTCTGCAGCTGAATTTACGATAGATAAGTCTCAAAAAATCATTGTAGTAACAATATACCGACCAGGTAGGGGAAACTTGGCAGTATTTTTTTGAAGAGAATAAACTCATGTTTATTGTTGGGGATTTCAACATTGAAATGAAAGACTTAAATAATTACAAAAGTAGCCTATAGTGTCTCATTGATAAGCTCATATAATGTATATTTAACTGTCCATGAGTACACACGAATAACAGCACATTCCAAAAGCTGTATAGATAACATATTAACGAATTATCCGGGTATGCATGAGGGAACGGTACTGAATACAGGTATTTCTGATCATACAGCACAAAAATTTACATTTAGCACACATTTCCACAAATCAGTTCAAACCGTAAATAGAAGATCCTTCAACGAAGCAAACAAATGTAACTTTAAACTGAAACTTGAAGAGCAAACATGGGATGATTTTTCATGGCCAACCTCTGTCCGAATAAAGTTGGAATGTAGTATACAGTGAGTTTCTTTTTCAATGCAACATACGGATTTACATGTAAAAACTTTACCTTGTGTTGATGGTTTTCCTGGAGTAAATTTTTGATGTTTTTCTGGCTGGATCGTACTACACATTATTCTACACGACATTTTGAAGGTCTGGTGCCAATGGAAGCAATACTTTTTTAATTAAAATGAAAAAAGTGCAACGATTTTTACTAATTTTCAAAACTAGTTAGCTGTGTTTGTTCACTAACGTCTATCAAATCTCTGAAATTTTTACAGTTTGAACTATAAACTTCTTTCTTATCAATAAATTGATTTCTACAAGAAGTAAGATTGTCTTCTCTTAATTTTAGCAATAATAATAAAAAAGGTAGTCTTAGTTCAAGATTTAACTTGATTTAAACAATCGTGTATTATTGAAATGTCAGAGATTTGTTAGACATCAGTTAACAAACACATCACTAGTTTTGAAAATCAGTAGAAATCGGTCCACTTTTTTTGTTTTATTTAAAAAAGTATTGCTTCCATTGGCACCAGACCTTCAAAAGGTCGTGTAAAATAATGTGAATTACGATCCAGAGAAAAAAATCTCAAAAATTTACTCCAGGAAAACCATTAACACGAGGTAAAGTTTTTACATGTACCTAAATCCCCATTGAAACAGAAACTCACTGTATGAAGGTAGTAGTTTCACTCATTAATTTATTATATTTATTATTTATTTTAATCACGATTCATGTTCTTGGTGTTCTTGTTTAAAAACAGTATATTATCGACATGTTTACTTGACATACTGTTTCGTAATTTTGTCAATAATCTGCCAGCTGAAGAAGACATTTGTTCAGATGGAAAGGAACTGATGAAGCCGGAATAGATACTCTAATAGTCTGCCGTAATTTTAGACAAAACTGGCAAGACTTTCCCATTCGCCTTCCACCAAAGAAGAGGTTCAGAAGCAATATCTGCTATTGGCAGAGACAAATACAAATTAACTTCATCGGCATTGGTATTTTGAAAATTGGTGTTTTCGTATCCCTCCCCAAAAAAACTTTTTTACTTTATTTACATTTGTTTGTATTTGAAGTAATCGGATGTGGGCTCATTTTTTCAAATTTTTTCTTTGTTTTCTAAATCTGTAATAAACGGCAAGTGTTCGTGCGTTGGGTATGATCAGGCTGCTCAGTTGACAAATAATTAGAAAATCTGGTTTTTAATTCCTCTACAACGGTTGTTTTCAACTATTTAATTATGTCGGAAACATCGTTCCTCTCAATCAAATGCCCGCTTGCTAGGGCATAAACAACAGGGCATACGACAGATATAAAAACACCCTTATCTGCACAAAATGTTTCAGTTGCATTTTTTAATGGCAGTAAGCACTATTTTAATTGAGTGAGCAGTGTCCAGTCTTCATCACGTAATGCAAGCATTCTGGTATCGGTATTTTCGTTACTTGTCTGTCACTTAATAGTGCCACCACATCGGTGTTACACATATCGTATGCGCTATTCCACCTTGTAACAACAGACTGGATTAGCTTATGTTGCGGTAGATTCAAATCCGTTTGTTTTCTCTGCAAAGAACTGGTAACCTTGCAACTTAGCTTGAAGTAACCGACCAAATGTAACAAACCGCACAAAGGAATTTGGATGCGCTTAATTTTCAGTACGTTATCAATGGCTAGCTGCAATGTGTGTGCTCCACATACAATATATTTTTCAAAATAGTCGGAATTTTCAATGGATAGCTTTATATTTGTCGCAATATCGTGAACACAAACACAACATTTCTCTGAAATATCAAACTCCCTTAAAATTTCTTAAATTTTTGCTTCAAGGTCATTGTGAGTTTCAATCATCGTTCGGGTAGCTAAAAGTGCTAAAACGGCGCTATGAGTAGTCCAGTTAATTGTATTTATGGAATAACACGTGATGGTAATAAAAGACTGCATATTTATTGACATTCAACAGTGGGTCATGATCAACAGAAATTTTTGTTAATCAATTCTTTCTGTAAAGTTGTTTTAATATCATTACACTATTTTTCCACCTCCCCCAACCTAGTTGTCGTGTCGTGACTAAAGGTCTGCACAGGGGTTATAACGATGCCGGAGAACGTCCGAAAGTGGACTCTCCGAAAGACCGTAAAACTCTGTTGTCGTGGTCACATCTCACGAACAGAGGAATACGGGGGTCTAGACTTTACCGCCTGGACCAAAAATAGACAACCTTTAAAAACCTAAATCATACGGCGGGAACCCAGGCTAAAAGGATGCGTGGCTGAATAGTAGATTAGTCCCTTCTAAATTCAACCTCGAAGAAGTGGCGCACCTTCGAAAATAAATGCCTACCATACGTATGGAGCTCTGCGTATGGTATTTCTTTAATAGCTCCATTACTCGTGGGCCATATGGACCAAGAAACACCCATTTCAAAAAGGGAAGGGGATTCTGAAAAGAAAGACCCACGCAAAAAACTCTCAGGAGCCGCTCGCAGGAAACTGAGAAAAGAGTAGAAACTACAAAACCAGGGGGAAGCTGGAGAACCTAGAAAGCTAGGGTTGAAAGTGAACCCCAGTGTAACAAAACCCGGGACCAGCAAAGAACCGGAACAACGTAAAAGAAGGAGAACCTGCACCAAGGTTCTCAGGAGTGCAGCTTAGAGGGGACTTTCTCATGGCTTCCTGCGCTGACCAGGCCACAGAGGACTGGCTAGTGCGGGTGGTCAGGGAAATGGAACCCTGGTCAGGAGCGAAACTCGGCACCAAGGACGTTCCGAAACCTATAAGAGCACCAGTGTGGATACCAGGGATCCAAGAGGAACCAGAAAAAATCAAAAAAAGACTGGGAATTCAAAACCAGGGGTTAAAAACCAGAAACGTGGATCCTAGTGGACAGAAAATCTGACACAAAAGGCCAACAACTAATTTTCCTCATGGGAGAAAATAGAGCAACTTCAATGCAGGCCTTACCTAAACCTAACTGAGGTGCTGTTCAAGCGACTAGGAGGGTACAGGGAAGAGGGAGCAGAGAAGATGTAACTGAAAAAGCTGAGATGGGCAATTGGACTCCTAACAGGACACTGCCCACTAATGAAACGTGGATCCTTGTGGACAGAAAACTTGACACACAAGGCTAACAACTAATTTTCCTCATGGGAGAAAATAGAGCTACTTCAATACAAACCTTACCTAAACCTAACTGGGGTGCTGTTCAAGCAACTAGGTGGGTAAAGGGAAGAGGGAGCAGAGAAGATGTAACTGAAAAAGCTGAGTAAACACCGGCTGAGATGGGAAATTGGACGTGTAAAAGGACACTGCCCACTAATGAAACATGGATCCTTGTGGATAGAAAACCTGACACAAAAGGCCAACAACTAATTTTCCTCATAGGCGAAAACCTATGGGAGAGGATAGAGCAGCTTCAATGCAGACCTTACCTAAGCCTAACTGGGGTGCTGTTCAAACGACTAGGTGGATAAAGGGAAGAGGGAGCAGAGAAGATGTAACTGAAAAAGCTGAGTAAGCACCAGCTTAGATGGCAATTGGACTTCTAACAGGACACTGCCCACTAATGAAACACCTCTCAATAATAGGAGTGAAAATAATATGTCACCACTTTTTCGCGCATCACCCTGTATAGCCCAATATTATGTCAAAAGTTGAACAACTCAAAAACAAAATCGACCTGTTTTTTTATTTATTCAAAAAAACAGCGCTTTTCGTTTTATCGAATTTATTCCTTACTTTTCTCGCGCACTATATGGTTCCAGATTACATAATAATTTGATCAGTGGTTTTTTGATCAACTTGAAATCCTCGCATGTCCTAAATGAAGTAGGCAAATTATTAAACATCTTTATGCAGGAGTATAGAGCACCTCTCTTCGAATGAGATAAGTGGTGCCGTGGAAAATTATAACTAACAAATGTTACGTGTGTCATAATTGTGTGTTGGTAAGTGAGCTTGAAAGTAGCATCTATTATTGAATAAAAATTTTATGCTCTCATATATGTAAATGGCAGATTGGTATCGTTAACATTTCAAGGGATTTGAAATGATTTTTACACAATTCTCTTGGACTTAATTTTTTTATGATACATATGGCTCTTTTTTGAATCAAGAGCACATCCACATCATCACTACTGCCACCCCATAGGAGTATCCCATAGCGTGCTCTGGAATAAAAATTAGCGTAATAAAACATTTTTGTTATGGACACGTTGGTGTTTTCAGTTAGTACTCTCAGTCCGTAGCATACCTGACTCAATTTTCTGCACAAGCCGCTTATGTGCTGGTCAAATTTTAACTTTTGGTCTAAAATGATGCCCAAGCATTTGACATGTTCAGAGAATGAGATTCTGTTTCCATTTATTGTTATGTAATTTGGTGTATCCGGACACCTGATTGTCTTAAAAAATACGGCGTTTGTTTTATCAGAGTTCAGAACCAATCTAGAATCTGAGAACCACTTCTGTACGTCCGACATCATATTTTCCCCTTTACTAATTATTAGCTCCAGGAAGTTTTCAGCCGTTAATATTATTGTACTGTCATCAGCATAGCTTAAAATGGATCGACTTGGTTTTGGCTAGGCAAAATAGGTCATTAACACGTTGAGCACGGGTGTAGTGGAAAAAATGGAGGTCCACTAGACGGGGGTTCAATTTGGGCTTTTTCAGATATATATAGGCTATATGAAGTATACTCTATGCTTTTTGTTTGAAAACAGCATTTTTTTGTCAAAAATTTTGAAAACATTTGTGAGGCATCACGTTGATGCCTCGCCGTCTTTAGCATAAAATTCTGTTCACTAAGACGGCGAGGCATCAACATGATGCCACATTATAAGCTATAGATTGGCTAATCCAAGAGGTTCTTTCCCGGAATTCTCCGCTATAATTTTTTGTATGCACTGTAACTACCAAACCTTTGCTCGTAAACACTAAATTGTACGTTATAACACTTATATCTCACACAGACCACCCATGTTGTTCTCTAAAATCAGTAAATCGAGTAGTATAATAAAAATTCAAGGACGGGTTGGCAGAAACTGTTCCTATAGACGGCTATCCTACATATTCCATGCAGACAGCATTACAGTGAGACATCAGACTGAGCCACACCGTCCCGAAATCCTTTTCACGTGAGACACTTATAGATGTCTCGCCGGCCCGATGAACAATTCAGTGAGGCATCAATGTGATGCCTCGCCGTGCTCAACGTGTTAATATAGATGTTGAAGATCAGTGGCCCCAGCACGCTTCCTTGTGGAACCCCCAAGGATACATCCAGAGCATCAGACTGTAAGTGTTGACCCGTTGTTGGGTCTTTTAATTTTAAGACGTGCTGCCTGTTTTCCATGTAACTCTTGAACCATTTTAATTCAACACTTTTAATATTAGCAATGCACGTCCATATTGAACATCCGGCCTGAGTCTGTGTCATTAGGTGTAAATAGACCTTAAGTTGGTAGTTGGCCCTTCCGTGGAATCGATTATGATGACCTCATCCCAAGCGCCAACTGTTTAATTTTTTGTTTAGTTTCTGTACACCCAGCACTTTCCGTATAAATACCAGTATAAATATAAATATAATATAAAATATAAATACTGTAGGTAGATAGGTACAAACTGTCTTTCCCGAGCACGTGAAACAATAATTTATTATACGTCTTTGGATTTATATTTACATAAGTATAAACAATCTATTATCTGGAAAATAAATCGTTAATTATTCTTCCATAAGCTTAGATATACAGTGTGACCCATTTGTTCTTGAAACACCCTGTAGAATCTTAATTTATGGTGCGATTTAAAAAAAATTCTTTTAAATCATAGAGCTTGATAAACTATATTTTGGGAGCAAAAAGCGTCTCATTCCTACAAAATCCAGGGCCTACTAGATCAGTGTTTACTTGTAAAATCTCAAAAATTCATATTAGCGATTTTTTTTTGAAAAAACTGGGCACGCCACAGGATTTACCAGCCCTCAAAACGGTACTGTACTCAATTTTATTGAAAATGTCAAAGTAAAAAGGATCTTGTAGTTATTTTAGAAATTCATAATAATACTCCGAATTTTCATAAATTAATTTGAAAAAGGTCAAAAGCTATCATAAGTAAAAATTAAAATTAAAAAAAGTAAAAAAAAAATAAAAAAAAAATAAAAAAAAAAATAAATAAATAAAAAATTATAATTAAAAAATTAAAGTACCTACATTATCACCAACTAGATGTACAATTTCTATTTTGTCTCTCTTGACCTTTTCGAATAAATTAATGAAAATTCGGAGTTCTATTATGAATTTCTAAAATAACTGCAAGATTCTTATTACTCTGACATTTCCAATAAAATTTAGTACAGTACCGTTTGAGGGCTGGTGAATCCAGTAGCGTGCACAGTTTTTTTTTCTAAAAAAATCGCTAATATGAATTTTTGAGATTTTATAAGTAGACACTGATCTAGTAGGCCTTGGATTTTGTAGGAATGAGACGCTTTTTGCTCCCAAAATATAGTTTATCAAGCTCTATGATTTAAAAGAAATTTCTTTAAAATTGCACCATAAATTAAGATTCTACAGGGTGTTTCAAGAACAAATGGGTCACACTGTATAAAAATTCTTGTGGTCTTATTTTCCAATATTAGACAGCCTAAGTAAAATTGCAAAATGTGAATAACACCTAATACCCTACCTTTTGATCCAGTTATAAATAAATATGTAATTTATTCAAAAATTATAGTAGGTAATACATTCATAATTTGTAGGTAGGTAATACCTACAGAAAATATCAAATATGATAACGTTGGTAAGTGTTAAAAAAATTACACTAAAAAAAATTACCGAATAAGAATTTTCTCCACGACTACTATACAAAACGTTAATTAATAATCAACGTAATGAACGTTTTATTCAATGGTCGTGTAGACAAATAGGGAATAGAGAACTGCTGGAGAAGCACTGTTCTAAAATAGGTTCCAGTAACTACTGTTCCTGCGACGACGACACCCAACCGAGAAGTCTGAGAACCAGTGGCACTGGCACAAAACAAAAAACAGTGTTCCACTGCCTATGCCGGTTGCGGCCGCTCGGGTGTTCCGAGTTCCCAGCATGCAGTTATAAATTACCTACCTACGGTGTTTCTACCGTAACACTGTTATTTCGGAACTGTTATGTGGAACCTATTCCTATTTTGGAACCGGAACAACGGGAACTAGTATGCAAAAATAACCATCTGGACCACCACCAATAATTATAGGTTACCAATAATAAAAAAACTGTAAATGTAATTGAAAAATTAATTATTGTATTTCTAAATTTATTTATTATTGTTACCCTATAATATTCAATTTCAGATAAACGGTTAGACGGTTATCGAAAATTATAACCGGTTATTAGGTTAAGACCAATTAAAAATTAGTTAACCGGTTAGCTGCCTGTCACAGCCCTAGTATGAAGGTTGTCAAGTGTCGAGAAGTAACATGTTAAAAATACCTACTATAGAAAAATGAGGATACTGTGCTGTTCACGTAGTATATTCTTGAAAAATATTATGTTTGTGATTCGTGAATTCCTATTCCTATTATACCTTCATAGTAAAATTGAATAATGTAAATTTATAAATGAGTAAATTAATAATTCATAGAAAAATTTCTCCAAAACTAAATAAATACCTAATTGCTTGAAAATAATTGTACAATATAATAATAATAATAATAATAATAACAATCTTTATTTCTGCTGCATGCCCACAAAACAATGTGCTACTCGCACAACATTGCCTCACATAATACATACAAAAGAAATAGCGTTATGAGTCTACATACAGATATACACAAAATTGTCACATGTCACTATGATCCAGGTATTCTCTCACACTATATGGTTCCAATTGAATCAGCATAGTCTTAATGCATTTTTTGAATTTTTTGGCTGTCAGGATTTCTTTATATTCTGTGGGTAGTTTATTGTATAGTTTTATGCAATTATAGTACGCACCTGTTTCTGTCAGTTTCAGGCTATGGATTGGGTAGTTCATATCGCGTGTTCGCGTACCATAGTCATGGACCGCCTCCGCCCCCTCGAAAATATTCCTATTTCTGAAGAAGAACATTAGGCACCCATAGATATACAGCGCAAACACTGTCATGATTGTGTTCTGTCTGAAAACACCCCTGCATGACTCCCTGAAACCCATGTTGAACATTACCCGAACAATTCTTTTCTGTGAAACAAATACTCTCTGCATTTCGTTTGCACTCCCCCATGTGGTTATTCCATATCTTACCGCTCCTTCGAAATTGGCGAAGTATAGCACTCTGAGGCTTTGATGGTTCAGGTACTTTTTCAGAACCCTTGCGCTATAGCATATTTTATCGAGTTTTTTTGTTAATTGGTGGATATGGCACTCCCAGCTAAGGTGTTCATTTATATAGATGCCAAGAAATTTTGTGTTTTTAACTAAGTTTTGGGTGTCATTTCCCATTTTTATGGTACCAGGTGTCTCCAATTGTAGTTGTTTTGTCCTGAATAGCATTAGACCAGTTTTTTCAGTATTTAAGAATAGCAAGTTTTTCATGTACCACTTCCGTGCATTTTCATATAATTTATTCGCTTTATTTATTAACTGTGGATATGTTTTTGCCCCAACTAGGAGGCTATTGTCGTCTGCATATGTTGTTATACATTGATCGTCTTCGGTTATGATTTCATCCAGGTCGTTACAGAAAATAAGGAACAATATGGGACCAAGAATACTTCCTTGTGGTACTCCTACATTGCTGTACAGCACTTCAGATTTCACTGTTTCGTTATTTATGGTTGCCTTTACCCTCTGTGGTCTATCCTGAAGATATCCTTTTATCCATTTTAGTATACTTCCCCGAATACCATACCGCTCCAACTTCACCATCAATATCTCATGGTCCAGGGAGTCATATATTATGTAGTATCATTATTTTGAAATTTAAGTTACTTAGTTTATTGATATTTCAGTAAGTTTGGCAACATTGTTTTATTCTGAGTATGACACTATCAAAAGCATCCATAACTTACAGCGGGTATTACAAAGGCTCATTAAGTTAACGGGCAGATTTCTGAAGAAAGTATCAACTCTGTGTGGAAAATATTGCAATTTTGTCATTCTTGGCGTGAAAGGAATTACAAAAATGTCAACAAAAGTTATTGACGTCAATATTAGCTTCAAAAACGAGCACAGAAATCTGCCCGTTAACTTAATGAGCCTTTATAATACCTGCTGTTAGAATAGTAACACTTGTCAGTGTGCTGTCAAAACGTAGTGATGTGTCAAATGTATGATACGGGGTTGATCATTCTCATAATTCATAACCAACTAGATGTGAATAAGTTAGAATAAACTATAGTATGTATGTTAATAAATAAATTCATGTAATAATTTAATTAAACATAATACAGTCTAAGGTATACCTGCGACAAATTCAAAGTTGGCTGGTACAAGGGGAAAGGCTTGAAATCAGGCAACTGAGATATTCCACTCCATGTTTCCTCAGTAGGAGTTCCTAATAATTTAAATATCCTTCGGAGTTGGTCATCAACATCTGAACCAGGAAAAAGAGGTCTCCCTGAAACAAATTCGTTATATTTTACTTTTTAGTTACATCCCAAACATAATTCAACTATCGTACGATAAAGTTTAAAGTCATACGTATCATTTAAGAATACACATCCTTCTGATAGTTCGATTTATTTTGTTTCATTTACGTGGTTCTCATAGAAACCGTCCAGTTTGTCTAAACACTCTATCCCGCATAAATAAGTATACGTATAAGTTTTGAATGAGAATTAAATGCACAACACAGAGGATAGAATGTCATTACGTGAATAAATTTTATGTAGTTGTCAGTGGCTCTCAAACTGACTTAAACCATTCAATCCATTGTTTGAATGATTTCTTCAATAATTTACGCTCGTTCATAACTTGAAATTTAACTGTTTGACATTTTCTGGTGAAATGAAAAATGTTAACTCGGACGGTTAGTATGAAGTCACATTTGACTTTTTAAACTTAATCGTACCATAATTATATTGGTTCATTATTTATTAAATTTATAAATTATCATATTATTTGTGAGTTCTAAAACATGATAATCAACAACATATTTATCACTGTAAGGAAGCCACATAATATAATTTGCGTGGTATATTAAACGTGCGGCAACGCTGAGAGGATTACAGAGCGACGCGAGTGGAAAAAGTGAAGTGGGCTAGTAAGGGGAAACTCGGAAAGCTATTTAGCAGGTTAACCGATGTCTGACCTGACCTATTTAACATTAGGTATCAATAATTAATCTTCTTTTATACCTGCATTTGCAAGTTCGGCAAATATGCATCCAGCAGACCACATGTCAATCGAGGTTGTATATAACTTGGCTCCAAATAAAACGTCAGGAGGTCGGTACCACAACGTCACTACCTCGGCAGAATAACATTTCACTGGAATTCCGAAAGCTCTTGCTAATCCAAAATCTGCCAATTTTAGTTCACCATTCTTGTTGATAAGTAAATTCTGCGGTTTAAGGTCTCTGTGTAACACATTATGACTGTGGCAAAACGCTAGCCCGCGAAGCAATTGAAACATGAACGACTTGACTACATCCGAGTCTATATCACCATTTAAACTGTCAAAATACTTCTTCAGGTCTTGATCACAATGTTCAAACACCAAGGTCAACTTTTTATCACTGTGGAGGACGTCATACAATCTTACAATGTTTTTATGTTTGAGTTCTTTCAATAAACAAATCTCTCGTAACGCTGAAGACGGTACACCTTCGTCATCATCATCTAGGCGAACTCGTTTTAGAGCAACGATCTCATGGCTTTCTCGCTTTTTAGCCTTAAAAACGGTTCCGTAGGTACCCTCGCCGATTTTCTCTAGCTTCTCGTATTTTTGCATTCTCAATATGAATACCTATATATATACCTGAAAAGGTAAACCTTTATTATAACTCCTACTCAAATTTAGGTTCATACACCTACAGTTAATGTAATAATAGTTGTAAAAGAACGAATTTATCTCCCATACAGTGTTATCAACTAACACCTAATCAACATTTTAATTCAATCTTACTGATAGTAAATAAATATTCAGCATTTCAGCTTTACCAGGTTTACCACAGTTCTATTATGGTATGGTTATGTGACTTCTGTTTCTGTTCTGTGACTTGCTTTTTACCTTTTTACTTTTTATTACATAAATAAATATCAGACAGAATTATTCGCGAACGCGATCAGATCAGAGTCTGAACTTGTGGTCTGCTGGTCTGATCCTGATCTGAGTCTATTCTACTTTCTATTCAACCACGATACACATATTGGGTGTGTTTCTAAATAGCCAACGCTGAGCAACAATGCCAACAAACCGTTTCTAAATTAACGTTGACTGACGTTGACTCAACGTCAGCAGTCAACTTTCTTGTTTCTAAATCACTGTTTGAAGTCAACGTTGACTCAACGAAGTCAACGCTGGATTAACCTGTTGAGTTGTTGAGTTGGTACTCAACGACACGTTATCGTAAACTCGTGGACATTAGCATTATAGCGTTTGAAGGTTAAAGTAATTTGTGTTGATAAAAATAAAAATAAATTATGAGAAAACTGATTGAAAATGTCGCAAGAAGAATAAGGTGTTTTAGGTTGCTTGTGTCAACATTCTATCAACACTTAATTTATTGTTGAGCAGTAATCAGATGATATGAATATGATACTCTCGTCATCAGGGCTCTCCAACCCGCAAGATTCACCTCGATTATAAAGATACGACTCCATTTCATTTAATAATCTTTTGATATTTTACTTCAGCTAAATATGTTCATACGCTAGTACTCAACTCAAACAATAAAGAAAACCAAAAACCAAATCAAACAACAAAGGGTTTTTTAAAGAATAATAAAACACCATATACTAGTGATGTGTAGTTCATGAACGAACGAACTACAAAGAACTATTCACCTACAGTGAACTGAACGAACTATTCACTGCCATCATAATGCATAGTTCGTTTTGAACTGTGAACTGCCAGGTTAGCTTAGTACCGACCGACCGGCGACCGGTTTCACATTTCCTAGAACTGAAGGAAGAACTATGAACTATGAACTGAACGAACTATTAACTGAATAGTAGGGAGAAATAAGAAAGGAACGCTGAAACTGAAAAGAACTGAACTGACCCACGTTCCCAGTATGAGCAACACGTGGTATTGATTTGACTGTTATTATTATTGATCACTTTGGGCGTTTGGGCTGAATAATAAGAATGAAATGAGGAAGGAACGAACTATTTGTTTCCCTTTTTCAGGAAACTTGTCTTAATTCTATAATAAGTAATCGGACTTTCTCTTCGTCCGTTATTATTAATGATGTATTCATTATTTTTTATTGAGAAATAGGAATAAAAAATAAAAATAACGAACCAGTGAATGATTGATAAGGATACCTATTAATAATAGAATTTATACCTAATAATTACAAATAATGTGTATAACTTAAAATACTTTAGGAGGTATACTTAGGTACCTATCCTATATAACTCTATTTCTTCCTGTATTTTTACGAAAAATATAGAATAATACAAACGTAGGTCCAAAAACACATACCATCTTTTAAAAATACACAGTGATTTTTATTCTTTTTTCTTATTATAGAGGGGATGCTGCTATATTTTTTCATTTTATTTAGGTACCTTTTTCAGTTAATTTTATTATCATATACTAATTAGTTACCTACCTATTATTATCCCTTTACGATAAGTTTATAATAAAGTCCGCTAGATATTTATAATCGGGTATACTTACCTATACCTAACTTAGGTAGGTACCTACCTACACTTATTAAGTTGTTTATTAACTTTATTTCTTAGAGGTTTTTTCTAATCACAGTAGGATCATGGATCAATAAATTTTATAAACAATAATAATAGTTTAATAGAATTCTGTTTACAAAAATAATGAACTGAAACAAAGAGGCAAAAATAAACTGAAAGTAGGTACCTATAATAATAAAATAAAGGAATAACATCTGTTCTAGTTTATAAGTAGTCTTCCATCACAGTTCCTTACTTATAGAATAGCTATAGCTAATAGCTTCCAGCCGAGCCACCTATATAACTATTGCTTTACCTGGTGAATAATTAACATAGAAACGAACTATAGTTCATAATGAACTATGAAAAAGAACTATTCACTTCGGTGAACTAGTTCACTAGGAACTATTCACCAAAGTGAACTGCAATGCCCATCACTACCATATACCAGCAATAAAATTCAAATTAATTTTTTTTGTTTAGGTAACTAATTAGGTAATTAGGTAACAACTTCGACTTCATTTTGTGATCAATATGTCAATGTCAACTGTAAGACGTCATCCGTCATTTCAGTTTGTTTCTAAATAGCAGGTCAACAACTCAACTATCCAGCTCAACAGCTCCACAGCTGACTGTTGACTTCGTTGACTTGTTGTCCAACGTAGAGCAATTTAGAAACACACCCAAATATACACGGACACGGTATGCCGATAGCGTTTTCTATTTTAGTCAACTACTGCGCAATGACGTCACGTGGATCAGATATTACACATGAGATTGCTCATATCTATTTTATTGTTAGAAATAAGTAAATAATTTTTTGTACACATTGCTTTTATGGCTATTTCTGATATTCGGGTAAAGGTGGAGGTGGAGATTTATGCTATATTTAATCATAATCATAGGTTAATTATTTAAAAGGGAATATTTTAAAGAAATATAGGATATAAATATGGTGTCCCAGCTTATTCGAAGCGGTCTTAGTAGGCGAAACGATACATTTTTTCCCAAAAAATTTTGCAAATTCAAGCACAGAATCACAATGGCCATAATTTAAAATTATTTTGGAGTATACAGAGTGTCCCATATGACAGTGGCATATCAAAGTTATGTTTTTTTTTAATGGAATGCTTCTAGGTTATTGCATTTTTAGATTGTCTGAGAAGAGAAAATAAGATTGGCTTTTACAGTTGGTGTTTAAATTCAGAAGTTTTTGAATTATAAACAAGTGAAAATCGTCATTTTTCAAGTTCAAGGCCCTGTACGACGAAAACGGTTCAAGATAAAGAAAAACGGTTTACATGTCCCTATTTTAACTTTTTATGTACTATCCTATGGTATAGAAACATTTGTAATTCCTTTAATTTTTTTATTTGGTGACACGTGGAGAAATCTCAGAATTTTTCAAATTTTTTATCACCCTGTAGAAACATTTCATCGACATCATAGGATAGTTCATGAAAAGTTAAAATAGGGACATATAAGCCGTTTTTCTCTATCTTCAGCCGTTTTCGTTGTATAGGGTCTTGAACTTGAAAATGACGATTTTCACTTGTTTATAATTCAAAAACTTTTGAATTTAAACACCAACTGTAAAAGCCAATCTTATTTTCTCTTCTCAGGCAATCTAAAAATGCAATAACCTAGGAGCATTCCATTAAACAAAAAACATAACTTTGATATGCCACTGTCATATGGGACACTCTGTATGCTCCAAAATAATTTTAAATTATGGCCATTGTGATTCTGTGATTGAATTTGCAAAATTCAAAATTTACCGTTTCGCCTACAGAGACCGCTTCGAATAAGCTGGGACACCATATTTATATCCTATATTCCTTTAAAATATTCCCTTTTAAATAATTACCCTATGATTATGATTAAATATAGCATAAATCTCCACCTTCACCTTTAACCGAATATCAGAAATAGCCATAAAAGCAATGTGTACAAAAAATTATTTACTTATTTCCAACAATAAAATAGATATAAGCAATCTCATGTGTAATATCTGATCCACGATCCACGTGACGTCACAAGACCGGAACGCAGCCTGCGCGTCATCGTCTATCGGCATACCGTGTATATGTGTATCGTGTATTCAACCAAATACACTAGATAGTCAGCGTATTTGATTCAACTATTCATATATTAGAATCAGGAGCGACAGGGACGTGTGACAAGTCAATATGTCAGTGTCATTTGTGTCAATCCACACGTCAAGATCAAAAAAGGGAAATTTAAATTTTTATGGATTATTTAAATCTACATTCAATTACATTTATTTATTAATTTTAAATAAGGCATTGATAAGAGGTCTAAAACGTGCCGGAATTACTAGATTCGGGGCATCGCGGCACTAGTGACTAGTGGAATAGTGCAATGCACTGCACTACACTTCGTTCTTCATCGAACGATTCGTGTTACGTCACGACTCACGAGCAGTGATGTGTGATGTAGGATGTAGTGATGTGCCATATTCTTTACCTCTATTCTTTATGCGATTCCTTACGGGTAAAGAATTTATTCTTTACATGGACTTTTTTCGAGGTAAAGAATGTAAAGAACTAAAGAAAGGAAAGTACGTAAAGAATGAAAAGAAAACAAACAATAAACAATTCAAATTTATGATTATTATTTCTTAAGCAGTTAATAATAATTTATGTAACTAATTAATTATTACTAAATAATAATAAATAATGTATGCCTCATTTTTTATTGAGTGTAAGTATTATGATTATTATTGGTAACCCTAACCCTACATTTTAGGTGACCTATTTATTTTGAATTTTATTGTGATTATCTGGACTGAAATTAATCTTAAATAAGGTTGAGTAAGGAAGTAAAAAGGCAGGTTTTCTTGGTTTATTTATTTAACTCAGTTACACTATTTGTATTCAGTATCCGTCACTATAATTAGTTAGAAATGTTAGAATCTAGAATTTTCAAAGATAAATAAATACACTTGTGAACTTTTTTTTTAGATCGGTTATAAATATTAACCGATTTATTTAACATGCAGTTATTGTGAGAATTGCAATTACCTACTACCAGTGATGCGAATTGTATTATACACGTTGTATTATACACTTGTATAATACGTATTTTTTGTATTATACGGTATTTTAAACCGTATTATACGCTGATGTATAATACAAAAATAATAAAATACCGTATTTTTGCATCACTGCCTACTATTGTGACAAATATCAACAGTAGGTACGTCCCATTTCCATTGTAAGCATAGCTGACGCGCTGACGGCATAAACTGTGGCAATGTAAAGTTTTTTTGCTAACGGAATCGGTTCATTTACGATTTCAGTTAGTTTGTCTCCCCCGTTAGATCAAATGCATTATGCATTTATTAGGAAGGCTTGTGAACCAGTAGAGTTAATGTTAGCATAAATAAGACCATTTTTGATTGGAATGATTCATTATCAGAATTTTGATTTTTGTTATCCAATGTTCACGTTTTTGAACTTTTCCTTCTGATAAATAGTTACTACTCGAAGTAGTGGGAATTAAATTTACTGCTTCAGGAGGACCTTAGGTACCTATTCCTAAAATGTGGAAAAATCATGCTTGAAGTTTGAAATGCGAATAAAAATCAAGAACTGAATTAAGTACAATTTAATATAATTCACTCAGCAACGACTTGACTTTAACTTACCTATGTGCTATGTGCCTGCTTTAATCTAGAAACTGCAGTATTAGCAAATACGCTAAAATAATAATACCGGACACTCCTATACCTATAGCATTGCAACAGGTTGCGTCCATTTTAGCAGCGCCGCCCAGCATGAACTGGGGACACTAAAAATTTAATTTGGTGAAACATAGCGGGAGTTTTAAACATCAACGCTGAATAGAAAAGCTCTTAAAATTAATTAGACGGAATAGACGGAGGAAATTGGGACGAAGAATTATAATACAACAATAAACAACAAAGTTTTCAATATGTTTATTATATTAACAATAAGTAACTACTATTACACACAATATTATTAATATCTTTAGGTATGAATATTTCAAAAAGATTGAATCGCTATATATACCTAAGTGTAAGCCTTTTATTTGCCGCAATTCCAATAATGTGCTTCCTTGCAGTTTTAAAGGTCTATTATTTGCTGGATTAACAAAATTTTCCTCTTTGAAATGATCAGTACAAAATAATATGGTGAGAAATCGGCTTCGACACTCCCACACTTTTTCAAAATTTCGTCACTCATCCGATGTTATTATAACCTATTGCTTGTTCCTATTTCCATCAGCATAGTTATAAAATATTAATAAGTTTATTTACGCGTCTTCTAAAGTTAACTTTATACATAATTCTTTATTCCTGCGCTTGGAACACCGTGGAAAGATCTGGACATGCTTAACAATCCATAGTCGGAGCAACCGCACACAGCACACAGCACATATTTTCCAGACATAATACCTATGTTCACTTTAATACAGCGGTACATTATAAATGCCTATTTAACTGGTACGCAACCAAATTATCCGCTGATATAATGCTTTGAGAGTAACTTTAAATTGAAATTATACTTGAAACTAAAACGTTCAATTATTACTAATGACAAATTATTAATAATTATGATTGACTGCAGCTGTCAAAAACCGTGAAAAGTTACCTAACTTTGTATTAAAAACAGCTTTAGTGTCCCCAGTTCCTGCATGAGGGCGCTGTAAAAATGGACGGAGTAGGGAACCTGCATTACCGTTTTACTAGGGTAGCGCATTCACTTTTTGACGTTTACTAAACACGGTTATGTTTGAACAGCTGGATGTCATATTTTTGGCACATTTGGTCACAGGCGTAGGTATCAAGTGGAAAAAAGCGAAGTTTGAAAAATGAAACAAAATAATAACACGAATAGAAATCGATAATCCTCTTTCACTGGGTATTAAAAACAAAATTACGGGTTTATATAGGATCTACGAAGCTGTAGCCTTTAGTATCTAACACGTAGTTACTGAGAAAAATACGTTTTAATACGCGGACTTAATAACAAATTATGTGAATTTTTAGACAGTTGTACGTTCATGGAAAATCTGACGTTTATGAAGTCAAATTTGACATTCCCAACTTTTTTCCCAACTTTTTGTGAGAATGAGAATGCGCTACCCTAGTAAAGCGGTAATACAGGTTCCCTAGGACGGAGGTTTTGAGAGGAAGTGTGTCCGGTATTAATATTTTAAGGGGTAATCCTGTGTTATACGTCGCTGGGAATGCGCATGCGTCCCATTTTCCTTCGCATACAGTCGCTCTACATGCGGTGTTGACAGACTGCTTTTTATTTACTTAAATAAATACGTAAGTTAAGTTGAATGTTTTTTATTAAGTGCTAATAATAATAATAATATAATAATAAACTTACATTAGGTATAAATTCAAAGGAAAATAAGTAACAATAAGAGCTAACTAACAATAATAAACGACCATGTTATATTGATATTTTATTTTTAGCATTGGTAATAAAAAACACCATAAATAAAAATAACTCAACTAGAAAAGTTTACTTAAAAACTTATATTAATAATGAAAAAATCAGTTAAAATGGCGATATATAAAATTTTCCTGTTTTTCTATTTTATTTTTTCCATTTAAAATTGTATAAAATTATATATGGCAACAGAGCTCATCGATTCATATCCACATGAGTTGAAGCATCGCTATTTATGTAACCAATCAGAATAGTATTTGTTGGACAGAGTTATTTATATTCAAATTCTGCCATGTATTATTTCTGTTAGAAGGGAATATGATGATGAAATTAATCATGTTAGCTATTTTGTTATTTATTTCTATGTATAAACTTTGTAATAAGGTATGAAGTATTGAGATACAAGTATTATAATTTAAATATTTCCTATACAAAAGGCTACAAGCACGAATTCAAGGCATTCCTTAACGCTATTGGCTGATCAAGCCGGTCATTCTTTAATTCAGGTGAATGAAATAACAGCTGACTTTATTGTTTCCGCATGCGCATTCCCAGCGACGTGTAACACAGGATTACCTTTTAAAGTATTTGGTATTAGCAAGGTATTTCTCACATATTAGTGAGAACATGTAATAGGCTAAAAAAAAAAAAATAATAAAAAAAAAGAAAAATAAAAAAAAAATAAAAAAAAATGATAAAAAAATAGAGAATATAAAAAAAAAAAAAATTAAAAAAAAATAGAATATAAAAAAAAAATGATAAAAAATAGAGTATATATAAAAAAAAAAAAAAAAAAATAGTAAGTAATCTAAAAAATGTAAGAAAAGGAAAGTGGAATAATTGTTCAATGTAGGATAGGGATGTAATCTTTTTGTATACTTTGTACTTTGTATTGAATGATGCTTTAACTGCAACCTCTGTGACATTGTTACATCCAAATACAAAAGTCTGTGACTAATGGGGTTTCATTAACCCTGAGGTCATATCACCACCACCACCACCACCATGTAATAGGCTAAATAAGTAACTATTGTGGCGCCACCAAGTAGGCAAATTTGACACTTTCATGCGGCAAGTCCTGCGTGTCCGCCATTCATTTTAATGTATTTGTTATTGCAAACATGAGGTCGTTCAGGTATAAAAAAAATCGGGAAGGGTTTGTTGTACACGAGTACCTTAAATGCTTGCGATTACATACGTATTTATTACTCCTGAATCTTTTTTTTAGATAGTAAATTAAAGTTAAAAATTTAAGTTAATAATTTAAGGCATATAAGTAATACTAATAAAACAATAACTACTGCTATAATTTTTTCGAGCTGTATTTCAGACGAAGGGTAACATTTTCTTGCTTTACAGCTGCAAAATATGTCCAAAACTCTTCGACTTATTATACATAAGCTGAATAAAAAACCTTAAAACATGTGATGAAATGTGAACTTATTATGTTTTGATAAGAAAGGTGATATTGTTTTAATGGAACAATTAATATATCACCTGAGAACAATGGGACAATAATAGGTTTTTTCATTTTTATGAGTGCTATGTGCACCAGGAGTCTCTCTAAAAGAGCGGTTCCTTGAAGAAAAGTTCCATGTAAACGTATTCTCTAACATCGCTCATGTGAAAACTCATCATGAGATTTCGCCCATTTCTCAACGATTTAAAACGAAAGCAGTCGAGACTGGGTGCTTGGAAATTACTTTTAATAATAATAATTGTAGTCATAATAAATTCAAAAATCTAGAAAAATACACTTCCAAATAATGATTTTAAGAAAGGTTTCATTTTATTGAAACGAGCTGTCAACGATTAGTATGCCGCATAAAAGTGCGAAAAAAGTCCACCAGGAGGCGCGCGCTCCGCAAACTTCCGATACTTACTTAGCGTATGTTCCACAACATAATTTTTATTGGTATTTATTTTAATTTCGGTGAACTGAAGCTCAGAATATTCCTGAGTTTTGACTTCTGCCAACCATCGTAATCTATTGTGTGGGGTAGTGGGTTTCTATGAACATTAATAAAAATAAAATAACATACACAATAATAATTTGTTATCAAAACAAACATAAAACATTACCTTGCTTTTCAATTGTTTTCGTTCTTTTTCTTTACCTATTCTTTACATCTTCGTTATGTCTTCTTTACGTTTTCTTTACATTCTTTACGTCAAACGTAGAGGATGAAATCTTTACGCGTAATGGCCACATGCCACATCACTGAACTGCTCACGACGAGTCACGAGTCACGACTATCACCATAACACGTAACGACGATCACCATAACCAACCTAACTAAGTAATCAGTCTTGTTGCCAATCGTTCCCCTAGAATTTTGACTTGGTGGAATCCATCTAAATAAAAAGAAGTGTATACAGGGTATTTCAATAAAAACTCCCAGGCCAATTATTTCGAAAATTAAAAGTGAATTCTGTAAACGTCAGTTTTTAGCCTCTATGATTGACTTCACAACTGTGTAAAAAATGTGTTTAAATAGTACCTACAAGATGTAGGTGATAAAAAAGAAAATAATATTTTCGATGACTGGAACTTTTAAATGTTGTGGGCACTTGTGGTGATAAAGATAATTAATTTTTCATTCTCAGGCTCAGGCTGCCACACTTTGTGTAGTTGTATCACTTGTATCATGATGATTGATGACCATGAGTCTGAGTTCAGGGTTTAGGCCTTGTTTCTTGGTGGGTTCGGTTCGGTTTTGCTTGTTTTAACGGGTGTTATTTTTTTCCGGATGTTTTGTATTCTAAAAGATGAGAAAGCTACACATTGATTAATTTCTAGATAGTCTACCAAGGTCACATGAAAATTCAGCATTGATGTCAGATCTCGAATTTTGTAGGTGCAATGAGGATGAGGAATCACAGAATAAATAGACACAATTTATTACATCATCAACAATTTTTGTTTATTTGAAAAGAAAAAGAATTTAAGGTTTCTTTTTGAATATAACGATGATGTTAATTCATAAAAGTTATTTATAATGAAAAAATAACAAGCACCTATTTGTAAAGAACATTTTATTGGAAAGTTATACACAAATTACAAATAATATAAATTAATGCAAAACTTGACAATTGATAATTTCATATTCAGAGTCATATAATCAGTTTCTTAAATTAATACCTAATTAAAACATTCTACATTTCTGCCGTAAACACCAGTATGATGTGTATTTCGCCAAAGAGAAATAACGTCGGTACTCTCATCGCTTAAAGGACGATTGAAGTTCGGCTTTCCTATACCCCACACATGTTCGATTGTATTAAAAATGCAATGGTATAGTGGAAGTCGAAGAATTTTGTGTCCATACGCTGTTCTGCTAAGGAATCCACTTTATACTGCTTTGGTTTCTTGTTCCTGTTGTGAAACCAATAAGCATATTATAGTCATATAAAAATCATAAAGTCAATACAAAATATACTTATTCACAATGTCTAGCAGCTGAGCTTTCAGCGAAAAAGGCTCGAAACCAATGTTCTTCCTGCGCAGCGCATTCTTCAATTTGTTGTTTGTTTGAAGAAGAAGTTGGTGGTTTATTTTCAACTGCACTGGGTAAGGCGCATTGTCCATAATAATCACAGAAGGTTGTTCTAAACTTGGCATTAACTGGTTTTCGAACCACTTGGTAAAATTTTCATGATTCATCTCTCCATGATAATCTGGATCTTTTGTTGATGAAGAGAAAATCAATTCTGCCCCATCAACAAAACCATTTATCTTACCTGCATGCAAAACTATGTAGGTACCTAAATAATGAAATAAATGATATTATATTTAATACCTAACTATACATCATTATAACATATTATAATAAGTATTTAAAACACCTTTTGCCTTCTGTCTTCAATTTCTTATTGACACTGCGTGGGTTTTGATCCTGCCAAGACCTTCCCATTGTGCCGTTTTGAGAGATCCATGTTTCGTCTATAATACACAAATTGGTAAATGCCTTCTCTTTTGTAACCTGCGCGTAGGAACTTCACTCTTTTAAAAATAATGTGACCTAATTCCATGAGAACTCGACGCGGATTGTCTTTTTTCTATTTAAATCCAATTTTTTTTAAGACGCACAAAAGAGAAGATTTGCTGTACTCAAATATATACTTGTCTTTTAGGACGGTATGTAGAGTATGAGAGACGGTACCAAAGCGACAATTTCAGAGCTTCAGCTACCCTCTAAATCATAATATTTATTACTTGATGTCAGTAATATTTGAACCTATAAAATAATTTTTATACCTTGCTCACTGATGTTAGGGGTATAATGGCCCCCATTCATTGATTCGCTTCCAAAGTATTCGAATAAATTTGCCACCATCTGCTGTTGCGCTTCTTTACTTATATGTTTGGCATTTTGCTTACTTTTAAAGATAATCTATCACTTTTTAGATAATTCTAATAATTTTTAATTTATTTTATAAAATTAAAAATTAACTCTTAAAACTGACAGACGTAAACAGAACAAAATCAGTTTATTATTTTGGATATAAAAGTTGACAACAAAGCCAGGGCGATGTTGTGATCGATTATTAAATTTATTGTTTTTGCATCTTCCTAATGTCAAACATTTTCATTTGATCCCTTTAATAACCTTCAAATTCTAACTGTCATTTTTAGTGTCATAATGTTCGACGTTACAACGCAGCGTAAACAAATATGACCTTTCAACGTGTAGATAGAAAATAAAAAACAAGAAGATTAAGCCACGTGACGTTTCATTGTCATAACTGACTTGACGTACGACGTAAATGACACAATTTGACCTCTGTTGCTGGATGATTTATTGCTGGGTTCCTTTCCAGTGAGAATCTAACAATCTAACCTCTGAAACCTAACATACTTACCCAGGCCCAGGAAATGCTGAAATGCAATTTTCAAACCCGAACCCAGCAACCTTGAGTTTGTTACCTCGTACCTCCGTCTCACCCGACCCCTTCTCTTTTGTTACCTTCGTCTTGTCTTGGAAATAATTAGTGATGTGATAGTGATTACACCGATTACTTTACACTTTACTGTTATAAACCCATAGCTACGATTAATATTTGTAAATTGTAATTCCCTGCTGGGAAGTGACTAGAGATGGAAATATCGGTGATTTTAAATTCACCGGTGATTCGATTCCGGTGAAGTAAAAATCACCGTGATTTTAAGCGGTGAATTTTTTCACCGGTGAAATGATAAACGACAACAAACGACGAGGCGATATAAAACGTAAAACGATAAAGAATGAGAAGTGAGAACGCTGAGCGCCGCACCAGCAGCTCAGCAGCAGCAACAGTCAACAGCTCCTCGTTCGGTCGTTCTCGTTCACCGTTCGTTCACAGTTCACTGCGTCGCTAGCAGTGCTAGGCTAGCACCAGTACCAGTGAAAAATTTCACCGGTGAATCTGCACCCAGTCACCGGTTAGTGACGGTGATTTTCATTTCACCGGTGAAAAATAACCGATATCGATATATCGTCCATCTCTAGAAGTGACAGTAGTGGTAATCTACATGAAGCCTCTAATAAGAAAAGCAGTCTTGCAAAGTTGATGACAATGAAAAAAAACTAATTTTTATAATTTATTTGAACAGTGAAAATACTTACCTACCATAATAATTGTGTATTTGGCTATTTGGTAAGATTTTAACTAACAATATGTCAGGTGAAATTACAAATGGTATCCAAAAGTTGGATATTGCACAACAAGAGAAGGTAATTTCACCAGGGGAAGATATTGTGGATCCATGGAATGTTGTCAGCAAATCTGAAACAGGCATTGATTATGATAAATTAATAAGTATGTATTTGTTGGCTGCCAGCTGAAATCATTGTGAAATTCAATTTAAATTGTTGCAGATAAGTTTGGAAGCTCCAAGATCGATCAGGAATTACTTGACCGTCTTGAGAGGGTTACCGGAAAACCAAACCACCATTTTCTTAGACGAGGAATCTTCTTTTCTCATAGAGACTTGCATGTCATTCTGAATAATGTAGAAGCTTGTAAGCCCTTCTATCTGTATACTGGAAGGGGCCCTTCCTCACATTCAATGCATGTAGGACATCTCATACCTTTTTTAATGTGCAAGTGGTTACAGGATGTATTTAATGTGCCTTTAGTGATACAGATGACCGATGATGAGAAATGTTTGTGGAAAAACTTGAAAATTGAAGAAGCTAAAAAACTCGCACATGAAAATGCCAAGGATATTATTGCAATTGGATTTGATGTTAGAAAGACATTCATATTCACAGATTTGAATTATATTGGGTAAGAAGGTTTTGCTTACTTGCAATGAAGCAATAAATGGACATGCATTAATACTTATTAGCTGACTGCAGTTTTTAAAAAAGTTATTATTTAGTTCGTAGATACCTAGAGCAGGTGCATACCTAATTTTTGTCGATGCTTTTATGTTTTAATCCAACTTTTTCTTGACTTGGTCTTGGTAGACAGTACTGCCGTGCTACAGAAGAAGAACGTACAATAGGACCAGAATAACTTGGCCTCTGGTTCTGAGAATTACTGTTGAGGATGGGTTATATTAGAAATGTACTGTATTGGTCATTGCAGATTTCAGGCGTGATATAGCAGGGTATAGGTAGTCGAGTTAATAATAATAAAAGTTTTCCAGATATTGTAGGTAAAAGGCAAAATACTCCCTCCTCAAACGGCCAACTTATTTTGGACGTATTGTATGTGCACTTTATTCAAAATTCGGATTTTTGGTGTTTTGGACGTTTCTTGGTTAGTTCTATCAAATAATAAATAAATAAATATAGAAAAAATTTTCAAAAATGAGTGAACTAATCATTTTTTAATTTTGACGGTTTGTAATTTTTCGTTTACATTCCCAAATTTACTACACAATAGTAACGTATGTGTATTAATTCCTTCACATGTTTACCACATGTGGAAATAATTGAATAAAGTGTTTCGAAATACTATACAATACATACACACCGTATGTGGCTACATATGGCGTTTATATGTACCTACCATAGTTTATTAATATGCTCAAAATCAGCTTCATGAAAACACCATAATGTGTATTAATGATGAAAAAAGCGTGTAATAACTTAAACGTGTAACCGTCAACACTAAACGTTTATAAACGTGTACATGCTTCTTTAATAATTGCATGAAAATAGCCATTCAGTATTGTTAGATAGGGTAAAGATGGTTAATAGGTTAATAGGTTGTAAACAGTCAATAGGAATGTGAACTTCAGATTCAGATCTGACATCTGTTAATATAATAATTATTGTCCTAATATACGGACGAAATATAAAGAAAGAACGATAATTAGACAGAAAAACTTGTTGAAAGTATCAATTTCGAATTAATTCATAAAATAATTCGAGTAGAGCCCAGCGATGCATAGTTTATAACTTTTCATAAATCAGACTACGGATACGATACTGATACACCAGCAGCAGCTCCTCCTGCCTTTTCCGATCTCGCAACACAAGCTTCCCATCCCACTCCCCGTTAGTGCGCTCCGAGGGGTAAGACACTGGCAATGAATGTGTACAACACTGCCAAATATTTCCAAACATTTCCAAACATTTCCAAATATTGCCAAATATTTCCAGATATTTCCAAACATTGCCAAATATTGCCAAACATTTCCAAATATTTCCAAACGTTTCCAAATATTTCCAAACATTTCCAAAGCTGTGTACAGGCATTTCCACAGAGTGTCCTACCCCTCGGTGCTCTCCTTGTGGACCACCCATGGCGCTGCGTAGCAGTTATCCGTCCTTCCTGCTAGCCCTAATGTGACATGACCTTCACCAATTTATTCATTTATTGCCTCTTGAAGTCTTTAGAGAACAAATGAATAAAGTAACAAAATACAGGAATTGAACATTTTTAATTATTTTTTATTGGAATCAGTTGGTTATTCCCAACAATCCCAACACTAGTTAAAACCCAGTCCCAGCAAAATAAAATAACACTTTCAGTTCCAGACAATCATAAAAAGCATCATTTCTCATTTCACATCATTTAACTACCCTCTGCCCAATAGGGACAGAAAGCACCAACATTGCAGGATTTGCAGGTGCAACTAATTACAAGGAACTCCCAGATGAAAACAGGTTTTTTATGATGGAACCGGAAAGTTTAAATAAATGCCTCCCTCACTAATTTACCAAAGTCTTATAATTCGATTTCTTACATTTTCGATTTGTTTTAGCTGATTTAGGCAGATAAAATTGATTTTTTCCTATTAATAGATACAGGGGCTGTAATTTTTTAAACGTTTAGTATGGTCATTACGTGTACACGTTTCATCACTAATGTGTATAGTATGTGCATGTAAATTATATTGGGTGGTCATTTACGTTCCTTATGTCTAGTAAGCAAGTATATGATAGTCTATACACCGTGTTTTATATTAAGTCGGCACTATTGCTAACTTCGTTATTATGTAACCTAGAAAGTCGGTTAAATTAGCAAACTAGTAGTATTTTTGCCGCTGAATAAAATAGCGAAAGCAGAAAAACAATTGAACATCGCGTTTTCGAGATATTTTAAAAAATGTAATTTTTTTAATGGTATATTTTTAGATGGATCGATTGCGAATTTTTTTTTAAAGGGAAAAGTCTTTATACACTATGATCCTAAAATAATAAATTCATTAATTATTCATTATTTTATTACTCCCAAAGTAGGCTGCGACAATTATTGTAATTTAGTGTACCTACGTAATGTAAGGTAAAAAAATTATGTCGTCCTCAATAGTGTATTTTTCAATAAAAAAATAAACTAAAAATAAAAGTTGTTACCTTGAAAAGGATTTAATTTTACATAAACAAATAACAGAACTTGTTTGTGTGTAAAATTTTATTATTTTAGGATCATAGTGCATAGAGACTTTTTCCTTTAAAAAAAAATTTTGCAACCGATCCATCTAAAAATATACAGGGTGTTCCATAAAAAATATCCATTTTTTTAAATATATCGAAAACGCGATGTTCAATTGTTTTCCTGTTTTCATCGTTTTATTCAGGAGAAAAAATACTACTAGTTTGCTAATTTAACCGACTTTCTAGCTCAAATAATAACGAAGTTAGCAATAGTGCCGACTTAATTTAAAACACAGACAAGTTCTGTTATTTGTTTATTTAAAATTAAATCCTTTTCAATATAACAACTCCTTTTTTTGTGTATTTTTTTATTGAATAATACACTATTGAGAACGATATATTTTTTTACCTTACATTACGTAGGTAGGTACACTAAATTACATTAATTGTCGCAGCCTACTTTGGGAGTAATGAAATAATGAATAATTAATGAATTTATTATTTTAGGATCATAGTGCATAAAGACTTTTTCCTTTAAAAAAAATTTGCAACCGATCCATCCAAAAATATAATAGGGTGTTCCATTAAAAAAGTTACATTTTTTTAAATATCTCTAAATCGCGATGTTCAATTGTTTTTTTGTTTTCGCCATTTTATTCAGGAGAAAAAATACTACTAGTTTGCTAATTTAACCGACTTTCTAGGTTAAATAATAACGAAGTTAGCAATAGTGCCGACTTAATATAAAACACGGTGTATAAACGCCATTATGTGAACGTTTTTGACTAAAAAAAATATAATAGCATATTATATGTTAAGAAAAAAATCCGTATCAAATACTATACACTAGTAAGTGAATAAAAAAGATCGGAACAATATTGATTCATTAATTTTGAAAAGGCAGGCGTTTAAAAATGTTAGAACTTTGGAGGCCGATTTCTCGAAACTACCTTAACTGCACATACAGCGTTTTTACGTCGCACGGCAGAGTAGACACTAGACACCATCAAAATTAAGTAAATGTAGCGCCTTCACGATAATAATTCCCCTCCAGCAGCCCCCCTCTACTTTCTGTGTTCTATAGACAATCTCCATTTGATGTTTTTCTCTAATAAGTTCGCTTAGCTTTTCCCCATGCCACCCGGCTACAACATCAGTGCATTACAAGACTGGTCTCGGAAAGTGCTGCCAACCAATTAAAGGGCTTGGTGCAAAAACCGGTTAAAGACCAAATTTTGCAAAATCGAGTTGTCGTCAGATTTTAGTCAAAAAAATGATTCTGTATCGATTGGTGCAAGAATCGTTCATTTATTACGCTTGTAAATTAAACTTTAGTCGATGTGGCCCATTATTGCACCAAGTGTGTTGCAAGTTCAGTTGTGAAACATGAATTTTTGATGACAATAATCAAAATTATGTATACCGCAAGTGGACTGTTATTGCACCAAGGCCTTCAATTATTGTAACGTCTCTCCTTTTTTTGAAGAGGACGTAATAATTTTTTTGGTTAATTAGGTAATTAACAAATGCTTTCTGAGGGGATATTTGGGTGGGCTTACACAAATTATACACAATATCAAAACATAAAACGTAAATTTATTATTTCCATAAAATACCGTAATTGAAAAATAATCATTTATTATGCTCGAGCTTCGTGAAAGCCCGGTATTTAACTTCCTGGCCTCAGCATCCAATAAAAAACGGCGCCCCGTATACCGCTTGCAGTCAATGTTCCTGGCTCTCCGGCAGTAGGTCGAATAGGACGAGTTTTTGCGGTCTTATCGATTGACTGGAAAATAAAAACGTTAGTTCTGACGATGGGGCGAGAATGGATTAAATGATTTTTTTGTGATTTATCGCTTCGATAAAAGAATGAGAAACATTTGATTTAATAAATTAGATCGGGGGAAAAATTCTAGTCGTGTGAAATGACCGCGGGTTTTCCTATTAAATGATTGACTGGGCTCGTCTTCGATTAATTCTCAATTCTCGCTCGCAATCGAAGGTCGGCCTTTATGTGCCTGGCTAACACGTCGAGTCAATACTTCGGCGCGTTAGGAAGCCACCGGGGATGATACTTTTACTCAGAATAATTGGATCAGGGACGCGAATCAATTCTTCGCGTCACCTCTGGGTCCTCGTTCGACTCTGATAAGCTTTAGGGGGTGATGAAAGAGTATCAATACTTCTCTCTCACGTTAGTCCAACTTGATTCCTGGTCAATGCCCAGGCTTCGCGTTAGGGATGTTAAGACGTGAGCTTGGAAGAGTTAATTCTTCTTCTTCGCTCGAGGAGAAGTCCCGATCAGTACTCGGGGCCTCCGGGAAAGGGGGTTGAGCTACAGACGGCGGACCGGCTATCCTAGATCAGTTCTCTAGGAAGGCCAGCTGCAATCTGCCCCCGTTCATTAAATTTCTGTCCCTTTATATAGGTACCGGACGTAAACAACAACAACTTCTTATCTTGTTTTCCTCTCGGCTTCGCATTTATTTGCTTGAATTTAATATTTTAATATTTCTTGCTGAATTGTGTCTTGTTTTTCGTTCCTTCCTAGAAGCACTTTCTGTAAACAACAACTAATATGAACATAAAAAACCTCCCTTATCTTGTTGTCGTCGATTTCTTTACTTGGATTTTAATATTTTAATACTTGAATAATTCGAAAATGATTTCTTCCTGCCTTTCGTGAAAATAATATTTTATTTATATTATGGTGTCGCGTTATAGCGTCGCGACGTTAATGTAATGTCACACATTTTAAAAAATGCAGGTCTAATTCAGGCTGTTCATTATCAATATAACGAATATAACTGCAGTTGAAGTTAAATACTGCGTCTGCGCCTGTTTCTGCAGCTGAAAATGTTAAAATTTCTTTGTTCTTCACAAGCTACTAAAATAGAGGGCAGTTCCCACTTGCGTGAATAATAAGATTCTTAATTTCCTTTGTTGATAAAACATATCTCCTATTACCTATATTGGCAAGACTTCAGGTATTACCCTCTATCGCCCGACACCCTTGAAGATAGAGTTGTCGCATTGTCTATGGTCGCTCTCATATTTTGGCTTGTAGCGACACCAAGTCCGTTTCCTTGAGAAACTTGTAGATTTTGATAGGATCAAGGTCGGGTAGTTCTTTTGCCTCCAGCTGGTGTTGACTCAGAGCGTTTTTTTTTTTGAAGGAATTCCATCAGTGTTCTGAGACGTTCCTACTGAGGTTGAGTAATATCTTCGGCCTCTTTTGGTAAAGTTTCCGAGGAGTTCTTTGACTTATCTCAACCCTGAGAGGTTCCTCCAATGGATTCCTCTCAGTTTTTCTTCTTCCTTTCGGAGTTCTGCTTTGAAGAATGTGTCTTCGAATCCACAGAAAGGTTCTGGTTCTATAAAGGATGTTGATGCTCCTTTTCTTGCCAATGAGTGATCATTTCCTCCAATTCCAGTATGACTTGGTATCCATTTGAGGTGAATTTTATTTTTCTTGAATAATTCATGAGTTTTTCTAAGCACTCCCAAGCCATTTTGGAGCCGATGGTTGAAAAGCTCAGCTTCGTGACTATCTGTCAAGGTTTATTTGGACACATATACTTCTATGCATATTGTTCCGCTTGAAGTATGGTTGAGAATGTTACCACGGGTTTGCAGTACTTGGTGCGCGGCCCATAGTCTCCTGCTCCGATTCCTCCGACAGTTTTGGAGCCGTCTATGTACCATTTAATTGTACCTTCTTTGAGAGTGCAGTTGGAAGTGTTGTTCCATTCCTCTTTCGTAGATAGTTCTGTGATGAAGTTCCTCTCCAAACTGGATTTCTTAATAGTTCTGTCTTTTGGCAGTGTCAAGAACTTCTTGCAGCCACTTAGGGGTTGGTCCTCAATGGCTCGCTGTCAACTTCTGGTTTCTGCTCTTGACATCCTAAAGAGACCTTCTCCGGCCGTTCTCACGATCACCAAATATAGTGGTCTCAGATCCAAGATTACTTCCAACACCGCAGTTGACAAGTTCTTATTGCTCCTGTGATGCAAAGACTCGCGAGTCTCTGGATCTTCTCGAGTGTTTTCCTTGCTGTTACTAGTTGGTCCTCTTGTACCAGGCAACAGCTCCATATGAGATGATAAGTCTCATTAGCGTAGTATGTTCTTCTGCACACCATTTGGCTTATTGTTTCTTTTCCTTTATCAATGACCTTAGCTGTGTGATTGAAACCCGTTCTCTGTTTTTTGCCGATGACTTGAAGATATTTACTATAATCAGCTGCCTTGCTGACTGCATCAGGCTCCAGCGGCAGCTTGGTCTCGTTTTGGGGTGGTGTGCTGTTAACATGCTGCAATTTAATGTCTCCAAATGTAAGGTTGTGTCTTACACAAGAATGCGAAATCCTTTTCAGTTTACATATATGATTGGTGATGAAGTATTGGAGAGGTGTATGTCGGCTGTAGATTTGGGTGTCTTATTTGACAGCAAAATGTCATTTAGTGGCCACAACTCTTCCTTGGCTAAGTCGGCCAACAAAACCCTGGGATTCATTATCAGGACTCGAGGTCTCTTCATGACGTGTCTACAATAAAGATTCTATATTTTACATAGGTATGTTAGATCTAAGCTGGAGTATTGTTATCTGATTTTTTATCCCACTTACCATATTTATGTTAACTTGCTGGAGAGGATTCAAAGAAAGTTCCTCAAATACTTAAAGTTTAGGCAAGATGGTGTTTACCCTCCTAGAGGAATTGATTACGGTTTGCTGCTGGAGACATTTGATATGCCAAGCCTGTATGACAGAAAGAGGATTAATTCTATTGTCTTCCTTTATAAATTGATCCACAACTGGACCAACTGCCCTGGGCTTCTTAGTAAGATAAATTTTGCTGTTCCCCAGACCAACTTGAGGGGTAGTAATGTGTTCTATTTGAAGTTGGCTAGAACTAACTTTTCAGCCAGATCACCTGTAAGTGTTATGTGTTCAAACTTCAATGGTATTTGTTGGCTATCTGTGATTTGAATCTCAAGTTTGAATAAAATCAAACAGGTTACATTGGACAGATTCCATGACACTTAACTTGATTGATTACTTTTGTTATTATTACCTTTTAACTGCGTGAATTATTATAATCACAAGAAACTATTATGTCTGGATACCATGTTGTATCTGCTTTTGTATGTAGTCCTGTAAATGGGTCTTCCTGTTGGGCTAACAAAGATTATTATTATTATTACCATGAGTACGGTTGTGGCTTTAGGTACTGTTTTATTCAAGTACTGATTCCATAGTAGTTTTTTGTCTAGTGTTACTCCTAGAAATTTAACTTCTTCCTCCCATTCTAAATAAACTTCTCCAAAGCTTGATTGATGGTCTTGAGCTTGATGGTCAAAGCTTGATGGTCTCGAATCTTAATTTCTGGAAGCTTGATCCTTATTGTAATAGTACAAGTGTTTTTTTTTTTGTAGGGTTGTTATTTAGTCCTACTTCCTGGCACCATTTCAGGGTTATTTTTAGCTCACTCTGCTTATTGTCACAGAGTGTTCCTTCAAATTTGCCCTTGGCCATTATGTCCCTGTCATCAGCATACCCAATGCCGTTCTCGGTGATTCCTTCAGATTCCACAGAAGGGGAGATTACACTCCTCCTTGTGAACATCCTTTCGTTGCATTTATCTGAATGGTGTTCTTGCTCACATTTGTTTCAACTATTCTCATAGATAGCATGTTCTGAATCTATGTGCATACTGAATGTTTTCTTGGCAGTATTGTTGAATGCTTCTATATCAATAAAGGTGCAAATGGCGATTTCCTTCTACTCCAGAGTATCCTTTGTGTGTGGGTTACATCCAGTTGGATAAGTTCATGAACCATGACTACAGGGCTTACTTTTGATTGTATGGTTAAATAGTGTTCTAATGTGGCGTATTACACTTGAATGTAATTAAATAGAACTTTAGAATGTTTTTTTATTTTTTATTATGTTTACCACAATGCAATATTTATCTATACTTGGTAACTTTTATATGGTCATAAACTTTGAGTAGGATAAAAAAAACTGGTTTTATGCCTCATAATTCTTTATAGTAATTTTTTTGTTGCGTTGGGATGTCCCGGATCATTTTTTATATTTATACGGTTTAAACATGATAATACATAATAATTATGTATCCCAATTAGTTGGAAACGACTAGTCCTTCTGAGTGTTTCCAGAGTTCAATATGTCTGTAAATGTTTAATGCCTATAATTAAAATGAAATAATGTGGCCTTTTATTTTACTGATTTTCAAAAAACTGTAAAGCTAACTTGCAATAATTTTTTATTTTTTTTAGGCGTAGTCCTGAATTTTACGAAAACATGTTCCTCATACAACAGTGTGTAACCTTCAATCAGTTGAAAGGAATCTTTGGGTTTGATGACAGTACTATCCAGGGAAAAATAGCGTTTCCATCAATCCAAGCAGCTCCAGCTCTCTCGACCTCGTTTCCACATATTTTTAAAGACAAGAAGATTCCCTGTTTAATCCCATGCGCTGTAGATCAAGATCCGTACTTTCGAATGGCCAGAGATGTTACACCTAGACTAGGTTTTCCAAAACCCGCCTTGATACATTCAACATTCTTTCCAGCCCTGCAAGGTGCTCATACCAAGATGTCTGCGTCTGATCCAAACTCAACGATTTACCTGACTGACACAGCTAAGCAACTGAAAAACAAAGTGAACAAGCACGCTTTCTCAGGAGGACAAACAACTGTGGAAGAGCATCGAAAATTAGGCGGCAACTGTGCAGTGGATATCTCTTATCAGTATTTGAGGTTCTTTTTAGAAGATGATGAAAAATTAGAGCAGATTAAGAATGACTATACAAGTGGAGCATTACTTACAGGCGAACTAAAGAAAATACTCATAGATACGTTGTCACCTATTCTAGCTCAGCATCAAGCTAGCAGAGCGAAAGTTACTGATGAAATTGTTAATGAATTTATGACTCCTAGGAAGTTAGATTTTGATATTTGATTTGTTTTCACTTGGCTTTACATAATTTATTTATTCCAACCATTGTTCAGCACTGTTAAACCAAATTTAGGCTTTTAAAAATAAACTAAGGTAAGGTTAATAAATTGCTTTTTCTACTCATAACCGTATGTTCAAAGTTATCTGTCCACCATTACTAACTTGGTTATTAATGGAGCTACAATGTCGGTTAAATTAGCAAACGAGAAGGATTTTTGTCGCATGTTACAGTGGTGAAAGATAACAGAAAAACCGAGAGAAAAACAATTAATTATTCAAAGTCTACATCATGAGATATTTTCGCAAATTTTTTTATTTTTTAATATGAAGCCGTGGACTTTCGGGGGCTGCAAACTTTTATTGTTTGCAATTAACAACATTAAAATAATCTAACATAAAATTCACATCAGAGCTGGCGAATTTCTTAAACATGTATGTAGTAAGGTACTTATGGCCAAATACTCCAATTAACAATACCGGACATTTCTATACCTAATGCCATTGTGTTATTTGACGACAGCTACAGCAGCGCCGTAAAGCATATATTTGATGAAATATGTGGGAGTTTCAACGAAAAACTTGTTAGAGGGATGACATTAGTATTGTGAATTTGTGAAACAATAGAGAACAAATATGTTTATTGACAATAAATGACACCCTTTCCACTCAACTAAATAACGCTGACATGGTCAATAAAATTGCTGAAGAAATGTACGATAGACAGTGTGATTATCCATGGTTTGTCTGAGGTTTCTCGGGCAGACGCCGGTTCTGCTGTGGAAAGGGCAGTTGTGGAAGAGCTCATTACTTGTCTTAATCCAAATATTAGTGTCGGTGATATTGAGGTTACCAGGTTGGGTCGATATGCAGCTGGAAGGGTCCGACCTATGAAAGTTAAATTAAACGATGCTCGGGATGTCCTGAAAGCTGTAAGAGGTGCTAACCGTCTCAGGGCGACTGAAAGATTCAAGACAGTGTCGATTTCATTTGATAGAACCAAGCAGCAGAGGGAGATGTATCGAGTGGTTAGAAGAGAGATGGAGGCGAGTTGCTCGAGGTGAGGGTAACCTGAAGATTCGCTACATTAATGGTGTCCCTCAAATCAAGTCTTTAAACTCAACCCGCCCAACAGAATAAACGAACTTAAATGTTATTTCCAGAATGTCAACGGACTTCGAACTAAAGTAAATGAATTCTGCTCTGCAATTAGTGTGTGTGAATTTGAAGTTATCGCCTTGGTTGAGACTAACTTCACTGTCGATATTGCATCATCTGAATACTTTCCAAGTTCCTATCAGGTGTTAAGGTGTGACCGTGATCTGGGTGCTGTCCAGCGTGCGAGTGGCGGTGGTGTTGCGTTAGCGTTACGCAACTCATCGATTGTTGCTCAATCTCATGTGACGTCATCTTTCAGAGCTGTTGCTCCTGAGGTTGATATCGTTGGCGCTAAATTTACTTTTCAGGGAACTTTGTTAAATATTTTTGTAATCTATATTCCACCGGATATTACTCTTATGGGCTTTGAGGCTTTCTTGGATGCTTTGGAACGGGTTGTCTCCGCAGTTGATGGCAATATTCTGATCTTTGGCGACTTTAATGTGACTAATTTTGTTAATCAGCCTCCTGAAGACCTCAAGGTCCAGACGGTTTTGAATTTCTTGTCATATTGCGATTTAGTTCAGTGCAACGGTGTGCTTAACGGGAATGGAAGGTTGCTGGATTTGGTAATGGGAGGTAAAGATTGTAAAATCAATTTAGTTCATGACAATGCTCCACTGGTGCGTGAAGATGTTCATCACCCATCATTGTATGTTTGCTGTGAAATTTTTTCTTCTCGATCTGGGACCTCTTCTCAGAACTTCTCTCAGAGTACCTCTTGCGAGGCTTATAACTTTAAGAAAGCGAACTTCCATGACCTGTATGGCAGATTGAGCTGCATTGATTGGACTTTTCTGGATGTTGTTGATGATGATGTCGACATGGCCTGTGGTATGTTGTATGATGCAATTCGGAGAGTGTTTGACGAATGTGTTCCAAAATTTAGACGATGCAGATCTGACAGGTATCCTCAATGGTTCACAGCTGAAATTATAAGTCAATTGAAGGCAAAGAAGAGAGAGCATAGGTTATTTAAAAAACATGGCGACCGTATGCACTATGTGGAGTTTAGGAGACTTCGAGCCTCTTTGAAACTGTTAATAAGAAATGCTTATGATGTTTTTTTAGGTAACACGGAGCGCAACTTCCAGGCAGATCCTCGTTCGTTCTGGTCATATGTTCGTCAGAAATCTGGCAAGACTCGTATTCCGAACCGTGTGCACGGTCCAGGGGGGGAGATTTATGACACCCCTCAATCGATAGTGGAAGGCTTCAGTGATTTCTTTGGAAGGATTTTTGTTGATTCCTCTGTTTATGACCCCAGTTTGGATGGCATGTACACTTCTCAATCTTCGTGGTATCACCAGTTAAATCAATTAAGTGAAGATGAAGTGTTTGCCTCCTTGAAGAGATTGGGTAACGGGATGACATCTGGACCTGATAATATACCGTCTTCTCTTCTTCGAGATTGCGCGTCTGTTTTTGCTGCTCCATTAGCAAAAATTTTTCACTTATCCCTATCCAGCTCAAAGTTTCCAACATGTTGGAAGATTGCAAGGGTTTGCCCTATAATAAAGAGTGGGTCAGCTTCTGAAGTTCTGAACTACAGACCGATATCTATTTTGAATAACTTTGCGAAGGTCTTTGAGAGGTCTCTGTGTACTCATATTTTCACTTGGGTAAAAAATTCTATATCACTTGATCAGCATGGCTTTTTTAAGAATAGATCCACCGCTTCGAACTTAGTACTGTATACGCAGTTCATCTCCTCTACACTCGACAATGGTGGGCAAGTGGATGCGGTGTATACCGACTTTTCCAAGGCCTTTGATCGTTTGGATCATGGTGTGTTGTTGAGAAAGTTAAGGTTGTTCAACTTCTCTGATAGTCTTGTGTCGTTTTTCGCGTCTTACTTGTCGGCCCGTCAATTTTATGTTCATTTTCTCGGCCATTCTTCCCATAAACGCACTTATGGCTCAGGGGTGCCACAGGGCTCTAACCTGGGTCCTCTGTTGTTTTTAATTTTCGTCAATGATCTAACGACGACACTTAGATGTAATTGTTTACTCTATGCAGACGACCTGAAATTGTACTGGATCATTAGCACGTACGAAGACTGCAAATTTCTTCAGGAACAGATTGACGCGGTTGTAAATTGGTCGAAAGATGATAATCTCGAACTGAATGTCAATAAGTGCCAAATCATAACATTTACAAGAAAGGTTAAGCCGATAATGTTTGATTATGAACTCAACTCAATTCCATTGTCTCGTGTCATTGAAGTGAAGGATCTTGGCGTGATCTTTGATACTAGATTATCTTTCAGACCACACATCTTGCAAGTGATAAGGAGTTCATTAAGAATGCTGGGCTTTATCATTAGGAACTGTAGACGTTTTTCAAACATAATAGCCCTAAAAAATCTATTCAACTCATTAGTCCGTTCCAAGCTTGAGTATTGCGGTATTGTATGGAATCCACATTATAGAGTTTATTTCCATCTCATTGAGAGGATTCAGAGACGGTTCCTCAAGTGGTTACATTTCAAGACCCATGGTGAATATCCAACGCAAAATTTCAGTTATAGTGTTCTTCTTGAAGCTTTTGATTATCTTTCGCTGTATACCAGAAGGATCACAAGCGGTCTTATTTTTCTTTATAAATTGGTGAATAATCAGGTAGACTGTATCTCTCTTCTGTCTCTTATATCATTTTATGTACCGCGACTACCTTCGCGAAGCTCGATAACTTTATTTGCCAGCTGCTAGAACGAATTTGATGATCAGATCTCCACTGTATGCGTCGATGAGAAATTTTAACTCTATTCCACAGGCTTGCGACATATTCAGCGATGATTTGCGGGAGCTTATCAGCATCGCAACTGAGAGCTTTCCGTGGATAGAATGAGTGGTTTCTTTACTGTATGATGATGTATGATGATTGTGTTTATTTTAATTGAATTTACATTTTTGTTACTTGGGCTATATTTTGGGTATTTATTTGTAACTATTCGATGATTTTAATTTTATTTTCTATTGATACTGTAAATTGATTGTTGGTTATTACTTAGATTATAGAATTTGTCCGTAATTTGGATTTTGTATCTGTTGGGCAATAAATGAAATGAAATGAAATGAAATGAGGGTGCTGTAAAACTTTTCCTTTGGTTTAAGTTAGTGTCCGGTGTTGTTAGTTGAGGCTTATTTGGTATGGCAAGGCCGCATGGTAGGCAATGACAGCTCTGCTTGCATCCTGAAGTAATACTGAAATGGTCTCGCTGGATTAGTCTCGAGTTAGTAGCTCTGGCGAGTTTTTAATTATATAAAAATTTAATTTTAAACTTAATTTAATAATTATCGCTCTGATTCCCTTTAACTTTATATACTTACAATACAAATGTGACTGTGAAGACCTTCAAAAAGATTAGACTTTCAGATTACAAACAATAATTCAAAAAATAACTTTCATTTTTATGCACTGATGTAACATTTTGTTATAAGAAACCATAAAATACAAGTAGTGTATAGACGTAAATACAAAATTATATCTATCTGTGGTATTGCTGCAAAAAAAGGGGGCACAACAAAATTTTTTGAAATTAACTGACTACTTTCTGGGAAATCGAAATATGCAGTAAAAAATGCATTAAATTAACATTTTCTGAGTAATTTTTCAAAAAATTTTCTCACGGAAGGCCCCATAGTTGTCCCTTTTTATTGTCACCGGCTGTACTTATTATCACTTTACTTTTTGCTTACCTAACATAACTGATCACCTCAAACCAACAATTTTTTTTTTGTTGTAGAACATTGAATTTATCAATGAACCATAGATAAATAAGTTGCTATATCTTTTAAACCAAGCCCTGTATCGAAATTTTACAAGAGTGAAAAAAATGCTTAATAATAATACCTTCGAACCAGAGGAGTATACAGGAAAAAATTTGGGGGTCAACATAATATGTACACTCGATAAACTATCCTGCGTGTAGAGACCCCACGGATTTGTAGGCTTGACAATTTAACACAGAGGCTTCAAGAGCCGCATAGGAATTTGAGTGTCTTTAAGCCTTTTTCAGTCTAGCGGCACTTCCGGAAATACCGGAATTTGACCCCTACTTCGTTATTTTAAATGGGAGACCTGTTTATTGTTATAATATTTAACTGCCTGAGAAAATTAAGTGTAGATGAATTTCACAGTTGGAGTTTAAATTGAGTTGTTTATTAGTTATAAATATGTGAAAATAGCAATTTTCCAACTTCAAAGCAATGTAGAACAAGAACGTTTCGAGATATACGAAAACTACTTACTTGTCCCTATCTTAACTTTTCATGTGGTATTCTCTGTTATGTAGTTTAAATTTTTATACTGAGTGATGAAAAATCTGATAATTTTCATCACTGCCTGTATAATATAATATAAGACGTAAACAAGTGCTGGAGCAGGAGTTGCTGGGAAATACATTTAGTATAAACTTGGGCGGATTAACGACCGTTCTAAAAAGAGAACTCTCGACAATCCACGCCTGTGTAGAACATAATATAATAACTTTCTGGATCCTATGAAAATAGGAACATTGAAATCATTATTGACAACCAGGTAACTCTAAGAGCACAGAGCTCAGTGATGGCACAGTCACATGCGCTGAAAACTACATAAACTATCTAACCAAGCTAGAGCAGGAAAAAGCAACCTGAGGTGGACAAAAAGGACACCAGAAAAACAGAAACAACAAAGAAGGCCTACTAGCAAAAGAGGGAGCCAAACTATAGCCTGCTTAATTGGGCCAGAAATAACTTGCTGTATAGCTTACAGCATAGTTAAGAGAAATAAAAAGACCTGAGGAATAAACATAGCTCCCACTGGAGTGGGAGTTTATGCACTCAGACATTCTAATATATTTATCAGAGAACCATTCCATTCAGAGTATAAAACAAATGAAATACAAAAGCTGATAGTAAACACCAGCTGAGATGGGCGAGTGGGACTTTTAACAGGACACTATCCACTATAACGCTGTGAACATAAATGAAAATTCAGTTAGTAAATTTACTATTACTCCTGTTGTGTGGGATGTGTGTCTTTCTTGAGGTGGGGTTTTTGTGTTTGCTGTATGTATGTGGGGTGTGGTTTTTGAGTGGTGTGTTAGTCAATGACTCTGTTTTGTATGAGTTCGCTATCGTGGAGCGGTGTGTTTTGTTTGAATGTGTTGGTGATGTTTTCCATGTATGTTTTGAGTGTGGGTATGTTGAGTTCTGTGTGGAGTTGCTCGTTGCTCATTGTGAACGGGGCGTTTGTGATGATTCTGAGTGTTTTGTTTTGGATGACTTGGAGTTTGTGTAGTGTGTGGTTGGGGAGTGTGTGCCAACCGGGGGCGGCGTATGTGATGGCGCGGGTCTGATTACCTGTGTGTAGATGAGGAGTGTTTTTTGTGTTTAGTGTGCTGTGTTTGTTGAGGAGTGGGTAGAGGCACCCGAGGGCGGCTCTGGCTTGTCTGATTTTGTGTTGTGTGTGGTCTTTCCAGACCAGTTGTTTGTCGTATGTGAGCCCCAGGTATTTAACCGTTGGGGCCCACGGGAGCATCTTGTGCTCGAACTCCACTCTGTGTAGGAGGTGTTTGTGTTTTCTTCCTCCGAAGAGGATGGCTTGTGTTTTGTCGGGGTTGACTTTGATTTTCCATCTGGTCGCCAAGTCAGAAATGTATTCGGGGTTTGTGATGTGTTTTGCGAAGTGTTCTGTTTTTTGTCGTGTGCACGCGATGGCTGTGTCATCAGCGTACATGTAGAGTTGTGTGTTTGGGTGTTTTGGTATGTCAGCTGTGTACATGTTGAAGAGGTGTGGGGAACCTTGAGGGACTCCCGCTTTCGCGGTTCTTTGGGTTGAGTGTTGGTTTTTGATTCGGATTTGGAAGGATCTGTTGTTTAGGAAGGAGTTTGTGAGTTTGATGATGTGTGTGGGCAGGCCGAGTTCTCTCATTTTGAACAACAGCCCGTCGTGCCAGACCTTGTCGAATGCCTTCGAAATGTCTAGCATGACGGCGCCCGTGTAGTGTGGTTTTTGGGGTTTGAGACCCGTGGTGATTTGTGATGTGAGCCTTGCGGCTTGGTGTGTGGTGGAGTAGCCCTCCCTGAAACCGAATTGTTCCGGGGGGAGCGTGTTTTTTTCGTCGAGTGTTTCTTTGAGTCGTGTGAGGATGATGGTTTCGAGTGTTTTGCCGAGGCAGGAGAGGAGGCTGATCGGTCTGTAACTGTCTGCTTTTTTGGTTTTCCTGCCTTGTGTATGAGTATGATTGTGGCGTTTTTCCATTGTTGTGGAAAAAAGTTTTGTGTGAGGCAGGCGTTGAAGATTTGTGTGATGTGTTGGGTGTATGAGTCCGGGAGTAGTTTCAAAAGGATATTGCCAATTTCGTCTTTTCCCGGGGCTTTTTTGTTTTTGAGGCGTGTGATGATGTTTTTCGAAGTCGGTGAGAGTCATGTGGTTTTGTGTGGGTGTGTTGGTGATTTTTTGGACTGAGGCTTTTGTGGCTGTGTCTTGTGTTTCGCTGTTTGGGTTTCGAGTGGTTGATTTCGAACTGCTCTTGAAGGGAGTCTGCGAAGAGTTCCACTTTCTCTGCGAGTGTGTGTGCGGTTTTGTTTTTGTGTGTGATGGGGGGATTTCTGTGTGTTTTGTATTTGTGAGTGCTTTCGTCATTTTCCAGAGAGAGCCGTCACTTGTGTCGAGTGTTTCGAGTGTCTTTCGCCACTCTTCGTTTCTGTGAACGTGTATTTTTGTTTTGACCAGGTGGTTTGCGATGGCCTTGTAAAAAGGGTCTCGGGTTTGCCTGGCTTTTCTGAGTGCTTTGTTTTTGTGTGTGATGAGGTTTTTCAAGTATTGTGGGAGTTTTGTTTTGTTGCTGTATTTTGGGGTGGTGTGGGTGTGTGTTGCTTGGAGTTTGGCCGTTTGGATCTGTTGTGTGAGTGTGTCTATTGCGGCTTCTATTTCCCGTGGGGAACTTAGACGGCCTGTGTTTGGTGGTGTGTTTTCCAAAATTCGTTTGAATTTGGTGTGATTGAGTTTGGTGGTTTCTGTGTTTTGGTGTGTTGCGTATCTTCTATCTCGATTATCACCGGTTGATGTCTCCAGGAGAGCTCGTGTACGACTTCTATGTTGTGTTTTTGTTTGATGTTTTTGATGATGAAGAAATCTATTGTCGTGTGTTGTGACCCTTGTCGTTGAAGTGGGTTGGCTCGTCTGGGAGGAGGATTTGGAATTTGAGGAGTTGCGAGAGGTATTCTAGGCTGAGGCCTTTTGGGTTTGTTGTTGGACCTGTCCAGTCAGTGTTTTTGGCGTTGAAGTCGCCGCCTAGCATGACTTTGTCATGTGTGTTGAAGAGTGAGATGTATGTGTTGTGGTGGATGATGGATTGTGGAGGCTGATAGACGGAGCCTATCAGGGTCCGTGTGTTGCCTAGTGTGTGTATGGTGATGAGGGTGGCCTCCAGGTTTGGCGGTGTTTCAATTGTGTCGAATTTGATGTGTTTGTCGTTTCTTACGACTGACTCACACAAAAGGGTGGGGGCACCGCCATTATCATACTAACGAAACACCTAATAATAAATAGGGGTTAAGAACATCCTGACTGCAGAAAATTTGGAGAGAGGGAGGAAACCCCATACCACTTCATAATTATGTGAATACGTAGCCCTGGAAGGAAGCCTTTGAAATCAAGATGTTCGGAGTTGTGTGGCTTAATTTATTAGTTCATTAAAGGTTTTTATACTTGCTTTCACAGCTTCTGCACATTCGTATAGTTCCACCATATTAAGGATCTGTTATGTTTAGGGTAGAATGAGTATTGCTTACCCACACAGTTTTCCCTTTCATCCCTGAGAAGATCGGTAAAATATTGTATATTACCGTTGTTCAAGCTGTTGACACTGCGTTGTGGTAAATTGTTGTCGATGTGATCATTGATTAGTTTCCAGATTGGGGGAGTACTGCATGGGGTTTTGTGGTTGGAATGATGTAGGAGATTAATTATAACAGAGAAGTGGCCGTATAGGTATTTCAGTAGACCAAGTATAAGGCTAGTGTTCTATCGCAGAGGGTTACTTAATCTATCACAGAAAAATCCACAGTAAATGCATTGAACATTGAATCGGGTTGGTTCGCCAGTGTTTAGCAGGAAAAGTTGATGATTGTTATGTCTGGCTGGTGAGGTGTCATGGTAACTTAGGGGGTTTCGTGCTCGTTTTATTAACTGCCGGCATAAGGCTGAGCGAAATATACTCTGCATATTTTTCTCATCTGTAACTGGCCTTTTTGGCTGTATGATGAAGTATTGAATAAATAATAAATAAATAAATATTAAAATGGGCATTCGTTAAGATTGAAAACCTGTTTCTGTAGTTATACATTCTTAGCCTGCTAAGCCAATTTCCAGAAAATCGGGAAAAATGTTTAAATTTCTGACATCCTGTTTATTATTGCCATTAACAATCCAAATAAATAACGTAAATGACGGAAATCACAAAAAAATATAAATAATGAATATTACACGTTATTGCAGACTTTTACCCGATTTTGTCGGAAATAGCTGAAAAGACTTAAAATGTGACTACAGCAACAAGAAGCAGTTTTTTAATCTTAACAAATGACCCATTTAACATTCCTCTCTAAATCATAGGTATATTTAGTAGTTCAGGCAATGAATGCTCAAAAAAATGTACCTATCCTATACTTAATTGATAATTTCATAAAAATTATTAGTGGAGTAAAATTAGAAAAACATGCATTATTTCAGAATAATTAAGTAGCGGAAGGATGGATTTTTGAAAGAACTTTTGAAATCACTTTGAAATATCTTATAGAAAAAAAAATTAATAAATACAGGGTTATTCACGGTATACGCCACGGAAGTTTATGGCCGTGTCTCTGAATTTTAGGATCTTTTTATTTTTGAAGTGGATAGAGACCCGGCAGAGGTACGTTTTGACATTATATTCATAATGTACAGGGTGTCCCAAAAGCATGAAACATATCAAAGCTATGTTTTTTTTAAATGGAATGCTCCTATGTTATTGCATTTTTAGATTGCCTGGGAAGAAAAAAGAAGATTCGCTTTTACCGTTGGTGTTTAAATTCAGAAGCTTTTGAGTTATAAACAAGTGAAAATCGTCATTTTTCAAGTTCAAGGCCCTGTACAACGAAAACGAATAAAGATAGAGAAAAACGGCTTACATGTCCCTATTTTAACTTTTCATGTACTATCCTATCTTGTAGATGAAATGTTTATACACGGTGATAAAAAATTTGAAATATTCTGAGATTTCTCCACGCGTCGCCAAATAAAAAAATCAAAGAAAGCACAAATGTTTCTATACCATAGGATAGTACATAAAAAGTTAAAATAGGGACATGTAAGCCGTTTTTCTCTATCTTGACCCGTTTTCGTTGTACAGGGCCTTGAACTTGAAAAATGACGATTTTCACTTGTTTATAACTCAAAAACTTCTGAATTTAAACACCAACTGTACAAACCAATCTTATTTTTTCTTCTCAGACAATCTAAAAATGTAATAACATAGGAGCATTCCAAAACATAACTTTGATATGTTTCATGCTTTTGGGACACCTGTACATTATGAATATAATTTTAAAACGTACCTCTGCCGGGTCTCTATCCGCTCCAAAAATAAAAAGACCCTAAAATCCAGAGACACGACCATAATTTTCCGTGGCGTATACCGTGAATAACCACATAATCCTGTATACAGGATGCACCATGTATCCTGCTCAATATTGCTATCTCTTAACGCTAACAGATACAGGGTCGGTTAAACAAGTCCAAAGAAGCGCAATTTTGTGGCCATCTCGAATCAGTCAAGACATACAAAATATCTGTGACCGTTCCTGAAATATCCTGAAAAAACTGAAAAATCGAGATTTCTTATTTTGCCATATTATCTTTTTTATTATTGGAGATTAATAAATTATTTTTTGTGGGCTTACATAAGTCGGCAAGAGCTACCAATCTGACATTTCAAAAATTTCAAAATCGACTAGATCCCAGGATTTTCATAGTCAAGTTTCGTTTTTCTTATGGCCACCTTTGTTTTTTTATGTTGTTCGGTATAAAAAAAATCATAAAACTAAAAATTGTTAAACTTTAAAAAATAAATTAAAAAATCTTTTATTCTTTTTTCTTAAAAAAGACAACTTTTTAGACCGAAATTCATAGATAAATTAAAAAACCATAGAGCAAGCACTATTTCGGCGTATTTTACAAATGTTGACTTTTTTCGACGATTTAATTTTTTTTTTGGTTTTCTTAGAATGAAAATAAAAAAAAAAAATTTTGAAGTTTATTAATTTTTGGTTTCCATTATTTTTTTCATATTGAACGACATAAAAAAATAATATGGCGGCCATAAGAAAAACGAATGTTGACTGAAAACTCTTGGTTCTAGTCGGCCTTGAAAATTTTTGTAATGACAGATGGGTAGCTCTTGACGGCTTATGTAAACCTCGAAAAAATTATTTATTAATTTCCAATAATAAGAAAGATATGGCAAAAATAAGAAATCTCGATTTTTCAGTTTTTTCAGGATATTTCAGAGAGTCACAGACTCAGACTAACTTAATAAATTAATTATTAATAATTAATTTATTAATATAGTCTAAGGTCACAGATATCTTGCATGACTTGACGGATTCGACATGGCCACGAAACTGCGCATCTTTTCTCTAATTTAACCGACCCTGTATATATCTCTTAGCGTTCAGGAGATAGCAATATAGAGAAGAGAATACATGGTGCACCCTGTATAATTGTTTGAACAATAAAAAAAAACAGATTTTTTGAGATGCTAGGAATAAATCAAAAAATTTCAACATAATCGAATTATTCTGACTATATACATATATTTTAATAAATGTATTAAGAGGTTTTGAAAGTCGTGGAACAAGAATGCAATGCAATGCAATAAGTAACAATAATTTATACAAGCACATTTTTTCCTGAAGATAAAATGAATATTATTGGAATACTACCCTGCAGAAAAGAGTCTATAGCTTTATTGCTTGCAATAAATAATGTCTACGATGTTACGTTTTAATCTTCTTTGTGTCTGTATAGGTACATATAGCCTCCGTGCGTTCAATTATTTCTTCCACCTAGTATACCTAAATACATTTTCTAAAAAATAGTACAGAACCGGATTTCAAACAAAAGATGTTAACATAATAATAATAATATAACTTTATTTGCAAAAAATTAGCACATTAACAAATTTAAAGAAAAAGTGAAATATCAACTATCACAAAAAAGTTAGAGGATAAAGGATTATTATTTAAACATAAAGGATCTCTTCTTTTATAACCTGTCAATATTGATAATGAGACTTTAAGTGGGTACGTACATTTTTGAAATAGGAAATATGTACTTAGATTTAGATTAATCGTGAGTGCGCCATTGTGACACGCCTCCACTACGAAGGTCAGGTCACGTGTAGGTCTATTGTGGCTCACATCTAGTCTTGATACATTAAGGGTACGTAATAAGGATTAAAGCGTAACAACGTAAAGACATTATTCCGAGAAATAAATAAGCTATATATAAGACCTTTTTCTGCAGGGTAGTATCCCAAAAATATTCATTTTATCTTCAGGAAAAAAGGGTTTTTCATGCATTCGTTCATGGGGTATTCAATTTGTTCAGTCGTTTGAGAAAAAAATATTAGGAAAATTTTTGAACAATGAATTTTCATTAAACCAAAATAATTGTTATGACTTATGTGAAAAGCAAAACCTCCTTGAAGAATGACAAAAATATTGACATTTTTTCCTAATTTTAAAATAAATAGTTAATAAATAATTAGGGAAGCCGATTATAGCAACTGATATTTTATGGGAATTCCCTATATTCGGAAAATAATATGACACTGTATAGGTAGGCGTATAATAATTATACCTACCTGTAATAATTGATGTATAAGGTACCTATGGTACCAGGCAGCCATCGAACATTCACTGAATGTTCAAAATGAACATTCAGCCAATGTGAAAAACGACAGATTCGTTAACATTCAATGAACATTATGAATGAACATTTTGATAGATATTATTGTTTATAAAAATAAAAATAAAATTAGCTAGGTATAATTAATTAATTATAATTACTTCATTATAATTAAGGCTCATTAAGTTAACGGGCAGATTTCTGTGGCCATTTCTGAAGAAGCAGTATAGGTGTCGAGGCTAAGTGGAAATTTTTTTAATTTATCTATTCTTGACATGAAAGTAATCACAAAAATATTAATAAAAGTTATTTGACGTCGATATTAGCTTCAAAAACGAGCACAGAAATATGCCCGTTAGCCTAATAAGCCTTTATAATATTGGCTGTAAGTCGTGAAAATTTTACTTATTACCTGTGTTTTTGTACACAGGAAGAAGAGCAACTCATCAGATGATATTATAGTGCATATTGTAAAATAAATACATTTATACACATAATATGTGTATAAATTTTATAGTTTATTCTGTGCCCGAACAATAGATCGTTTAACGATTCCTGTTGTCGTTTTTACTGACACTACCCGCACTTGCCCGTCGGCACCTGGATGGACTTCCTGGATGCGCCCTAAACGCCATAGCTGAGGGGGTAAATTATCTTCCTTGAGAAGAACTAATTGACCAATAAGCTCTACGTAGGGAACCTTCTTGAATTTCCATTTGGATCTCTGCTGTAGAGTATTAAGGTAGTCCCTGGACCATTGACTCCAGAACTGCTGAGTGAATCGTTGTAGATGTTTAAATCGATTATTGTAACTGATATCTAATTCCATGATTTGTGGTACTGCCTTCATAGGACCACCAATTAAAAAATGTCCAGGACTTATAGCATTGAGGTCACGTGGGTCCGTGGAAAGTGGATACAAGGGTCTAGAATTTATTGAAGCCTCAATCTGGCATAAAACAGTGGAGAATTCCTCAAAAGTTAAGTGACTTTCATGACAGACTCGCTTCAAATGAGTTTTTACCGCCTTAACCCCTGATTCCCAAAGGCCACTATGATGTGGTGAACGACTTGGAATGAATTTCCAGATGATTTTATTTTCTAAGAGGTAATTTTGAACTTCTGTTTGCAATGACAACTTATAAATTTCCGCTAACTCATTATTTGCACCCTTGAAATTAGTAGCATTATCGGAAAATATTTTCCTACAAAGACCTCGAAGAGACACAAACCTCTTTAAACAATTTATAAATGAAGCGGTGGATAGATCGCTTACTAGCTCCAAGTGACAAAGCAAATATAAAGACATATCCAACATTTGACATACTGCCTATTTCGCAGTTTCCCGTCCTTAATTTTAAATGGACCGGCGTAGTCAACTCCTACAATTGAAAATGCTCTGGAAGGGTTCACCCTTTCGCTGGGTAAGTCTCCCATTAACTGAGAACTTAATCTGGGATTACTTTTAAAACAAACTATACATTTTCGAAGTTCGGTTCGTACCGCCTGCTTGCCATGAATTGGCCAATACTTAATTCGTAAATTTGACAATGTACTCGTAGTTTGAACACCAGAATGAAGATTCTTTAAGTGTTCGTACCTGATTACTAATGTTGTGAAATGGTGCTTACTAGGAAGAATTATCGGAAATTGTTCACTGTAAGCTAAATTGGATTGCGCAAGTCTGCCTCCTACTCTTAATGTACCTTGCTCGTCAATAAATGGATTTAAACTTGCCAAATTACTTCTTTTTGAGACTGAACTTGTTTTTGAAATATTTTGCATGTCTGAATAAAATACACTTGATTGAACATTTTTAATAATGACGATTAGTGCTTCATCTAAATTGCTAATTGATAATTTGATCTCCTCATTTTTTACCTTTCGCAATTTTCGTATAAATTTCATGCAATACGCTGTGACTCTCACAAGTTTTGAGTATGACGAAAACTTAGAAATCCAATTATCATTATGTACAATGGTATTTACAATTACTGGTTGTGCTTTTATTTCTGGAATATCCCCTGACATATTGAAATCTGATTTAATTTCTTGTTTGATATTTTCTTTCAAAAATGCAGGGCCACACCACCACAAATTATTTTTTAATAACTCCCCAGGACTCATTCCTCGAGATATTATATCAGCAGGATTTTCAGCACCCTCGATGTGCTGCCATTCCTCTATCTTGGTTTCCTGTTGTATGGTTGAAACTCTATTACCAACAAATGTTTTAAACTACTTGATTCTAGCTTGAGCCAAGAAAGTACAATTGTGGAATCTGTATAATAATATTTCTTATCTACCTCAATTTTCAAACTATTGATAACCTTTTTAACCAACTTAACAGCCAATAATGCTCCACATAATTCAAGTCTTGGTATAGTAATTATCTTCAATGGAGCAACTCTCGTGACTTTGTGGTCAAAAGCCTTACCATTATTTCTCCAGAATAGGATATAGACTTGAGGAAAATACAAGAGCCGTATGCAATTTGAGATGCATCACTGATAAAAGCGTGAATTTCCAGGGTGAGTACATCTTTTATAATAACTAATCTAGGTATAACAATTTGATTTACAACAGGTAAATCTTTTGTGAAATTTAAAAAATCGTTCCTTAAATTTTCAGGTAGAGGATCATCCCAATCAATTTTGAGAAGCCATAGTTGCTGTTGCTGCAAAAGTGTCTTTGCCTGGATTATTATTGGACCAACTAAACCTAGTGGATCAAATAATTGAGATATGTAAGATAAAATTTGTCTTTTTGTAACTGATTCGTTAATATTACTGTAATTAAATGCTGTGTACTTAAAAGAATCTGTTTTTGCATTCCAGGAAACTCCTAACGTCCTATTATTCTCCACATCTGAAATTGTGTAATTTTGTACATTCGATTCATCATTTGTATCTGAAAATATCAAAGGCTCATTGGAGCACCACTTGCGAAGCTCAAAACAACCGTTTTTTAAAATTAAATCAATTTCTTGAATCATTCTTGTTGCTGTTTCTATGTCAGGTGCACCTGTCAACAAATCATCGACATAAAAATCATCGAGAATTATTTGAGCTGAACTAGGATAATTTGCTAGAGCACCACTTGCGAAGCTCAAAACAATAACTGAACTAGGATGATTTGCTAGAGCTTCATGTGCGGTTTGCTGCATACACCTTGTCGCAAGAAAAGATGCTGGTGTCATGCCATATGTCACAGTGTTGAGTTCGTAATGTTCCAGTGGCTGTGAGGGATCAAATCTCCACACTATCCTTTGATAAGGTCTATCTTTTTTGTTTACTAATATCTGCCTATACATTTTACAAATATCAGACTAATTGCAATTGTATGTTTCCTCCACCTTAATAGTAGGGAAAACAATTCATCTTGTATATTTGGACCCACATGTAAAACTTCATTTACTGAAAATCCTGAAGTTGTTTTACAACTACCATCAAATACAACACGTAATTTCGTAGTACCTACTTGACTCATCATTTACTACGCAGTGATGAGGTAAATAATAAGCATTGCTATCAGTGTTGATTTGAGATGTCGTTAATTTAGTCATGTGGCCCATATTAATATATTCCCGCATAAATTCACAATACTGCTCCTTTAAATTAGCATTCTTCGCTAACTTTCTTTCAATTGAGTAAAACCTATTGATTGCTGTGTTTAATGACTTTCCCAATTTATTTTTACTATTTGATTTAAATGGTAATTTAACAATAAATCTTCCATCAGTTGAATCCCTTTCATGAGTAGTTATAAAATGATTTTCGCAGCATGATTCATCCGTGGATAAAATCTGCGCATTTGGTTCTTGTTCCATAAGCCAAAATTTTTCTAACTGATCCTGAATATTATTTGTACAAGTGCTGCTTGTAGCTAAGTTGCAATGTGACTTCAACGGGTATGGAAGTGTAATTGGACCTGATATTAGCCAACCCAATATGGAATTTTGTAAGATTGGTAATCCTTTCCCCAATTTGATTTGCCCGTTCATTAATAAGTCATAAAATATTCCTGCTCCCAACAACATGTCAATATTTTGCTGGATATAGTACTCCAAGTCAGCCAGAGCAATACCATCAGGAATATTTAGTGTACTTGCTGAGAATTAAATTTGCGGAATGTTTTCGGTAATTTTATCTACCACAAGAAAATTCAAAATACTTTCATACTTGGAAGTTTTTGATTTTAATTTTGCCTGTGTACATCTTGAAATATTTACAGTAGATGCGGTTATACCCGTGATAGGAATATTAACTCTATAATAATTCAAATTGAGTTTTTGGCATAATTCATTTGTAATAAAATTAGATTGGGAGTCACTGTCCAATAAACATCTTGCTGTTACAAACTGACCTGATGTGTCAGCTATTTCCACTAATGCAGTTGATAATAAAACAAAATTATTTGAAATTTGTGTAGAATGATTTGCTAATACATTTGATCGAACCTGACTAGCACTTGGATTCAGCAGCAAATTATTTAATTCTGAAGATACGTTTGATTCTGACTGCGAGTAGCTAGGAACCTTGTTTTGGAGTTCAGATTTATTTCCAGCTTCTCCTTTTGGCTCATAGTCATTGTCATATAAGAGAGAATTGTGTTTTTTACCACATATTCTACATACCCTCGCATTCTTACAAGAAAAATTTGAATGTCCGGGCTTTAAACAATTAAAGCATAAATGCAACTTTGTTACTGCCAACATTCTATTCTTTGCCGTCAAATCCAATAATTTTTTGCAATAAAATATCGGATGATGACCCTTGCAAAAACCACATGTTACGTCTATCCACTTGTAGCTGCATGAGATTGAAATTTATAATTAGTATGATTCGGTTTTTGCAAGTTTACCACTTTACCTTCCAAAGTTTCTAAGAGTCTACACCTTTTTTCCATAAAATTTAAAAACTCATCATCAATGCTTGGCAATTCTTCCTCATTTGAACTCACCTCCCACTCTCTTCTTGTGATTTGATCTAACTTTTGTCCCATGAATCAACTGGTAACTGCAAGTTTTTTAACGAGCGAAAATGCGTTAAAAATGCATCCATGAACTGTCTGAGAGAGTGTTGAGCATTAACTTGAGGTAGTTCAAAAATAGCTTTCATGTGTGATCTTATAATAAGTTTTTTATTGCTATATCTTTTTTCTAATAATTCGAATGCTGTATCATAGTTTTCTTCTGATATATCTATGTTATTAATGACTTGCAAAGCCTCTCCTTTAAGAGCGGTTTTCAAATATTGATATTTTTGAATTTTACTCAAATTTTTATTGCAATGAATTAACGTTTTGAATGTGTCGCGAAAATTATACCAATTTTCATACGAACCTGAGAAATCTGGAATTTTAATTGATGGTAAAACCACTTCAATTGTATTTTTTGATGTAGCTATCTCATTTTGAGTCATTGTAAATTGTGCTTGTGCTGATTGTGCCTTATTTAATTCATCATTAATTATTTGCCTTGCTTCCGCAACCACTTGAAAGTATTTATTTTCAAATTCATCTCTGTGTGCTACTTCTACTTCACTTGATGCCAATAATACCATCATTGTTTGTGATTCATCAAAGCCTGCCCAAACACCCTCTAATTTCTCTAATCTGACCTGTAATTGGTCTAATTTGCTTGTGTCTTGCTTTAGATCACTGACAAATGAGCAGAACTTTGCGAGTTGTGTTTCAAAAATGCACCTTTTCATATTTAAATCCTTTTGTTTCTTTTCTGTCATTTTAATTATTGTTTTTAGGTATTTTTAACCAATTATTTACTGTTATTAATATTATGCAATAATTATGCTGTATTGAAATATAAATTCTGATTTTATGATTTACTCTTAATAATAAGAAAATTCTTTCTTATTTATTTGATAATTATTTTTACTAATATGCCAGAAAAAGACCTCAATAATTCAATAATAGGTAGGTAGCAAAAAATAGGTAGGATAGGATGGATGGAACGGACTGACCTTTCTCCTTTTTAATCGCGAATTTCAATTAATTCAGCTAAAAATGCGGATAAACTCCTACTGTTCAGCCTTTACTGCCGTTTAATCCTTAAAATTGTTGCTGCTCCTGTCCTACTTCACTCAACTGCTCTCGGTTTCTTTGTCCTTGAATGTCCCTGAAGTTAGATTCGGATTCGGATTCGGTGTACACTCTGGGTCAACATTATTGACAATCATAAGAAAAACGACTTTATGTAATAATTACTGCTGGCAACCTACAGAAAGACATATCTGGACTTTTGAACTTGCAACCCAGAACAAAGGGGCGCTGTCCCCCTCGAAAATGACGTAAAATTTAAAATTTATTTTCTCTCCTACATTCATAATTAATTAATTGCGACGTCACGCCGGTTTTTAAAAAGCGAATCTATAGCACCAAATGATAGTTAGGAATCTATTTTAGAACATATCGAAAGCTGCTCACTTGCAAACCAGAACAAAGGGGCGCTGTCACCGTCGAAAATGACGCAAACTTGAAAATTTATTTTCTCTCCTACATTCATAATTAATTAATTGCGACGTCACGCCGGTTTTTAAAAAGCGAATCTATAGCACCAAATGATAGTTAGGAATCTACTTTAGAAAATATCGAAAGCTGCTCACTTGCAAACCAGAACAAAGGGACGCTGTCACCGTCGAAAATGACGCAAACTTGAAAATTTATTTTCTCTCCTACATTCATAATTAATTAATTGCGACGACACGCCGGTTTTTAAAAAGCGAATCTATAGCACCAAATGATAGTTAGGAAGCTACTTTAGAACACATCGAAAGCTGCTCACTTGCAAACCAGAACAAAGGGGCGCTGTCACCGTCGAAAATGACGCAAACTTGAAAATTTATTTTCTCTCCTACATTCATAATTAATTAATTGCGACGTCACGCCGGTATTTAAAAAGCGAATCTGTAGCACCAAATGATAGTTAGGAAGCTACTTTAGAACATATCGAAAGCTGCTCACTTGCAAACCAGAACAAAGGGGCGCTGTCACCGTCGAAAATGACGCAAACTTGAAAATTTATTTTCTCTCCTACATTCATAATTAATTAATTGCGACGTCACGCCGGTTTTTAAAAAGCGAATCTATAGCACCAAATGATAGTTAGGAATCTACTTTAGAACATATCGAAAGCTGCTCACTTGCAAACCAGAACAAAGGGACGCTGTCACCGTCGAAAATGACGCAAACTTGAAAATTTATTTGCTCTCCTACATTCATAATTAATTAATTGCGACGTCACGCCGGTTTTTAAAAAGCGAATCTATAGCACCAAATGATAGTTAGGAAGCTACTTTAGAACATATCGAAAGCTGCTCACTTGCAACCCAGAACAAAGGGACGCTGTCACCGTCGAAAATGACGCAAACTTGAAAATTTATTTTCTCTCCTACATTCATAATTAATTAATTGCGACGTCACGCCGGTTTTTAAAAAGCGAATCTATAGCACCAAATGATAGTTAGGAAGCTACTTTAGAACACATCGAAAGCTGCTCACTTGCAAACCAGAACAAAGGGGCGCTGTCACCCTCGAAAATGACGTGAACTTGAAAATTTATTTTCTCTCCTACATTCATAATTAATTAATGGCGACGTCACGCCGGTATTTAAAAAGCGAATCTATAGCACCAAATGATAGTTATGAAGCCACTTTAAAACATATCGAAAGCTGCTCACTTGCAACCCAGAACAAAGGGACGCTGTCACCGTCGAAAATGACGCAAACTTGAAAATTTATTTTCTCTCCTACATTCATAATTAATTAATTGCGACGTCACGCCGGTTTTTAAAAAGCGAATCTTTAGCACCAAATGATAGTTAGGAATCTACTTTAGAACATATCGAAAGCTGCTCACTTGCAAACCAGAACAAAGGGGCGCTGTCACCGTCGAAAATGACGCAAACTTGAAAATTTATTTTCTCTCCTACATTCATAATTAATTAATTGCGACGTCACGCCGGTTTTTAAAAAGCGAATCTATAGCACCAAATGATAGTTAGGAAGCTACTTTAGAACATATCGAAAGCTGCTCACTTGCAAACCAGAACAAAGGGGCGCTGTCACCCTCGAAAATGACGTGAACTTGAAAATTTATTTTCTCTCCTACATTCATAATTAATTAATGGCGACGTCACGCCGGTATTTAAAAAGCGAATCTGTAGCACCAAATGATAGTTAGGAAGCTACTTTAGAACATATCGAAAGCTGCTCACTTGCAAACCAGAACAAAGGGGCGCTGTCACCGTCGAAAATGACGCAAACTTGAAAATTTATTTTCTCTCCTACATTCATAATTAATTAATGGCGACGTCACGCCGGTATTTAAAAAGCGAATCTATAGCACCAAATGATAGTTAGGAAGCTACTTTAGAACATATCGAAAGCTGCTCACTTGCAAACCAGAACAAAGGGGCGCTGTCACCCTCGAAAATGACGTGAACTTGAAAATTTATTTTCTCTCCTACATTCATAATTAATTAATGGCGACGTCACGCCGGTATTTAAAAAGCGAATCTGTAGCACCAAATGATAGTTAGGAAGCTACTTTAGAACATATCGAAAGCTGCTCACTTGCAAACCAGAACAAAGGGGTGCTGTCACCGTCGAAAATGACGCAAACTTGAAAATTTATTTTCTCTCCTACATTCATAATTAATTATTGGCGACGTCACGCCGGTATTTAAAAAGCGAATCTGTAGCACCAAATGATAGCTAGGAAGCCACTTTAAAACATATCGAAAGCTGCTCACTTGCAAACCAGAACAAAGGGACGCTGTCACCGTCGAAAATGACGCAAACTTGAAAATTTATTTTCTCTCCTACATTCATAATTAATTAATTGCGACGTCACGCCGGTTTTTAAAAAGCGAATCTATAGCACCAAATGATAGTTAGGAATCTATTTTAGAACATATCGAAAGCTGCTCACTTGCAAACCAGAACAAAGGGGCGCTGTCACCGTCGAAAATGACGCAAACTTGAAAATTTATTTTCTCTCCTACATTCATAATTAATTAATGGCGACGTCACGCCGGTATTTAAAAAGCGAATCTGTAGCACCAAATGATAGTTAGGAAGCTACTTTAGAACATATCGAAAGCTGCTCACTTGCAAACCAGAACAAAGGGGCGCTGTCACCGTCGAAAATGACGCAAACTTGAAAATTTATTTTCTCTCCTACATTCATAATTAATTAATGGCGACGTCACGCCGGTATTTAAAAAGCGAATCTATAGCACCAAATGATAGTTAGGAAGCTACTTTAGAACATATCGAAAGCTGCTCACTTGCAAACCAGAACAAAGGGGCGCTGTCACCCTCGAAAATGACGCGAACTTGAAAATTTATTTTCTCTCCTACATTCATAATTAATTAATGGCGACGTCACGCCGGTTTTTAAAAAGCGAATCTATAGCACCAAATGATAGTTAGAAAGCTACTTTAGAACATATCGAAAGCTGCTCACTTGCAAACCAGAACAAAGGGGCGCTGTCACCCTCGAAAATGACGTGAACTTGAAAATTTATTTTCTCTCCTACATTCATAATTAATTAATGGCGACGTCACGCCGGTTTTTAAAAAGCGAATCTATAGCACCAAATGATAGTTGGAAAGCCACTCTAAAACATATCGAAGGATGCTCACTTGCAAACTAGAACACATTCTTTCCGACTTTAAATAATTCAAGATATTGTGTGTACAGAATGATTAATTACTAAAAAATAAAAAATACGTCATCAACTATCTTCATCTGTATAATGCATGGAGTGTGGAACAGCCAATTGTAATAAATTCACTACCTACTTTAGTTGTTAATTTTGTAGCATTGAAAAAACCCTAAAGAGTCCATTCTTATATTTAATTTAATTTAATTTATATTCAAAATTGACGTAACATTTTTTTGTAAAAGTTGCATTGTCCTTTTTTTAATATTATTGTATACATATATGTTACAGTTAAAACCCGTTTTCCGTTAGAACTAGTTTTCCCTAGTTAAAACTCGTTTTTACTAATAGACTTTGTTAAAACTAGACATACCTAGTCAAAACTAGAATTTACCACTGATATATTTTACCGATTTTTACAAATTTTATGATTAACAATAATTTGCAAGAACTTTTGAAGATTTTAATCACAACTTTTGTAAGTATAAAATTTACATTATTATAAGACCTACCTATGTACTAAATTTCAATATTGTTAATCATTTTATAGAGAGCCTTGAAGAAGAATTAAATAAAATTCGAAAGCTTGGCGTAGAAAAAAGAGTGTTCTTTTCTTAAAACATTCCCAAATAATTGCTAATATCACATATAAGGGTGAAGTGCTAGAACGCTAATTAAAGATTTGTCAGATAATTATTGATTTTAAATTGCAAATTTTGAAAATAGGGTGAATATTTTGTATGGTCTTTCATTTTTTATCAGTAGTTAACTCTTCTAAAAGGGGGTAGAGTTTATTTCCAGGAATATCAGACCAACACAACACCGTAGGTAGGTATGTCTTAATGAGTATAAAGACAATTAATAGCCAGTCGAATTGGAATCGGGTTTTAACCCATCGTCCTGACAGTTGTCAAGTCTGGAGCGCCCGAGAACCCAAATTTTTTGACAGACCAACATTTTGACAATACAGGACATTTTAAAATCAGTAATTATCTGGCAGATCTGTAATTAACGTTCTAGCACTCCACCGATATTGTTGTATATTGTTACTAATATTAGTATACAGGGTGTATTGTAACGTCCGCATAATATTAGCACCACGCGATTCTACATCAAAAACAGAACAAAAAAGTCCTCAACAGTTTTTTCTTGATGTACACAGATTTTAAGATATGGACAATTTAACGTTCTTAAATTTTGCAACACTGGCGCTGGTATAAAAATTAAGATAACTTATTAGACGTGAAGTCACCTCACTGGTATAGTGTGCCGTTGCTATGTAATCGAAAAAAGGTGCAACAAGACAAATGTCATGCTGCGACGTGTCAATGTTGCAATTTTTTTAAAGATTTTTTATTTTTTCAATTTTTTATTCAACAATTAAAACGCGCAGTTGCAATATTGATTGGAAGTATTGGAACTCAGGAAATCAAATAATTCCTAGTTTTGAAATGTTAATTAAAACCATTTTTACCAAAAAAAAATCTAAAATTTTTGATAATTTGGCTATTTTACTTCTTACTTAAGAATTTTTTAATAATATTAAGAAAAATTTTTGAGTATTAAAAAACTTCAAATTTAAACTACAATGGTCGATAACTTCGTTATTTGAGATCTAAGAGCTAAACGGTATTAAAACTTTGTGTTCTGTTTTTGATGTAGAATCACGTGTGGTGCTAATATTATGCGGACGTTACAATACACCCTGTATTATTGTATTTTCATATTACGTGACAATATCCAATAATAATGGTTTTAATAGTTGTAGTACAAAATGAGTAAGTCATGAGTTACAAAAAAGTGAAAATCGCAATTCTTCATTTTGAAGGCAGCTGATATTGGAATTGGCCCCAAATACCGCGCGGAAAACGACTTACGCGTCCCTGTTTCAACTTTCTATGTACTATTATATGATGTAGATGAAAGTGTTACATAGGGTGAAAAAATTAGATAATTTTCATCACCCTCCTGTATTAAACTTTAAACCACATAGTAGGATATGTAAAAAGTGAAGATAGGGACATGGAAGTCGTTTCTTCAATGTTTGGAGCGGGATTAACAATTTGTCCAATTAAATAGGTCTGGAAACATATTGGTAATTTAAATGAATTAAAAAAAATATTTTCGTCAACTATTTTGTGGACATAACATCTGCCAAAGAAGATAGTTGACGAAATTTTTATTTTAATTTTTTTTATTTAAATTGCTAATAATTAGGTATGCTTCCAGACACCGGCGTGACGTCGCAATTATAATTATGAATGTAGGAGAGAAAATAAATTTTCAAGTTTGCGTCATTTTCGACGGTGACAGCGTCCCTTTGTTCTGGTTTGCAAGTGAGCAGCTTTCGATATGTTCTAAAGTAGATTCCTAACTATCATTTGGTGCTATAGATTCGCATTTTAAAAACCGGCGTGACGTCGCAATTAATTAATTATGAATGTAGGAGAGAAAATAAATTTTCAAGTTTGCGTCATTTTCGACGGTGACAGCGCCCCTTTGTTCTGGTTTGCAAGTGAGCAGCTTTCGATATGTTCTAAAGTAGCTTCCTAACTATCATTTGGTGCTACAGATTCGCTTTTTAAATACCGGCGTGACGTCGCCATCAATTAATTATGAATGTAGGAGAGAAAATAAATTTTCAAGTTTGCGTCATTTTCGACGGTGACAGCGCCCCTTTGTTCTGGTTTGCAAGTGAGCAGCTTTCGATATGTTCTAAAGTAGCTTCCTAACTATCATTTGGTGCTACAGATTCGCTTTTTAAATACCGGCGTGACGTCGCCATTAATTAATTATGAATGTAGGAGAGAAAATAAATTTTCAAGTTCACGTCATTTTCGAGGGTGACAGCGCCCCTTTGTTCTGGTTTGCAAGTGAGCAGCTTTCGATGTGTTCTAAAGTAGCTTCCTAACTATCATTTGGTGCTATAGATTCGCTTTTTAAAAACCGGCGTGACGTCGCAATTAATTAATTATGAATGTAGGAGAGAAAATAAATTTTCAAGTTTGCGTCATTTTCGACGGTGACAGCGCCCCTTTGTTCTGGTTTGCAAGTGAGCAGCTTTCGATATGTTCTAAAGTAGCTTCCTAACTATCATTTGGTGCTACAGATTCGCTTTTTAAATACCGGCGTGACGTCGCAATTAATTAATTATGAATGTAGGAGAGAAAATAAATTTTCAAGTTTGCGTCATTTTCGACGGTGACAGCGCCCCTTTGTTCTGGTTTGCAAGTGAGCAGCTTTCGATGTGTTCTAAAGTAGCTTCCTAACTATCATTTGGTGCTATAGATTCGCTTTTTAAAAACCGGCGTGACGTCGCAATTAATTAATTATGAATGTAGGAGAGAAAATAAATTTTCAAGTTTGCGTCATTTTCGACGGTGACAGCGCCCCTTTGTTCTGGTTTGCAAGTGAGCAGCTTTCGATATGTTCTAAAGTAGCTTCCTAACTATCATTTGGTGCTACAGATTCGCTTTTTAAATACCGGCGTGACGTCGCAATTAATTAATTATGAATGTAGGAGAGAAAATAAATTTTCAAGTTTGCGTCATTTTCGACGGTGACAGCGCCCCTTTGTTCTGGTTTGCAAGTGAGCAGCTTTCGATGTGTTCTAAAGTAGCTTCCTAACTATCATTTGGTGCTATAGATTCGCTTTTTAAAAACCGGCGTGACGTCGCAATTAATTAATTATGAATGTAGGAGAGAAAATAAATTTTCAAGTTTGCGTCATTTTCGACGGTGACAGCGCCCCTTTGTTCTGGTTTGCAAGTGAGCAGCTTTCGATATGTTCTAAAGTAGCTTCCTAACTATCATTTGGTGCTACAGATTCGCTTTTTAAATACCGGCGTGACGTCGCAATTAATTAATTATGAATGTAGGAGAGAAAATAAATTTTCAAGTTCACGTCATTTTCGAGGGTGACAGCGCCCCTTTGTTCTGGTTTGCAAGTGAGCAGCTTTCGATGTGTTCTAAAGTAGCTTCCTAACTATCATTTGGTGCTATAGATTCGCTTTTTAAAAACCGGCGTGACGTCGCAATTAATTAATTATGAATGTAGGAGAGAAAATAAATTTTCAAGTTTGCGTCATTTTCGACGGTGACAGCGCCCCTTTGTTCTGGTTTGCAAGTGAGCAGCTTTCGATATGTTCTAAACTAGCTTCCTAACTATCATTTGGTGCTACAGATTCGCTTTTTAAAAACCGGCGTGACGTCGCAATTAATTAATTATGAATGTAGGAGAGAAAATAAATTTTAAATTTTACGTCATTTTCGAGGGGGACAGCGCCCCTTTGTTCTGGGTTGCAAGTGAGCAACTTTCGATATGTTTTAAAGTGGCTTCATAACTATCATTTGGTACTATAGATTCGCTTTTTAAATACCGGCGTGACGTCGCCATTAATTAATTATGAATGTAGGAGAGAAAATAAATTTTCAAGTTCACGTCATTTTCGAGGGTGACAGCGCCCCTTTGTTCTGGTTTGCAAGTGAGCAGCTTTCGATGTGTTCTAAAGTAGCTTCCTAACTATCATTTGGTGCTATAGATTCGCTTTTTAAAAACCGGCGTGACGTCGCAATTAATTAATTATGAATGTAGGAGAGAAAATAAATTTTCAAGTTTGCGTCATTTTCGACGGTGACAGCGCCCCTTTGTTCTGGTTTGCAAGTGAGCAGCTTTCGATATGTTCTAAAGTAGCTTCCTAACTATCATTTGGTGCTACAGATTCGCTTTTTAAATACCGGCGTGACGTCGCCATTAATTAATTATTAATGTAGGAGAGAAAATAAATTTTCAAGTTCACGTCATTTTCGAGGGTGACAGCGCCCCTTTGTTCTGGTTTGCAAGTGAGCAGCTTTCGATGTGTTCTAAAGTAGCTTCCTAGCTATCATTTGGTGCTATAGATTCGCTTTTTAAAAACCGGCGTGACGTCGCAATTAATTAATTATGAATGTAGGAGAGAAAATAAATTTTCAAGTTTGCGTCATTTTCGACGGTGACAGCGCCCCTTTGTTCTGGTTTGCAAGTGAGCAGCTTTCGATATGTTCTAAAGTAGCTTCCTAACTATCATTTGGTGCTACAGATTCGCTTTTTAAATACCGGCGTGACGTCGCAATTAATTAATTATGAATGTAGGAGAGAAAATAAATTTTCAAGTTTGCGTCATTTTGGACGGTGACAGCGCCCCTTTGTTCTGGTTTGCAAGTGAGCAGCTTTCGATATGTTCTAAAGTAGCTTCCTAACTATCATTTGGTGCTACAGATTCGCTTTTTAAATACCGGCTTGACGTCGCCATTAATTAATTATGAATGTAGGAGAGAAAATAAATTTTCAAGTTCACGTCATTTTCGAGGGTGACAGCGCCCCTTTGTTCTGGTTTGCAAGTGAGCAGCTTTTGATATGTTCTAAAGTAGCTTCCTAACTATCATTTGGTGCTATAGATTCGCTTTTTAAATACCGGCGTGACGTCGCCATTAATTAATTATGAATGTAGGAGAGAAAATAAATTTTCAAGTTTGCGTCATTTTCGACGGTGACAGCGCCCCTTTGTTCTGGTTTGCAAGTGAGCAGCTTTCGATATGTTCTAAAGTAGCTTCCTAACTATCATTTGGTGCTACAGATTCGCTTTTTAAATACCGGCTTGACGTCGCCATTAATTAATTATGAATGTAGGAGAGAAAATAAATTTTCAAGTTCACGTCATTTTCGAGGGTGACAGCGCCCCTTTGTTCTGGTTTGCAAGTGAGCAGCTTTTGATATGTTCTAAAGTAGCTTCCTAACTATCATTTGGTGCTACAGATTCGCTTTTTAAATACCGGCTTGACGTCGCCATTAATTAATTATGAATGTAGGAGAGAAAATAAATTTTCAAGTTCACGTCATTTTCGAGGGTGACAGCGCCCCTTTGTTCTGGTTTGCAAGTGAGCAGCTTTTGATATGTTCTAAAGTAGCTTCCTAACTATCATTTGGTGCTACAGATTCGCTTTTTAAATACCGGCGTGACGTCGCCATTAATTAATTATGAATGTAGGAGAGAAAATAAATTTTCAAGTTTGCGTCATTTTCGACGGTGACAGCGCCCCTTTGTTCTGGTTTGCAAGTGAGCAGCTTTCGATATGTTCTAAAGTAGCTTCCTAACTATCATTTGGTGCTACAGATTCGCTTTTTAAATACCGGCGTGACGTCGCCATTAATTAATTATGAATGTAGGAGAGAAAATAAATTTTCAAGTTCACGTCATTTTCGAGGGTGACAGCGCCCCTTTGTTCTAGTTTGCAAGTGAGCAGCTTTCGATATGTTCTAAAGTAGATTCCTAACTATCATTTGGTGCTATAGATTCGCTTTTTAAAAACCGGCGTGACGTCGCAATTAATTAATTTTGAATGTAGGAGAGAAAATAAATTTTCAAGTTTGCGTCATTTTCGACGGTGACAGCGCCCCTTTGTTCTGGTTTGCAAGTGAGCAGCTTTCGATATGTTCTAAAGTAGCTTCCTAACTATCATTTGGTGCTATAGATTCGCTTTTTAAAAACCGGCGTGACGTCGCAATTAATTAATTATGAATGTAGGAGAGAAAATAAATTTTAAATTTTACGTCATTTTCGAGGGGGACAGCGCCTCTTTGTTCTGGGTTGCAAGTTCAAAAGTCCAGATATGTCTTTCTGTAGGTTGCCAGCAGTAATTATTACATAAAGTCGTTTTTCTTTTGATTGTCAATAATGTTGACCCAGAGTGTACACCGAATCCGAATCCGAATCTAACTTCAGGGACATTTCTGCTACTACAACTGCTACCGCTCCTGCTACTGTTGCTGCTACTGAAATCGTTGTCTTCTTCCAACCTTTAATTTGATATGAATTACTTAACTTAATTATCTGCTGCTACCAACATCCATGTTCGAAGGACCATTTTATGGGGTTGCTTTCTCCTCACACTTGATTCGATTCAACAACACACCTAATTTGTATAATAATATTTATTGTATTAGTCGTCCTCAATAGTGTATTTTTTGTTAAAAAATACACTATTGAGGACGACATCACTTTTCGAAAATCACCCAAACTCATCAAATGTCCACCGATCATGACCCCCAGATCACGAAAAAGTGGTTTTCCAAAATTCACCTGCCCACGATATATATATATATATAGATTATTGTGGGAGTAATTGCCGGAATTGATTATCCAAATATTTAGGTTCAGGGCATTCGGCATTAAAAAATTTTAATGCCGAATGCCCTGAACCTAAATATTTATATATATATATATACTTTGGAATAATCTCGACTGACTAGTTGGACAGCAACAGATTCTTGGTTAATTGGGTATTCAGTCAAAAACAAATCGCTAGGTGTACTCTATATTTCTGAGGTCACAAGCTTTCGGAGTAATTAAATTACGCAACACTCCTTCATCAGGTGAAACTGCAATGAGAATTGGGCGGTCAACAGCTATTATAGTCGCAGGTAGATATCCACTTATAGGTGAAGTGACTTACCGAAATGTGAGGTTTGCCTACACTTTGTTTAGAAAACAAGATGTTGAAAATTAAAACAATCTTTTTTGCGAGCATCTATTGGAGGCGAAACGCTTGCTATCCGGCAAGGAAACAAGGAGAACATATCTATGATTCTGGCAACTACTGTTGATTCACTCCATTAGAGATGTTGTGGAGATTGTCTCATGTAGGGACTATGACTGGATTACGTGAAAAAAAGCTGAAAAAGGGAAAAACTCCCCGATCACATCACTAAACAACACACAAAGCACAAGTAGGGTTAAAAATGGTTAAAGTTATTGAATAAAATAGTCATGGGGAATAACACCTCCCACGAATAATACCTAGATCCAGAACTAGGAATAATTGAAATAAAATAGACACGTCTGTTATCAAGACGTTAAGAAGCCATTTTGGGATCAAAATCGAATGAAGAACTTTTCTTAAATGTTCCAGAAGTTTTTATTTTAAATAATGCGGGGATTGGCGCAGAGAGAGATAGAAATGGTACATGTCTGATCGACAAGAGAGATGGAGAGAGTGCGCTAGAATCTGATTTGACCCGCCAGCAAGCAGTCGTTGATGGAATTTATAGGGAGTGGCTAGAGTGCCATGTATTAGTATAAAGAAAGGACAAAGGCATTGTTATTACAGACCTGTAACATACGCGTAAGTGACAAGGGCGCAGATTGACCTGACTCTGGAGGTTGTTTACATAAGTGGTAATGAGTAATTAACATGAATACATCAATAACTATCAACAATTATGTGTCAAGGACTATATTATGTTTACAAGTAGAAAACACTCAATAATTACGCCTTTCAGTAGGATCACTATTTGTACTAGTAGAAACTCTACTAGAAATTACTTTTTAATTGAGAATTTGTCTATAATTTACTATTTATGAAAAACAGCCAAACTGTTGTTATATTATGGATGTCGAATCCCATTGACTAAGTGGAGAGGGTTGAAAGGTATTAGTTACTAATTGTCGAGGTAAGGGGTGTTGATGGGGCTAAGAGGTTGGTTGGGGGGGGGGGATGAGAGCTACCCATCCTTCTTATAATGTCGTAGTAAATGTCGCTAAGGCCTTCTATGTCTTTTCTTGAGTTGATGGCTGTATCGGTTTGCACTATTCTTGCCATTTCCAGAAAGGAGCGTTTCTTCCAGTTCTTTTCAACGTCCAGGATCTTGATGTCTTCCCAGTTGGGGTTGTGGGACATTTGGTTACAATGCAATGAGAGCTGGCATCTTGATTTGTTGGTTCTGATATCTGACCTATGTGATGTGACCCTTGCTGACAGGTTTCTGTTAGTTTGCCCTATGTAGACGGCTGCGCAATCTGAACATTGTATGGAATACACTACGTGGGATTGTTGTAATGTGGGGGTTTTGTCCTTAAGCTTAGTGAAGATGTCTTGGATGGTGAGGCTGTTGTAAAATGCAGTTTTTAGCTCTGGAACATTTTTCAGTAAGGATGTGATTTTATCTGAGAGCCCTTTGTAGTATGGGAACGACTTGTAGATAGTTGTTTGTATTGGGTTTTGATCTATGGTTCTGGGTTCCTCTCTGTTGGTTTCGATGGGAGTGCTGAAGATTATTTTGTTCAAAAGTGATTTTGGGAAGGAGTTTTGTTTCATTATTGTAAATAGTCTGTGTAAATTTCTCATTTTGAAGTCTTGGTGTGAAATACGGAGGATTCTGTTTTTCATGTTCATAAGGATGTTGATTTTCATCCTCTGTGGGTGATAAGAGTGATAGTTTATGTAACGGCCAGATGCTGTGGGTTTCATATACCAATCTGTTATGACTGACTGGTTTCTTCTTATGACGAGAGTGTCTAAGAAGGGAACGCTAAAATTTGTCTCTCTTTCCACTGTGAAAAAGCAAAAAAAAAAATTGCTTCTGCATGCCAGCAGAAATGGAGTACTACCAAAACACATAATCAACAATGTCAGAACAGCTTACGACCACATAGAGTATCATGATTCCACCACGGGACAACGAGTCAGGGATCAACAATTGAGGTTAGGCAATAGAATGTTGAACTTGGAGATAGAGATCACTATTAAAAATTTAACTAGATTAGAATCTGCCTTGGACGCCTCACGTCAAAAAATTTCAAATATCATTCCTCGTCTAACCTTTCAACGGTTTGAAGAGAGAATTCACATAAGATATAACAGATGTTTTTATTCTTATCGTCGCAATCATCTAAATAAGTTTAACGAATTAAAAAATTCACAGTTAGTTAAATTGGTCACGAAGCCCCATTGGCTAAAAAACCTGTCACAAACTGAGATCCCTACAGACATTTCAAAGTTCCTCTCCCTAGGTCCCAAATTCAGCATCCCACCTAACAACAAAGAGTTCCCATTACTCAAAACACTAGCAGAGATAGAATCCATAAATTTTCAAAACTCCACCATTCCCAAAACAATAATCTCAAACAGAGTCGCCAACATCCTTACCAACTTCATGAACAAGGATGCAACACAAAACCATCAATTCAGAAACCTGTTTCATCGCTCCAAAAAATTCATCAAGGATCATCCAGAAGTCATCATTACCAAAGCAGACAAGGGCAACGTCACGGTATGTATGGACAAAGAACAATACATACATTTATCTGAACAAATACTTTCAGACAGAGACTTTTATCTTCCCCTCAATCGAGATCCTACCAGTGCTTTTCAACAACGAGCTAACAAACTTATCTTTAAACTACGTGATGAAAACAAAATAAGTATTGAACAGTCTAAAAGCCTCACCATTTATAATTCCAAACCTGCAAATTTTTACGGATTACCCAAGATACACAAACCCCAGTTATCTCTCCGACCAATTATATCATCTATTTCCTGCCCCAACTCCAAGATATCTCACTTCATCACAGACATTCTAACCAGAGCATACAACAATGATAATCCCTACTTTATAAAAGATTCTTTTCAATTTGCTTCATTCATTGCAGACTTCAAACTTCTCCCAGATTACGTAATAGTTAGCTTGGATGTTGTGTCACTCTTCACCAACATACCCCTCGATTTGTTTATACAATGCATCCAACTCCACAACTCCATTGGAAATCTCCACACATTGCGATTTACCAATGGAAGATTTTATCACTTTGGTAAATTTCATTTTCAACACCACTTACTTCTCCTTTAACGATAAATTCTACCAACAGATTTATGGCACACCCATGGGCTCAGAAATTTCACCTATAGCAGCTCAATATGTGATGGACATGCTGTTGGACCATTGCATCCCCCAGCTTCCTTTCGATTTACCTTTCATCAAAAAATATGTGGATGATATAATCTGCGCCATCCCGGAACATCTGATAAGTTACACCAAGTACATTTTCAACAGCTATCATCCGAAAATCAAGTTCACAGTGGAAAGAGAGACAAATTTTAGCGTTCCCTTCTTAGACACTCTCGTCATAAGAAGAAACCAGTCAGTCATAACAGATTGGTATATGAAACCCACAGCATCTGGCCGTTACATAAACTATCACTCTTATCACCCACAGAGGATGAAAATCAACATCCTTATGAACATGAAAAACAGAATCCTCCGTATTTCACACCAAGACTTCAAAATGAGAAATTTACACAGACTATTTACAATAATGAAACAAAACTCCTTCCCAAAATCACTTTTGAACAAAATAATCTTCAGCACTCCCATCGAAACCAACAGAGAGGAACCCAGAACCATAGATCAAAACCCAATACAAACAACTATCTACAAGTCGTTCCCATACTACAAAGGGCTCTCAGATAAAATCACATCCTTACTGAAAAATGTTCCAGAGCTAAAAACTGCATTTTACAACAGCCTCACCATCCAAGACATCTTCACTAAGCTTAAGGACAAAACCCCCACATTACAACAATCCCACGTAGTGTATTCCATACAATGTTCAGATTGCGCAGCCGTCTACATAGGGCAAACTAACAGAAACCTGTCAGCAAGGGTCACATCACATAGGTCAGATATCAGAACCAACAAATCAAGATGCCAGCTCTCATTGCATTGTAACCAAATGTCCCACAACCCCAACTGGGAAGACATCAAGATCCTGGACGTTGAAAAGAACTGGAAGAAACGCTCCTTTCTGGAAATGGCAAGAATAGTGCAAACCGATACAGCCATCAACTCAAGAAAAGACATAGAAGGCCTTAGCGACATTTACTACGACATTATAAGAAGGATGGGTAGCTCTCATCCCCCCCCCCCAACCAACCTCTTAGCCCCATCAACACCCCTTACCTCGACAATTAGTAACTAATACCTTTCAACCCTCTCCACTTAGTCAATGGGATTCGACATCCATAATATAACAACAGTTTGGCTGTTTTTCATAAATAGTAAATTATAGACAAATTCTCAATTAAAAAGTAATTTCTAGTAGAGTTTCTACTAGTACAAATAGTGATCCTACTGAAAGGCGTAATTATTGAGTGTTTTCTACTTGTAAACATAATATAGTCCTTGACACATAATTGTTGATAGTTATTGATGTATTCATGTTAATTACTCATTACCACTTATGTAAACAACCTCCAGAGTCAGGTCAATCTGCGCCCTTGTCACTTACGCGTATGTTACAGGTCTGTAATAACAATGCCTTTGTCCTTTCTTTATACTAATACATGGCACTCTAGCCACTCCCTATAAATTCCATCAACGACTGCTTGCTGGCGGGTCAAATCAGATTCTAGCGCACTCTCTCCATCTCTCTTGTCGATCAGACATGTACCATTTCTATCTCTCTCTGCGCCAATCCCCGCATTATTTAAAATAAAAACTTCTGGAACATTTAAGAAAAGTTCTTCATTCGATTTTGATCCCAAAATGGCTTCTTAACGTCTTGATAACAGACGTGTCTATTTTATTTCAATTATTCCTAGTTCTGGATCTAGGTATTATTCGTGGGAGGTGTTATTCCCCATGACTATTTTATTCAATAACTTTAACCATTTTTAACCCTACTTGTGCTTTGTGTGTTGTTTAGTGATGTGATCGGGGAGTTTTTCCCTTTTTCAGCTTTTTTTCACGTAATCCAGTCATAGTCCCTACATGAGACAATCTCCACAACATCTCTAATGGAGTGAATCAACAGTAGTTGCCAGAATCATAGATATGTTCTCCTTGTTTCCTTGCCGGATAGCAAGCGTTTCGCCTCCAATAGATGCTCGCAAAAAAGATTGTTTTAATTTTCAACATCTTGTTTTCTAAACAAAGTGTAGGCAAACCTCACATTTCGGTAAGTCACTTCACCTATAAGTGGATATCTACCTGCGACTATAATAATAGCTGTTGACCGCCCAATTCTCATTGCAGTTTCACCTGATGAAGGAGTGTTGCGTAATTTAATTACTCCGAAAGCTTGTGACCTCAGAAATATAGAGTACACCTAGCGATTTGTTTTTGACTGAATACCCAATTAACCAAGAATCTGTTATATATATATATATATATATATATATATATATATACTTGGCCAACTATCAAAGCGAGGACCAACTGTTCTACCCATCAAGTGAGGACCACCAGAAGAAAGCATTCTACAGGCATAGTAAATGTTCTGATTGTTAAATCTTGAGATGGGCGATAGATGGCTGGAGAGTATACGCAGGGAAAACAGAACAGAGCCAAGTTATAATTTTCATGTATATAGGAACATAGTGAGGACAGTTTGCGTGAATATCAAAGTGAGGTCGGTATATTTATTTATGCTCTCCGCATTTAATGAGGTCCGTATATTACATGATTCGTAGAAAGTGAGACCCAGCACTGTTGCCAGATGCCAAGCATAGCGCTTTAGTATGATACACTGAAACACAGTATGACCTGCCGCAGCAGGTTGGCTCCGCATCGGCAGAACCGTGATGTCACTTGTTCTAAAAAATCATCTACGAATCTAATGTAAATAACGTCTGCTTTATCACAAAATACCCAGAGGTGGGTTACTATTTTGAATAAATCTATTTTAAATACCTACTTAAGATAGAATAAACCTATTTGAAATAAATCTATTTAAAATGAAAATAACACAAACATAATCATCAGCGATAGTGCACAAGAGAGTCAAATCTTACAGTCTTTTTCTTTTGATATTCGTCTTTTGTTTTTCCTAATTTGTGAAATGCTTTTCTCATTTATCAAACGTCAGTGCGTGATGTTTCAATTGAAACTCCAAACCAGAAGTCTTAACTTTTGAGATACAAGGTGGCGAAGTTTATGAAAAATAAATAATTTTTTACATAATATCTGTAATACCGCTCTCTAGATATATTATTCAAATTTCGTACACCGGTATTACGCTTCAAGAGGCATTTTTTCGTGTACCACATTTCATTTTATTTCTACTGGTGACGATCGTTTTTTTTATTTATTTTTTTCATCAAAGCATTTTTAACGATAATCTTGCGACCATGGAGAGAAATAGATTTTATTTTTTTAGGCGGAAAGCGTGCATCGATCTGAAAAAATCAAGTAATCAAATTTGCTTAGAAAGGAATGGGCATTTCAAAAATGAATCTATAAAAAAAATCAGTGGCGTATGGCGTATGTACCATCAATGTTTATCAATGTCTGCCAAATTATGCAGGTAAAATTCTGCACGAACGTCACTGCTGGAAATAAAATGAAATGGAGGACATGAAAAAATGCCTCTTGATGCATAATACTATGCCTTCCTGCATGTATACGAAATTTCATTGAAATATCTAGAGCGGTAGGTATTAAAGATATAAAAAAATTAATTATTTTTCATAAACTTTACCACTCTGTATCTCAAAAGTTAAGATTTTTAAACACACGCTCTCATGAAGTTTTTTTTTAACTTACCAAAAAAAATACCCCCTTAAATATTAACATTTAATTAGGGAACACCGTATATACAGGGTGTTCGGTAATGGGCCAGCCAAAATTAAACATCATGTATAAAATCGTGTTTTAAACATAAGAAAAGAATAACGTTTTTTTCAGATATCGGGCTTCGTTGGGAAATATTTCCAAAAAATGTAAAACTAAGGCAGCTCTGAAATTTAAAATAAATCATCCCGATCTGAAAAACGTTTTTCTTTTTTATGTTTCAAATACGATTTTATACATGACGTTTGGTCTGGACTGGCCCGTTACCGAACACCCTGTAAATAATATTTATTTCTGGATAACATAATGGTCTTATATCTTTACTGAAATTTGACTTGTGTAACCATGCACGAGCGGGACTTGTCATTAATAAAATAAATAACAGAGTTAACTAGTTGTATTTCGTCTAATAAGTAATTATTACAGTGATAAATGGAAAAGGTGCACTTATGTAAATAACAATAATAAGGGAAAGTTCGTACATGGCGATACAATGGATAATTGCCAATACTATGGACAATTTCCAATAACGGAGGAGACAAATGCAAGCCGCGGGGTAAAAACTAGAAAACCCCGATGCGTCAGACTGCTTTAGAAATCTCATGGAACATGGAATACCTACCTACTTCATAACTTACCTACACTACGTAGTGGAGTAAAATCGGCCTGAAATTATGCTGTTTTTTTTATGAAGGTATAACCAGATGAGACCTTCACTATCTTGTAGAGAATGATTTTGTCCATCCGAAATGGAATGTGACAACTTTTTTTAGTAGTAACGAATTTTGAAAAATCGAATTTTCTGCTCCCGAGAAATTATTAGAAATTTGTGTTTTTTAAAACATCCATCGCGCTCATAAAGCAACGGTTTGAGCTACGGTAATTAATTTTTCGGCATATACTCAAAAAACAAGAGCGCTTCTAGTGGAACTCAGCAAAATTCGAAAAGTTAAGTACTTTTTGAGATAATTGGCCGTAAAGTCGGATCAAGTAAAACCGAGCATTGAAAACTTCATCATGCGGGTAGCTATGTGAATTATTGGGAATAGATGTCTATATGTACGAACTTGAACGAAGAAAACATTATAGAAAAGTTTTAAAAAAAAGATTCAGCGAGTTAGGTCTCATAGTTTCCGAGAAACCGATTTTTTATTTTACCGTGAATTTGCGCTCGGTCGCTCCGAGTTACTATATTTGCGTATAAACTAATGCGAAGTCTAGGTTTTGATGCTTCCGCACTGCACACTGGAATAGCGATCGAGTTCTTCCGTAGGTATGTCTAAGGAAAAATCCACACTGATCTAAAAAATGAACGCACCGAAACTATTTTTGTTCAATGAAATAAAGAAACATTTTTGCTTAAGTTCGCAATCTTTGAATTTGGTGATAGACGAAAGTTAACAAGCACGCAAGATATCTTTGTACGCAAATCGTTTTTCATTTTACATCGTATCTTGACTTTTAGTAATGAGTAAAAAAATCTTTTTTGTTTTTTAGGGATTTCCTCATGGTGTGTTGATTTCTAGAAATTCTTGGAGCAGTGAATATTATTATTCGAATATAAGAAATCTAATAATTTTTTGTTTTACAATGTCGGCAAGTGGTTGTAGGCATATTACCTATACAGTACTATACAGGGTGTTGATTTTCAAAGCGGGACATAGGGGATTAGCATTGCGAAAGTGGTTTTAGAGGATTCCTGCTCGCCGTTTAATAAACTGACAGAAATGGTTTTGGTATCAAAATGAAGCTGAAATTATTGCGCATAACGCTTGACATCAGAAATTAATTTAATTTCACGTTGTTTTCTAAAATTCTTCAGTAAAAATTCAACTAATTGTTAATGTTTAATCACAAAATAGCATACCTTGTCTAAACAATAATGACGTTTCTACGTTTCGCAATGCTTCGAAACCACTTTCGCAATGCTAATCCCCTATGGCCCGCTTTGAAAATCAACACCCTGTATACAAATAAAGATCATTTGTTTATATTTTTATTGAAAATTAGGTAGGTAGGTAAGTACCTGCTATACAGGGTGTTAAGTACCAACTAGTACAAAATAAAGGAGGTGATTCTACGACTTATTCTAAGAAACTAAGGAGAAAAATTCCTATTAACATGGGTCCACAAAAGCACCTTTTTCGAGATACACCCTGTTCAAAAAAATTATTTTTTCTTACTTTTTCTCAAGAATCTCAAGAATCGTTTGAGCTACACAGGCTCCAGCTTTTGTACAGATTATTACATTAATAATAGCTACTTTTAAGTGTTTTTTACACAAAGAATACTCTTGGTTAAATATAAGCCACCGTTCTCGAGAAAAACGGCATTTTATGATCATAAAAACGCACAAAATTCAACATGAACAAAAAATTTATTTTCAAAACTTCCCATACCGTAACATGTACAAATTCAAATGTGCACCTATTTTTCTTGTGCTTGTAGCCAGATTTTTTCAATCTTCGTCTAGAACAGCTTCTTATTCCACCTGAACATGAAGAGCTTTTGGCCGTTGACACGTACGATTGAACTTCTATTTTGTAACTTTAATTTTTTGTATAATTATTGTAATATTATAATTCTTAAATTATTACTGTCGTCCGAAAATTTTGGCAACAATAATGTTAAAAGTACGATAACGGCAATCTACCACTTTTTTCGTCTTTTATCGCACCTGTACTTATTTTTTTCAAGCGAATGCCAAAATTTTCCGACGACTGTAATAATTTAAGTATGTATTATAATATAAATAAAAAATTAAAGTTAAAAAAAGTTCAATCGTAGGTTTCTTGGTAGATATGAACGGCCAAATGCTCTTCATGTTCAGGTGGAAGAAGCTGTTCTAGACGAAGTTTAAATTAATGTTGCTACTAGCACAAGAAAAATGGGTGCAAATTTGAATTTGTGCCATGTTACAGTATGAAAAATTATGAAAATAAATTTTTTGTTCATGTTGAGTTTTGTACGTTTTTGATCATAAAATGACGTTTTATGACGTTTTATGACTCGAGAACGGTGGCTTCTACAGCATTTGATCAGGAGTACTTTTTTGTGTAGAAAACATTGGCTCTGTGAAATTTGCTCTCAAAATGTCAATTTTTCCAGTGCCGTAAAAGTTAATGGGGTGAAACCCTTACCAAACCCTAAAATCTCTACCACTGGCATATCTTAGAACATTAGTTTCAAAGTAGCCTTCAAAGTAGCTATTATTAATGTGAAAATTTGTACAAAAGCTGGAGCCTGTAGCTCTAACGGTTCTTGAGATATCGCAAAAAAAGTAAGAAAAAACAATTTTTTTGAACACCATCTCGAAAATGGTGCGTTTGCGGACCCCATGTTAATAGGAACTTTTCTTCTTAGAATAGGTCGTAGAATCACCTCTTTTATTTTGTACTAGTTGGTAGCTAACACCCTATTATAGGTATAAAAATGAAAAATTAAATGTCTTCATCTTCGTCGGTGTCATCTTTCTCAACAATTTTCTGCAAGTTATTGCAATTTCTAGAAGTGCAGTCTGAACAACATCTCTACCCTTCTTTTATACAAAAACAAAATCATCTTTACTTAATTCAGCTGCCTTTATTATGTTTAATTAATTCCTTTTCAGTTGGGTTAGTAACAATTGTGTCTTTTGAGCAATCACAAAGATGTCCACAAATCAAACTTCAATTATTATTGTCTTCAATTTTCAAGTAATTGAACTACTAAATTGTTACTTTAGCTTAGCGGATTGGCTACAAATCTATTGAAGTGTTCAGTATAAACTTATTTACCGAACTTTTTCGTAATTATAAAATTGATATGTTTCTTTGTAACTATTATTAAACATACTACAATGATTTTTAAAACAATAATTACAATCACTACCACGTGCAACTACCACTTTCAATACGAACCGCAAGTTCTGTGTATAATATAAGGCGCAGCATAGGTAGTAGTGCGCTATCGCGTTAATCCCATTCCGAGAACCATTTTAAAAAATCGGTTTCTCGGAAACTATGAGACCTAACTCGCTGAATCTTTTTTTAAAAACTTTTCTATAATGTTTTCTTCATTCAAACCCGCATGATGAAGTTTTCAATGCTCGGTTTTACTTGATCCGACTTTACGGCCAATTATCTCAAAAAGTACTTAACTTTTCGAATTTTGCTGAGTTCCACTAGAAGCGCTCTTGTTTTTTGAGTATATGCCGAAAAATTCATTACCGTAGCTCAAACCGTTGCTTTATGAGCGCGATGGATGTTTTAAAAAACACAAATTTCTAATAATTTCTCGGGAGCAGAAAATTCGATTTTTCAAAATTCGTTACTACTAAAAAAAGTTGTCACATTCCATTTCGGATGGACAAAATCATTCTCTACAAGATAGTGAAGGTCTCATCTGGTTATACCTTCATAAAAAAAACTACCAGAAATAAGCGAGATAGAGCAGCGATTTTACTCCACTAACGGGACGGGTGGTTCGAATGGTCTTGGCTTGGGCCCTAGTCGGTGGGGCAGCGGCGTGAAATGTCTGGCACTACCGATCGATGAAATCAGGAGTGAATGAATACCAGCTGGTAGTGTCGCTTATATTTTATACTTGTCATATTCTCAATAGCCAATGTCCTACTGCCTAATGTTTCAACCTTATACTATTAAATAAAATATTATCATAATAAATAAATATTTATTATATTGTCTAAGGTTTCAACAAACTGTTACTAGAAATTAATTGGAAATAAAAATGGCGGAATTGGCGGGAGCAGCATTCTACTCTGTAGCATCTACACTGTACAGGGTGTCCCAACACTAGTGTCCACCCCCTAATTAGAGCTTAATTTTAAAGATAAAAAATTGAAACTTTCAGGATTTGTGTACTTGATATAGGACCACGGAATGGCATAATCAGTTTAATTAAAAAAAAATTAGTTTGGGCGCCAGCGATAAAAAACTCAAATATGGTGATAAATTGTCGAAAAAAAAATCGATTTTTTTCAATACATAGGTAGAAATCGATTAATAAAATCAAAATCGCTTGAAAGAAATGTGAAAAAACTAATTATAAGGCTTTAATTAAATAAAATATAATTATATAGCAATGACAGGTAGAGATTTGATTTATGATGTGCAATAGAATGATCAATATAAACTGAAAACGGTAGGTGCAATAAACTTTTATGACAAAGTAAATAAGGCCTAAATAAATAGAAAGACGGCTCTTCTGCACACTGAACATGCATTGGACAGTGTCGTCTTATGGAGTCATGAAAAAGGTGATTATTAAAAAACCAAAATAAATATAATAATTTCAAATTTATAGACTCTTATCCTTTAACTTATGTAATATTACATTAACGTGATTTTATGGACATCTATTATGATAATCATAAAACATTACAGAATTACAGATAGGTAGGTATAATCAAGGTATATGTGAAATATTATTCATCAACTAGGTAATTCTGCCGACAACCTAATACTATTTAATTATTTTGTTTATTAATCTCTTAACAATTATAAATATGAATACATGTTTCACCTAAAGCAGATATCCACCTCCTAAATTGAGGGTAATTTATAGATAAAAAAATGAAACTTTGAGGATTTGTGAAACTTACCAAAGAAAAACAGCCCACATAATTATTATTAAAATAATTTGAGTGTAAAGTTTTATAATAAAATCAATTAATTTTGGGTTCTTTGACTTCCTTCAAAGCACTTCCCCAAAACACTTTAACAACACCCGGATTACGCACGATAATTTGACAATTAAACACAAAGCTGAAAGGTTTAGATTCATACCAGACCTTTCTAGTTTCAAAGTAAAACTTTGACTAAACTGGGACAATATGACAATAATAGTAAGTAGGTACCTACCTACAAACACCATAAACTCCTGAAAGGCATTCTGCTACGCATGTTATGGGCAAGAAATGTCCACAATACTTAAGTTTGGTACTAAGGAATTCCAGGAATAAACCTATTAGTGAATTCCAGAAGGAAACCTTCCACTTAAATAGATTTTTTAAATCCTTTTAGGTACGGTATGATTTCCAGGCTGCATAATTTAAATATTTCTTACCCATCAACCGACATCTATTTTCATTGTCCTTCTAAAGTTGGATTAAGGTAGAAAAAGAAACCTGAAATTTAGAGAAATAAGGCCTATTTCTTATAATCTCAAATAATCAGCCTAAAACAGAATAATGCGGAAGAAATATTTTTAATAGTTCATTATTTACGACCAGTCCGGTTAAACAGATTGTAAATTGTGGATTATAATAATATTACACTACTCATTGCCGAACAACTCACAAGAAAAATTTTCATTCTAAGAATATTTAAACCCCCTTGGGCCTGCCGGATCTTTAACAAATTTCTGCTGATCTTTTATGCTTAAATACGATTTTATACATTTTGATATTATATAAATAATTAAATACATTTTGATATTATTAATCTATTTCTATACCGATGTATGCGAAAAATTGGATTTTTTTGCCACTTTACTATAAAATTGCATTTTTGTCACTGTTGCCCGAACAAAAAAAAATTAAACTGACCAAGCCATTCCGTGGTCCTATATCAAATACACAAATCCTCAAAGTTTCATTTTTTTTACCTGTAAAATTACCCTCAATTTTGGAGGTGGATATTTGCTTTAGGTGAAACATTTACTCATATTTTATTTACAATTGTTAAGAGATTAATAAACAAAATAATTAAATAGTATTAGGTTGTCGGCAGAATTACCTAGTTGATGAATAATATCTCACATATACCTTGATTACCTACCTATCTGTAATTGTGTAATGTTTTATGATTATCATAATAGATGTCCATAAAATCACGTTAATGTAATATTACATAAGTTAAAGGATAAGAGTCTATAAATTTGAAATTATTATATTTATTTTAGCTTTTTAATAATCACCTTTTTCATGACTCCATAAGACGACACTGTCCAAAGCATGTTCAGTGTGCAGAAGAGCCGTCTTTCTATTTATTTAGGCCTTATTTACTTTGTCATAAAAGTTTATTGCACCTACCGTTTTCAGTTTATATTGATCATTCTATTGCACATCATAAATCAAATCTCTACCTGTCATTGCTATATAATTATATTTTATTTATTTAAAGCCTTATAATTAGTTTTTTCACATTTCTTTCAAGCGATTTTGATTTTATTAATCGATTTCTACCTATGTATTGAAAAAAATAGATTTTTTTTTCGACAATTTATCACCATATTTGAGTTTTTTATCGCTGGCGCCCAAACTAATTTTTTTTTAATTAAACTGATTATGCCATTCCGAGGTCCTATATCAAGTACACAAATTCTGAAAGTTTCAATTTTTTATCTTTAAAATTAAGCTCTAATTAGGGGGTGGACACTAGTGTTGGGACACCCTGTACAATGAAAATTTATTAAATTAAATTTAAATTATTTCTACTACATTAACTTTGATATAATAGAAAAATAATCTATAAAAAAAATTGAAAGATAACTTCCTTAACTCGGGTTGAGTTTGTAGAAAAAATCGTCTCCATCAAGATAAATAAAACATAATTTTTCGGGTTTTATTTTATTATTGAAATTAGGTACAATAATTTTCAGTTTTTATTTTTCTTACTATGTTGCTTAAAAATAATCAATAATAATTATTGTTTGGTAGAAGATTATTACATCCACTTTTTTGTTATGTTTTGTATTTATTTGTAAATTCTTTTAGTAAGATACCTATTTATATTAAACTTCATTTACTATAAGTATTTCTAATTTATTAACTTTTTTTGTAAAAGATAACACTTTGATTTCTTATCTGATTATTTATCATTTTAATTTTTTAGTAAAATATTAAACTTAAATTTACTGTTTCTTATTTGTGTATTTATAATAAACTGTTTTGCTATGCTTGCTTTTATTCATTTGTTTATTGCACCTACGAATCCACTAACGAAGGACAGGACCATTTTCCATTTTATATTTCAATTTCAAATACCAATTTTCTTTTTTGTATCGTAAAATTGGAAAATGGTCCTGTCCTTCGTTAGTGGATTCGTAGGTACAATAAACAGATGAATAAAAGCAAGCATAGGTATAGCAAAACAGTTGTTTATTATAAATACACAAATAAGAAACAGTAAATTTAAGTTTAATATTTTACTAAAAAATTAAAATGATAAATAATCAGATAAGAAAATCCACTAACAAAGGACAGGACCATTTTCCATTTTATATTTCAATTTCAAATACCAATTTTCTTTTTTGTATCGTAAAATTGGAAAATCTGAAAGTATTTTGTATTTTCCATTTTAAATAGTTTATCAGAAAGCATTTTGTTCTTTCTATTTTAAATACATTTTGAAAACCATTTTACCCATCTCTGAAAATACCATCAACATAAAAGATGAAATTCTGAAAATTTTACAAGTTTGGGTTTAGGTTGCTAAGATATTTAACTGCAATAATTATACATTTCCAGATAATATTGCCCAATTTTGGTCACAGAAAATAAGAAACAACCTGGCCTGATCATTTCTATAAAATGTGGTTTTAAAGCTCGCCTAAATTCAATAAAAGTAAAATGGACGACATTTGAGGCTAATCCAAACCCGTCGATTTTTGTTTTCAGATTATAATTTTTTACAGGGGTAGTTACCCCTCTGGAATTTTGAAACATTAAGGGGGTAGTGTGGTATGTCATTTGATAGGTAATAATAGTATATTTTTTAATTAAAAATTAAATCTTCCTTCAGTTCCTTGTCTGCGCCTCATCCTGGCTTCTACTAAAATCATATTTATTCGAATAAGGTTTTCTCATGTTGAATTTCGTTTTCGTTTCTAAAGAAACGAGTGATCTCGTGTCTGTTCTAGATTAAATTATAATAAATTGATCAAATTGTTGACTGATTAATTGAATATGTAGATTAACGCCCGTATTCACAAACGATAATTTCCTAAATAATTACGTAATCAATTATCCCCATCTCATTCTATTGCGAAACAACTGCATATCTCCATCTCACTCATTTAATTAATTACGTAATTATTTAGGAAATTATCGTTTGTGAATACGGGCATAATTATTTGGAAAAGCAGTCGATAATGAAATTACTATTTTTTCTCAAAACCCAAGCTTTCAAACTTTATTTTAGTTCTTCTTCAGGGGTAGGAAAGTGCATGAGGTCTAATAACTTGTTAATAATGATGGACATTTTTTGAATAAACAACAGCTGTTACAAATCTTCTCTGTTCCTGTATAAACCATATATAATAAAACATTTCAAAGGTTTGTCTAAAAGTTTAAAAAAAATTCCAAATCTATTTTACGTTTTAATATTTTTTCCTAATCTTTTTTTTTTTTGAAAATACCGTGTGTCCCCGGATAGGTGAAACGACTCTTATAAAAGACAAAAATTTTCTGATTTTAATTTTAATTTTTGGGGGTTCAGCCCTGCTTGGTTAAAGAATAATTTCTAACAAAATTTTAGTTTTGAAAAATCAAGCATGCCTTGGAAATTTCCAAGAAACCGGTTTTTATGTTGAGTAAAGTGCCTTTTATGTGGCAAATACGACAAAATGTTATTTGAAAAAGTTGTTCAGAATCAACATTTAGGTCCGTATACAAAATTTCAAAATCATAGGCAATTTTGATCTTTTACATTTACTTTCATGTTTATTTCACAAATCAAAGAATTTCATTTGTAACAAAGACTGATATTGACAGATTGCTATTGCTATGGATACGATTTGGTTTTTCCATGGCAGGCATTGTTACAAATTATGAAATTCTTTGATTTGTGAAATAAAACATAAAAATAAATGAAAAAAATAATAGTTGACCTATGATTTTGAAATTTGGTAAAGGGACCTAAATGTTGATTCTGAACAACTTTTTCAAATAACATTTTTTCGTATTTGCTACATAAAAGGCACTTTACTCAACATAAAAACCGGTTTCTTGGAAATTTCCTAGGCATCCCAAGCAACGATCGATGGTTTAATAAACGTTTAGTAAACATTTTTTTCGTTTAGAGATAGTTTTAATTAATTTTTTAAACGTATTTAATAAACGTTTATTTATTAAATAGAAAACAAACGTTTATGATCTACTAATTTTAACATGGTGATCTAAACATGAATAGTATTTTTTTATTTTACCAGAAAGTGACATTTTGTCATGGCTTTTACAAAAAAATTTACGTTTCTGTATTTTTATTATTTAAATCAAAGTAACGATAAACGTATTGTAAATAGATATCAAACACTATTATTATACGTTTGTGTGTTTGATTTCGATTCGGAAACTTACAGTGGCCACGAGTAATGCAGCCAATTACGATTGCGCGATTCGGTCAGGTGATCAGTCCTGAAATCCCAGAATGCACTGCGTGGCGTACCTACGCGAACCTTGTCGTGTTTCGTTGTAAGTGAAGGTGGATATTCGGAGAATAAATTATAAATTCATGTAATAATAATTGTTATTGTTGTATGAATATGAAATCGTTCATTCTTCCAGCGTGCTTAACTACTTAATAATTAAATTGCGGCAACCGATAGTTCCAATAAAAACGAACCAGTGTGGTGTTCCTCGTGTACGTTATAGTTGCAAAATTTTATTCTCTGTTAAATCAGCATTATCATTTGTACCTATATAAAGTACCTATATACCTACAATTATTTGTCTCAGACAATTTTATTATCAAAACAAAAGGTAAGTCCTGTATAACCTATATTACAATACATAACATTCAACAATCTTTAAATCGACTGATTACAGGGTGATTTCTGGATTTTTTCATCTGAAACTGGGCAGGCTCAGCTCCCAAAGGCAACTCTCAAAAAAGGAAGCATGCTTTTAAGCGAACCAATATATGTGGAAAGTACTTAATGGTAAGAATCTCTTTGTTTATAATTAGGTACCCACTAATGGCTTTATCGGTGTAGAAGCTGTGAAACTTGCATTTTCTGGTAAAGAATCCACTGTTGATTTGTGAATATTTGAAACTGATAAAATATATTTTATTTTTGAACATTTTTAGTAAATATGAAATAAGTGTTACTTTTTGTTAATTTATATATTATGTATTCTTTGTCATATTAAAAACTAGTTTATAATAATTTCGTTTTTTTTTTTCATTATGTTTCTACGAATTATTCCAGTTTACTGGATACTAAAAATGAACGCTTATGCAATACGTAGAATATACGTCGTTATTCATGTTTAAAACTAGAGGTTATAAAAAAGGTTTAGAAAACGTTCATAAAACGGGAATGGAACACGCTGACAAAAAGTATATGTTAAACGTTGAAATTACAAATATGATAAACTAATTAAAGACGTTTATTAGCCGGACATTCGAACGTTCAATAAACGTATTGATATACTATATTTAAACGGATCTTGAATACTAAAATTAGACGTTTATTAAACCATTTCTTGTTTGCTGGGATGCTTGACTTTTCAAAACTAAAATTTTGTTAGAAATTATTATTTAGCCAAGCAGGGCTGAACCCCAAAAAATTAAAATTGAAATCAAAAAATTATTGTCTTTTATAAGAGTCGTTTCACTTATCCGGGGACACACGGTATAAGAACGTAAAATAGATTTGGAATTGGTTTAGAAACTTAGGCTGCCATTTAATAAAAACCAAGATGGCGGCCTTAGACAAACGCCAGTCTCACAAAACAAATGAAACTCAAATCAACGTATGGGTATTTATGTGTAATTCAACATCAACCCTACCAAATGTCAAACCCCCTCTGCGTAATCACGCTTGGTGCAATACTTTTTACGCATCCTGCATAGGTAAACAATGGATTGGTTTGTTCATGCAGGCTGTTTTTTTTTAAATATTGTTCAGTATTCTGTAGAATTATATTCTTATGGCAGTTTTACTTCATAAAAATCGAAACTCCAAATTATTATGAAAGTTTCAAAATGGTCCGTGTAAGTGTAATTTCAAAATTTCTTTAGTATCTAATTTTTTCACATCTTTGAAAAATCTCATAAAAAAACTATGAAAAAAAAAATATTTTTATCTCAATAAAATCAATATTATTATTATTATTAACTATCGATTCATGGGTATAGGTATCTTATATGTGGTGGTGTGAGTCTTACAGCCAGTATTATAAAGGCTCATTAAGTTAACGGGAAGATTTCTGGAGCCGTTTCTAGAAAAAGTAGCCATTGGCCATAGGTGGAAAATATAGCAATTCAGTGACTCTTGGCATGAAAGGGATTACAAAAATGTTAATAAAAGTAATTTGACGTCGATATTAGCGTTGTATCAGAAATATTCCCGTTAGTTAAATGGGCCTTTAGAATACTGATGGCTGCGCCAGAGTCTGGCATAAATTCAGTATTTGTAAAATAATTAACTTTCGAGACAAATCCAAAATTTTCGAAAGTACGGAAAACACTCGATTTTAGTTTTAAATTGTCGTCACCTTTTTTCATACAACCCCCTCAACGGGGGTGATTACCCCTCTTAAACTTTCAAACAAGAAAGCAACCTGAACAGAAACCATGAAATTCTTGGATTTTGAAGGTCAATTTTCAGAATTTCTTTGCAAAATGAAAATTTTAATTACAAAGGCTACATTACCTGCATGCATACTGATACGAACGAGAATCGTATATTATTAGCCTTATAAAATAATATATTTCCGTGATAAATTTCATTTATCATAATACCTATCATGCAGGTTATAATGTAACCTTTTGTAGTAGATATTTAAATTTTACAACTAAAGCTCTCGCATAAAAGTAATACAAAAATATAAATATTGCTGAATAGAGCATTTAATTACGTATCAAATGACATAATATCCACATATAGACCGACCCCGTTTAGGTACATTTGAAAATTCCAGAGGGGAATTACCCCTTCTAAGGGGTGCAAGATTAATAGGAGGGGGCTGCAAAAAAAATTGAAAAAAATAATAGAGGAGTTTTTGGATTTAGAGTCACATTTTATAAAAATGATTAGCCCAAGTTGTATCTTATTTTTTGTCACTAATATGTAAAATATGTAAAATTTTCAGATTTTAATATTTTATGTTGCGGTATTCTGTGATAAAGCAGATGGTATTTACACGGGATTAAATGGGCAGGACTGTTTTTTTGTAACAAGTAACGTCACGGTTCTGTCGAAGTGGAGCCAATCTGCGTCCGGACATACCGTGTTTCAGTGTATCGTGACTCGTGACTATGAATATTACTTGAAAGATTACAAATAAATAGTAGGTACCTATGATGTAAGTCTACCTATTTTCTTCATTTCTCAATAGAATCTCTTTCAATTGGCAATATTATTTAAAGAAAATTTGGTTCCAAATGAAAAAAGAGGCAGAGAAAGCCTCTTAAGGTTCCCTCTAAAAGGACCTTTGTTTTTATAAATTTCTTTTTTCTTCAAACGTCAGTAAATCAGACATTACTCGACTCAGTAGCCGGTCTCAAAGTTTCACTTTTCCTCCGCCGGAGCTAAAGTGTTGCCAAGCAACACTTTACCTCCGCCGGAGCTAAAGTGGTGCCATAGCAACATCAACATACAAACACATAGCTATTATACCTGTATTAAGAATCAACTATTGAAATTTTATTAATGTAGGCCCGTATATTCATCAATAAAATTCAACCTAAGATATGAAAACTCTCTAGTTTATTATTATCTAATAAGGTTAAAAGGAATTTGGTATTAATCAAACAATAATCTTTGGAAAATATACACCGAAACGAAGTAATTCTGTGAAACGTCATAATTATACCCGAAGCCGGACGGTCGACAGTCGGCTTCAGTCGAGTCGAGCTCGTGCTCGGCTCAGTCGGCTCAAACGTCAGAAAAAAAGTTGGGTTATTGCGAGGTAAACAAAAATAATTATTATTCCGTATTGAAATTTGAATATTGATCACAAGGATAATAATTATAACCATATACCTAGGTACATAAAGGAATCCAATATCTTATATTTTTATTATTAGGTAGGTATTAGTGCACAGCAGTTATAGGTACCTACCTACAATGACCTACATATTTAACATTCAACTTCTGACTGACTGGCATCATCATTAACAGAAAATGAAAAAATTGACCAAGCAGGGTCTAGCAAGAGGTAGGTAGATGTTATCATTAATTTTATAACTTTCTTACAAACTTTTATAACGTTTTTAATTTTGATTTTGCGATGATTAGTAGTTTAGTTACATAATTATTATTTTATTATTTTTCTTTAATAATTTCAAAAATAATTTCTCGATGTTCACTGACGTTGATGACAGTGTCAATTTGACAGCGCCGCGTTTCTATAGAAGCAGCCCATACTCCATACTCACCTACTTATTATACCAGTCCAAACCTTTTGAAAATTCGCTTTCCTTCAATTAAAAATGATGTTCTTGCTTAAATTTGCCCACGTTTGAAGAAAAAATAGTATATTTTATTTGGAGGAAAAGTGACTTTTCATGGCTTGCTCTCTATTATCAGCCTCACTTCGTTCGGCTGATAAACACGAGCGCGCCATGAAAAGTGTCACTTTCCCTCCGTATAAAATAATATACTATTATCAGTCAAATATTTAATAATTGAGTTCCAGCTACCTACTTATCGCATCAACAAGCACGCGCAAATCTTCCTAGCCTTTACATCTTTCAATAGATAAGTTTCAGTATTATAAGTAAAAAATAGGTAGGTACATACTTACACTTAAAATGTCTACAAAAATCTTACAATAATGTACCTTTTGTTAGCTTTCAAATTGATTTTTTATTCAGATACTGAAATGAAAGCCCGGCAATAATAATTGTACAGATCTAATAATGATATTTTTGACAGTTCAATTATTCGGCTTAACTTAATTTTAGTGAGTAATTTAGATGGATGTTCCGTGTGTATTTTAAGTTCTAGTTCATTATGTTTCACTTATACGTACCTAAAAGTCCAATTTTTTTTAATACTCATTTCATTACGTTACCTTAAGCCGTAAGTAGGTACCCTAAACATACTAAATAATGAGAGGTTGACTTAGGTACATTTTGGAATAGTTTTCTTCAAAATTTTTTATTTCATAGTAATTTTGTTGGGAATTAATACGAAATTGACTACATTTAGATTATGTTTATCTGTGCATATTTATTTAAAATTTTACTAGGGACGGTTTAAAGAATGTTTTATCTCGTGTCTAACTCATCGAAAGAGAGAACATATTAATTTATTACGCGAATAATTAAATGTAGATAGGTAGGTAGGTACACATAAATTAATAAACCACCAATAAAAAATTGTAGGTACCTACTTATTCTACTTGGGTATTATGATTTTACGTTGCAACGCTTGATAATAATTATTGTACCTGCTAAAGAATTTAAAAAGTAAAGAAAACGCGTATAGGTAGATAGTAGAGGTAAGTATGCCTACCTATTAAAATAATGTACTTTTAATTGTTTCCAGTTATTCTATAAGAAGGTATTAATAATTGAAAAAAAGATTTCACATTTTGGCTTGATTTGAGCATAGTTCACGTTATGTTTTATAATTTTTTCTGTGATATAACAATAGTAATTTAAAAACAACTAAAATTATTTGAAAATAGTATGGTTAAAAAGTAAAAATGGTTCAAGGAATACAATATCATTATAGTCATGAAACTGCTCGTCAAAAAACATCGTACTACTCTTCGTCAAAAAGCGAGAGAATAAGCTACCTATAGTTGTCTAGACCGCCGGGGGAAGCTCCGGAGGAACGATTCCTACGAACTCGAGAACGCCAAGGTCAAATATGGATTTATTGAATCCCAGTGATATACGTTATGATGGTTGTACGCAGAGCGATAAGTGAGGACCAGCTGCGTTGCCGAGTCTCCGGTCCTCACTTCTACTGTAGTCCGTTTAACGACTATACACGTATTCAGAATATACATCTTACCGGCACGCCACCCACGGTCCTCCTCTGAACTAAAATATACAAATTTTACCGTATCATTCATCAAGTGAGGTCCAGTCAATTATGTCTAATTTGCATTTTACAGGCCAGTAACAGTCACTGTGGAAGATCTGAAGGCGTTTACAAAGTGGGGTCCGTATATTGGACCTCACTTTGTCGCGGACCTCACTTCAACCGTATTTTTTGTGTGGATGGAGCTCACAGTGATAGAAAGGAATATATATATATATATATATTTATATATTTATATATTTCTCCAAAATCGCGAAATTTCGATTTTCAAAACGCTCCTGTAGCTTTATCTTTCAAGATTAGTGAACGAAATTTTGGATTCTTGTAAATCTTTGGAATGACGTTGGATTTTCGTTGAAAAACTTTCCAAAAGTCCCATCACTTCTACAGGGTGTCCCTTCAAAATTCCATGAACCCGGTTTTTGTCATCTCATTTCAGATCGCAGTTTTGAATCCAGGAGGCTGAAATTTTTGTGGGAGTAAGATATCCACAAGGAGTGGTCTGGTATTGCACTTGAGCAAAATCGGCCGAGCCGTTTCAAAATGGCAGCCATTTGAATTTTCGGAAAATTTCCAATTTTTTGAGCCCCCGTATGAGCAAGATGGCAAAAAAACTTTGAAATCAAATCAACAGGATTTGAAGAAAATTATTGGAAATTTGAGTTAATGCAATAAAATTAGCATATTTTCCATTAATAAGCCAGTGTCGTGGGTAGGAAAAAGGGTGAAAATGTGTCAATTCTATAACCGTTTATGAGTCCATTTTTGAAGAAGTTGAACCGAAATTTTCCATTTTTTTTGCTTTAACATATAATTTGATGTCTTAGTTTCAATTCGCCTCGATTAATGTAGCACTTTAAACGAAAGATAAAAAAGTTTTTCGCTTGTGCAAAATTAGCTTACACTTATATAAAATTATTAAATCGATGAAATGGTTCGCAATTTCTTTTTTATTTTTTTTCACATTCAATTATAAATGGTTCTGAAAATTAGAAGAGCAATCGCAACGACAATTAAATCACCTACATGCAGGTGAAAAAAGTATTCAAATTGGTTTTTTAATAACTAAGATATGACCAGTTTAAAAAATAAAGTGTGTAGGTGTATAATAGGTACCTGACGTACTACATATACCTATCCACGCAAATCAGCACTACAAACTCGAAACCCACCGTGGTTTAGTTCATTACACGCATGTTTAATAAACTGTTGATGTGGGTTCGAAACCACGAGAAGATATAATTTTTTTTTTTTGGTAGGTAGGTGGGGAGTTTTCCCAAAAAAATCGGATTATTTTTTCATTATATTCATTATAAAAAAAAAAAAATAGGAAGAAAATATTTATTATTGAATCGCATAAAAATACACTATTTCTGCGATTGATGCGCAAGAAGGTTTTTTAATTTAATTTTTAATATCTGACAATTTCTACTTCATCATCTTGTGTTTTTTATTAATTATTATTCGGTTGTCAATAGCAACTCGCCAGTGCAACCTATTTTGAATTTATATCATAACAATACCCGCTGTTAAAAAAATAAGGTATTAGGCACCTTTCAGATGGCGCCAATCTAGAGTTGGAAGTTATTAAATGAAGGCTATTATTATAATATAACCTCTTTTTTTATTTCATCCTCTTGGCAAGTGATACTTTTTCCGGATTGCAACTGTAAACAAAAAAATGTAATTCTGAGTTGAAAAGATTGCAAAACAAAAGTTATTTACCGAAAATTGCTTTTTTATACAGGCGGGAATCCTTGAATGATAATTTTTTCTGTGACCGTCCCTCAAACGAATATCTTAGGCACATTTCTGGTGCGAGCAACTTTCTTCATTATCAACTGTACGCTCTTTTTCAGAGTATCCCCCCCCAGGAGGTACAGAACATTCACCTAAACACAAAATGATTAATTGACAACATAATAAAAGTAAGAAGAGTCCATACCAGTTTACTGAAGATGATTTCTGTCCTCAATTTTCGTTTCCAATGATTTAATGTCATCTTGGGTCTTACAGGGCAGGAGAGAGAGGTCAGTTCATCGATGTCCTCAGCAATGCTACCATGCACGCGCTTCAGTAACCAATAAATGCCTATTGCTTAAATTGGCTACTTCAAGCTTAAGCATTTTTAAATTCGTAGCTCACATCCTTCAGCTCCTTTAGGACTTGATTCATGAAATCCATATAAGAATAAAGACACTGTCAGAATAATATTCCTTACATATTTATTACAAATATATATTATTCATCAGGAGTTACCTGCTGTTGTAACCACAACTGTAGCACTAGCCGAAGGTGCTACTGCTTCTGAAGAACTGGCTGCAGAACTTTTTTGTTTGAATTCCTTTGTTCTTTTCCATACCTGTTCAAGGAACCTCATCAGTTTTGGAGGTAGGTCCTTCTGCAAACATAATTTACTTCAAAGTTGTCTCAAAAAGCTAAATTAAGCAGTGCAGGCAATCACCATTGTTTCGTTTAAAAATGGAATGTAGTAAAAGATAAAACAATAAAATTGGCATGAAATAAAACACAATAAACATCATACCTGGGATGGAAAAGTTAGGCTCTCCATCGCTATCACCTCCCGCTACCTCCTCCTCCTCAGACGATTGAAACATCGAGTAGCCCAACAACTTGGATGGACGTTTCCTTTTTCTTTCGTTGTCACTATCCCCGATTTCCTCAGATGCTGTGTCTAAATTCGAGGAAGTTTCATAGCGGTTTAGATGCCGAATCGCCTTACCCAAGTCTAAAATGGTGTGCTCTTTGCACTTGGCTGACAGAACTACGTAATCCTTGTCGAGCATCTTTCATTTATTTCAATTTTACTTCATGAACAATTTTATTAGGGTAGCTATAGGCACTCCTATCAAAATTACCCCACGATGAGGGCACGCGTAATCTATGGAGCCTTCCTTTTCCCACATAATAATATCCAAGACATTGTGTATAGTCCGCTGTCTTTACTGTCCAATAAAATGATGATAACTGAAAAGTGTAAATCAGAAAGTTCAGTCGTCGCACATCCATAGCATAACACGAAATAACCAAAATTTTAAAAGAAAAAATAACAACGTGACATTGTTTAGTTATTTTATAGCAATACCTTTTGGAATATCGTTAAAAAGTTTTGATTATATCGAGTGTTCATTTACTAACACTTCCTCAGCTTTCCCTGGAAATTGTGCAGTGTCATATCATAAGTTAACTTCGATACCGCGAATATTATTATAAGAGTTATTGAATAGTAGACTAATCTATTCAACTTTCTATGAATAGTGACACTTAGTCACAGTTATTCTCTGTAATAACTATTATTCGTTGATGGGTTATTTCAAAGTAACTGTAATTTCCCTGCAAGTTGTTAGTCTCAACATCGGTATTTCATTCATAATTCTAAATACTTCAACAGATATGGAACAAATAGTGCGAAACAGTGTTTCTCGCACATGTGCATCTCGAGTAATGACTATTACTAAATGCTCCATAACTCGGTTCAATAATTCTCTCGATGTTTTAATCCACCCAGTTCCAACACATTGTGGAATGAGCAGGATCCTCAAAGCACAAACTAGCATTAGAAAATTATTGTACAACGGCCTTGGCAGAATTTCTTTTAGTACAACTGGCCCTACTGTAACTACGACTCCGCCTGAGAGTCGTCTGTGGCGTTTCGCTGGTCCGGAATCGCCTGGAGATCGGACGGATTCCTCGGGCGCCAGGTTTTTACTGAGGGTTTACTCCCTTGGGAAGATATTCTCGCCAAGTCTTCCCACTTACCTGAGTCACAATTACAATGGTACTGCATAGTACCCTTGTCCCAGGGGTAGCTCTGTGGAGAAACGGAAAGTGCCAGGGGTCGGTTGTGGTTACCACCCTAAAATAATTGTGTTCGGCAAAGCGGGCTTTAATCGCTTTCCGAAAGCATTGACACCTCCGAGGAGCCAAGCTGTAGCGAGTGATTGTCGGTTAATCAATTTATAAAGAACGGATGAACATCAACACGACAAAATTCAACTTAACAAATCTTTATTATAAATTTATCGAAATAGGTACTTATACAATGAGCAATAATAATAATTATGATAAACGGAGATTTTCCCCTTTTAATAATTAAAATATTTCCGCGAAGAGCGGTTTGACTTTTCTATACAATAACAACCCGGTAAATCGGTTACGGGGCACAGCGGTACGTGAAACGGGCGGGGGTTGTTGCGACTAATAAGTACATTCGTCGGAATGATGAACGGGCGGCTAAAAACGGCCTGGGTCGGTCTAGGCGTAGAAAAATGACTACGCGCCTCTTCTCGGCGGTTATGTGAGGAGTGATGCGGCCACAATGATCTCAACAACGCATTCGGAGGGGAATCGGCACAATTTCGGCGGGAGACGCTGTTCCGCGAGCACCAGACGCCACCCCCAGCAAACTGATCCACCCTTGCTATGCCAGGCGATGGACCGTGAACTAGGAGCGAAGCCTTCGTTGCCCACAACGGAAGCAGGCGGCGGTTTGATGAAGACCGGACACCGGAGCGATGGGAGTGAGAATGGAAAAATATCGACCGCAGTAGTAATATAAATTCAACAGCACCTACCTTTGACTATTCAGCAACAGGGCTAGACTCACTATCGTCTATTCGGATGCACTACTATCAATGACACAGGTACTTCCCGGTAAAAAGGATAAAAATTTAAATAAAATAACTACAACTATGCACTCGGACTTCCCGGTAGGTAATTAACAATGATGCGGATCGGATGCGGGTGATTACTCGCAGCAATACGTCTTCACGACCGGCGGTTAGAATTCGGAATTAATTTTTCAAATCACTGCCCCTGCTTTTATAGCGACCACTATCGGTTCCTGGTCAAGTAGAAATTTTCGAGAACGATTTTCTCCGTAAAAAAGGTTAATTTAAATTATTAGCTGTGGCCCGGTGCACTTTGGCGTTTTTATGATGCGATAGTGGTCGATAACTTGCTTGAATTTGAAGCCAACTGCCTCGATTCAGTTACTTTAAAAATTAGCCTGTGCATAAAAAATTATAATATTAAATGAATTTATGAAAAATAATTAATACCTGGCCGATTCAACGTATCTACCTACTAAACCCTATTTCTATACTATTCGCAAAAACTGATGGATTAATAATAACCTAAACGGGATGGTCCTACATATCTACCTACGCCATCGGAACGAACCCTATTTACTGAAATAATGGAAAAAATGATATAAAATAAAATAGATGGAGTCGGGGTAACACGACTTCATTACAGTATGTTAACATATCCTTTGACGAAGACATGAAAATCATTATTATTCCAACATAAATAATAATAAAAAAAAACACATGCAAGCAGGAAGGAAAGTTAAAAGTAGTAATTTAACAAAAGAGGAAGCTATACATGAAAAAAAAGTTCAAGTCTGCTATTATAGCTCACAGAGAAAATAATGTGCAGTAACTGACATTACAAAAAAAGCAATTTCGTGAAGGAACATATTTTCGCTTTTCCGAAATTGCCTTTTTTAGTAATGTCAGTTACTGCACATTATTTTTGCTTTGAGGTATACGCAATTTTTACGTCCTGCTGCCAAAATCATGCAGTAATTTTCAGCCCACAAAACATTAATCGAGTTTGAAAACCACAGCTTTGGAAATTATATTTGCTTAAGTGAATTGTCTTTTGTTCGGAACGAAATTCATCAAATTTGAATATCCCTACGTGGTGGGATGAAATAGGGCGTTCAAAAGATGGCAGAGGAGCAGTTGACAAATGACCGACAATATACAGGGTATCTGCTTAAGGCTGTCTACCGGCTATATCTCGGAAACTAATGGGCCTAGAACTTCAAAATAAAAAATTTGCAGACATAAGTGATCACGAAAAATTCAATGAAAATATTTTCAAGATGGCCGCACTTCCGGAAATACCGGAAGTAGACACCTTCTTCGTTATTTTAACGGGAACACCCTGTAAAATATTATATTTTTTAAATGTCTGATTATGAGTTATAAACAAGTGAAAATCGAAAATTTTCAACTTCAAAGCAGTGTAGAACTAGAACGGCTTAAGATATCTAAAAACGGTTTACATGTCCCTATTCTGACTTTTCATGTTTTATGCCACTATGTAGAGTAAATTTTAATACAGAGTGATGAAAATGATCCGATTTTTCATCACCCTGTATTAAAATTTAAACGACATAGTAGCAGGATACTGTGTGAAAAGTTAGGATAGGGCGGACATGTAAACCGTTTTTAGATATCTTGAGCCGTTCTAGTTCTACGTCCTGCTTTGAAGTTGAAAAATTTCGATTTTCACTTGTTTATAACTCATAAACCGCTCAATCTAAATTCCAATGGTGAAAACCACCTGTATTCGATTTCTTCAGACATTTAAAAAATATAATATTTTACAGGGTGTTCCCGTTAAAATAACGAAGTAGGTGTCTACTTCCGGTATTTCCGGAAGTGCAGCCATCTTGAAAATATTTTCATTGAATTTCTCGTGATCACTTATGTCTGGAAATTTTTTATTTTTAGGTTCTAGGCCCATTAGTTTCCGAGATATAGCCGGTAGCCAGCCTTAAGCAGACACCCTGTATAAATCATCAACAATGTTGGTGACTTAAAAAAAAAATTCCCCATGTCAAAAAACATAACAGTCATTCAATGCTCTTGCCCTCACAACAAATGAAGGGTGCTGAATAATCTTCAGTTCCTTCATCACTTTCACATATTGTGTATCAGTCACTTTGATGCTTGAGTTATTTCGTTCAGAGAGACGTCTACAAATTTGTGTTAGTGGTCGATTTGGGGTTCGTAGCAGCCGTTTCAAAAATCCTAAATAATTTTCAAATTCGAAACCACTTATTTCGTCCAAACTGCAATTCAGATTATCCACGTCGTCAGGTAAATGGATTAAATTGTGGATGTTATACATATATTGCAGATTCTTTGCCATATAATTCGGGCATCTTTTCTACAAAGCAATTCAATAGTTCTCTCGATGTTTTAATCCACCCAGTTCCAACACATTTTGGATTGAGCAGGATCCTCAAAGCACAAACTAGCATTAGAAATTTATTGTAAATTCTGTTGCCTTAAATCGATCCAGCTGAGCTATATGTCTCTTGGCTAGAACGATCACCGTGATTTTTTGAAATTCCGAATCCGCATAATTATTCAGGTGTTGTAATTTTCGATCTTCGGCTATAAAAATTGCCCTTGATGCGTTGCTGGGGTTTTTATTTTTCTAAACGAAGGAGAAAAATCAACCCTGACTCGCCGTTATGAAAACTCGCCTTGTCCGGGCCCAAAACGGTGGTCATGATTTTTTTTTTTATTTCCGAATCGAATAATCAGGTTCTGTAATTTTTGATTTTTGGCTATAAAAATTGCCCTTGATGCGTTGATGGGGTTTTTATTTTTCAAAACGATGGAGAAAAATCAACCCTGTCCTGCCGTTGTGAAAACTCGCCTTGTCCGGGCCCCAAACGGTGGTCATGATTTTTTTTTAATTTCCGAATCGAATAATCAGGTGCTGTAATTTTAGATTTTCGGCTATAAAAACTGCTTTTTGTGCGTCGCTGGGATTTTTATTTTTACAAACCAAGGAGAAAACTCGCCTTGTCCGGGCCCAGGAAGAGCCGCCATAATTTTTTTAATTTCCGAATCTGGATATTCTGGTGCTGTAATTTTCAATTTTCAGCTATAAAAATTGCCTTTGATGCAATGCTGTGGTTTTTATTTTTCCAAACGAAGGAGAAAGATCAACCCCGTCCGTCCGTTGAGAAAACTCGTGTTGTACGGGCCTAGAACAACCACCATGAATTTGGAATTTCAGATTTCCAGCTGTAAAAATGATCTTGGATTACAAGAACCAAGAACTGCCCATTATACCTAAGTTGCTAGGATTTTTGATTTCTACATGCAAATGTTCTTACATTGTGACGTTCTCTGGCTCGCTGGGAAATTCTCGGATCGACTGCAGATGTGGTTCGGCGGATTGCTCGGGCGCCAGATTTTTAGTAAGGGTTTACTCCCTGGGGAAAAGGTTTTCGCTGAATATTTCCCAATTGCCTGAGTCGCACAAATGATACGTTTATCGTATCCTTGTCCCTAGAGGTCAGCTCAATGGAGAAACGGAAACGCCAGGGGTCAGGTGAAGTTATCACTGAAGACGATGTATTCAATAAGACGGGCTTTAATCGCTTATTGAACGTCCCTTGTACCTTCCCGTGGAGCGGAGATGTAAGCGAAGTGAATATCGTTCGGCGGTGCCGGTGCTGGTGCGGGTCCGACTGGCTATTATAATTCCTGCGAGAGGGTTCCTTACCTTTTTCCTCACTCTCGTTTAACTTGAGACGGGTCGTTCGGTCAATTGAGCGAAATATTTCGGAAACACAGAAAGACCCACATTTTCCTGAATCATTGTTTATTGATATAAAATAAATCGCTATCACATCCACAGAATTTTGCCACCAAAATTAAATGCCGTTACGGGGAACAAAAATTTATTACCACAATTATTACTGTTTACTGGAAATTCTTACAATCATAAATTTATGAAAATATCCATGTACGCGACGTGTACAAAAAGTAAAACTATTCTGCTGATTATTACAACCTACCAAAAAAAAATTCTAAGTTTAATTTTACGGAAAAATTCACGTACGTGACGTGTACAAAAAGTAAAACTATTCTGCTGATTATTACAACCTACCAAAAAAAATTCTAAGTTTAATTTTACGGAAAAATTCACGTACGTGACGTGTACAAAAAGCAAAACTATTTTGCTGATTATTACAACCTACAAAAAAAATTCTAAGTTTAATTTTACAGAAAAATCCACGTACGTGACGTGTACAAAAAGCAAAACTATTTTTCCGGTTCTTGTGATCTATGGAAGGAAAATTCTAAGATAAATTTTACAGAAAAATTCATGTACGTAACGTGTACAAAAAGCAAAACTATTTTTCCGGTTCTTGTGACCTACGGAAGAAAATTCTAAGTTAAATTTTACAGAAAAATTCATGTACGTAACGTGTACAAAAAGCAAAACTATTTTTCTGGTTCTTGTGACCTACGGAAGAAAATTCTAAGTTAAATTTTACAGAAAAATTCATGTACGTAACGTGTACAAAAAGCAAAACTATTTTTCTGGCTCTTGTGACCTACGGAAGAAAATTCTAAGTTAAATTTTACAGAAAAATTCATGTACGTAACGTGTACAAAAAGCAAAATTATTTTTCTGGTTCTTGTGACCTACGGAAGAAAATTCTAAGTTAAATTTTACAGAAAAATTCATGTATGTAACGTGTACAAAAAGTAAACCTATTTCTTTGATTAATACAACCTATTAAAAAAAAATTTAAATTTATAAAATGAAATAAAGTACCTATATCTACCTACGGAAAAATATTTACAACTACCAAACTAAACCTAATTCAACTTCAAAATAAAAAAAATCAATATATACAAAATCATACAGCTACCTACGGGAAAATATATTTACAAAATAAACACCCGAATGAGGGTCACCGTGAGGCGGCACTGTGTCCTGGGAGGACAACCAATTAATACCAAATTTAAATACAATCAATCGGACTTGGCCCGTGAGAGGACGGTCAAAAATTACCCACTTGTACCTATCTATCGAAACTGGTCGGCGGCTCTAATTATTGATATCGCATAAACGTCGAGGCGGGGTTCCAGGAGATGACGGGCGCTTTCAGGAAAGGTACTAGGTGCGAGTTAAAATTGATTCACCAGTTACCCAGCCACGAGGGGAGGTCGCTTGCACCGCTTACCCTACAGCTAGAAATGCTGGCGACCTCGCTGCTATATGGCCTTCGGAGAATAGGGGGAAATTTACGTGGTGTGTATCGAGACAGTTAACGTGTGGGAGGTATAGGAGGGTTAAATCGGCGGTACCAGAAATGAATATAGTTTAAATCAGGACACCTACCTTTATATCGGGGTATTGATGACGTAGGGGACTGGTTGGCACGAGTATGTGGCGGCAAAAACTCAAACAAACAGATCAATTCGACTGGTCTGACTCTACTATCGCGGCTTTACTTTAAAAATTCTGGAAATCGAGACTTTCTATAGTTCGCGTCGGCACGGTTAGCTACGGCTAGTACGGAAGACGTCGGTCGGCGGTTTCTATGAACGGCACCCCAATAGCACTAACGTAGTTCACGACGGAAAAATGAAAGAGCTGCACCGCGTAAAACGACGGAAAATCAAAAAAGGACGCTAACAATCCATGCACCCATATTTATACCCTTCCTATCTGCTTGTACCCGCTATCAAAAAGCAAAAACGGGTACGCCACTTTTTCCGAACCGTTCGTTAGATTATTCTGGAAAGGCTACGCGAACACGGTCGCTAACTGCACCGATTCAGTTGGCAATAAATTTCAACTCCGTGTATAAAAAATCTCAAAACTTTCATGAAAATAAAATTCGTGTTGCCGGCTCGCGGATTCATGCTACTTATTAAAATTATAATAATTACTCTTCGGCTTTTCATAAAAATTACGTTTTCATTATTATTACCTATTATGAAAATGAGGATGAAAAATAGATTATTTCATGAAACTTGATTTGACTAAGATGATTTTGATAATTAACTATTGCATTTCGATTGAATTTAAATTTCTGAATGTTATAAAATGAAAAACGAAGTCGAAAATACGCGACTTCGTTACACCCCCTCTACTTCGGAAATAAAAACCGTAGGTTTTTATCCGCGCGTTAACCGGGGAAAAACAAAAAAAAACTAACTTTCTCGGCCTCTCACAACCATCGGTCGATAAAAAAAAAACATGATTGCAAATTAAATCTGCCCCCCAGAACACATCACATTGCCTTACCTCTCCGGTCTGGATCTTTACGCGCGTACTCGCGCTAACGATGACGCTGCCTCTTCGTCTCCCGCGCTGGGCCGTGTTGACGACGGTCCGCTGCCCGTCGAGGCCTCCGCGGTACGACGTAAAACCGTCGGTACCGGAGGCTGGCCCGCAGATCCTGCGCCGCGGGTTGGCTCGTCGTGTGCACGGGTCGCATTGCATGGCCTCGTCTGCCCTGCTGGTGGCGACCCGTTGCTGCACAGGCGGCAAGTCGCCCGTGGAAGACCTGGCCTTGTCCTTGGCTCTCCTGTGGCGCCTGGCCTCATCCTTGGCTCTTCTGAGGCGCCTGGGTGCTGCTGGTCCGGTCGCGCAGGGGCAGTCGCGCGAAAGCAGGTCCGCGCGTTCACAGCGGGAGCAGAACAACCCGACGATTCCAGGGCTGGTACTCCGATAGTGGTCCCTATCTTCGCAGTGCCGGCAGAGAACAGGCTCACGTCTGGGGGCGGTTCCGGGCCGATGGGCTTCCTGGATTTGGGACGTCGGTTTCGGCGCTGATGACGGTATCGGCGTCGCCCGACGTATGATGGGCCTATAGCGACCGTCTCCCACTGGTTGCGGATCAGGGGCGGCTGCATGGGTCCGGGGGTCCTTTGCTGCGACGTTTTGAAGCTCTGGCAATGTAGACATCCCCTGACGTATTTGGCGGCGTCTCGGAACATCGCCGGCCAATAATACCTGCCGGCGAGACGCGCGCACGTCGTGGCTACCCCCATGTGTCCTGCGGTGGGAGCGTCGTGATTCTCCTCCAAAATCCGGTTACGCAACGTGGACGGCACGCACAGCTTCCACTCCGAGTCGGTTCCTGCTTCGAACGGGCGGCTCAAGTCGGGGATGCGGCGTTGTAGACGGTCGTCTCGGATCCGGTAATCGGAAACGGCCTCCGGGTTCCGCTCAACTGCTTCCCGTTTCTTGTCGTACCAGGGATCTGTTCTCGCGCGCCCCGCGGTATCGGTAGCGCAGATCTCTTCTTCGGTACCCGTCGTATCGGTGGCAGACCGGGACAAGAAATCAGCCACCTTGTTCGAGGCCCCTTTTCGGTACACTACCTCGAAGTCATAGGCCTGCAGCCCCAGCGCCCATCGGGCCACGCGCCCTGAGGGTGACTGCATCGAGTGTAGGTAGCGCAGGGCCTGATGATCGGTAACGATGGTGAACCGATATCCTTCCAGGTAGGGCCGCATTTTCTGCACCCCCCAGACGATTGCGAGACACTCCTTTTCAGCCACGGTATACTTGATCTCGGCGCCCTGTAGTGTTCGGCTGGCATATGCGATCACCTTCTCGCCATCGTCGGTTTTCTGCGTGAGGGCAGCCCCTATGCCGGAGTCCGATGCATCGGTCTGCAGGGTGAACGGTTGGGTAAAGTCAGGGCACGTCAGCACAGGAGCCTCGGTCAGGTGTTCCTTCAGGGCCTCGAATGCGTCGTTTTGTTCGGTTCCCCAGCGCCATCTTTGCGACTTCTTGAGTAATCGCGTCAGGGGCAGCGTGATCTGAGCATAATTGGGGATGAACCGCCGGTACCATCCCGCCATCCCTAAAAATCGGCGAAGTTGACGGATAGTCCGGGGGGCGGGCACGTCTCGGATACACTGCACCTTGTCCGGGTCGGTAGCTATTCCTTCAGACGTGACTACGTGCCCTAGATACTTCAGAGATCGGAGACAAAAGTTACACTTTTCGGGGTTCAGCTGCAGGTTCGCACGCTTCAGACGCCGGAACACTTCTCGCAGATTGTCCAGGTGCTCTTCGAAGGTCCTCCCCAGGACGATGATGTCGTCCAAGTAGGCGAAAGCGAACGGATCGGTTTCCGGTCCCAGGACACGGTCGAGGCACCTTTGGAACGTAGCACCTGCCGAATGTAGCCCGAACGCCATGACTCTGAATTGAAACAGGCCGCGCCCCGGCACCGTAAAAGCCGTGACCGGGCGGCTGTCGGGGGTCAGTGGTATCTGCCAGTATCCCTGCTTCAGGTCCAGGCTAGAAATATAGCGCGCCTCTCGCAGTTTGTCCAGGATCGCCGAAATGTATGGTAACGGATAGGCGTCTTTCTCCGAGGCGTCGTTCACCTTGCGGAAATCTATACAGAACCGCGGTGTTCCATCCTTTTTACGGACAATCACTACCGGGGAGTTCCAAGGACTGCTAGACGGTTCTATGATGCGTTCCGCTAACATACGGTCGACCTCAGAGTTAACCACGTCGAGGAGTTTCGGATTCATCGGGCGGTACCGTTGTTTAATTGGCTCGGAGGTCTTCAATTTGATCCGGTGACTGGCCATGTCGGTAGTGCCGCTGATTTTCTCAAACTCGTCCAACTGGCAACGCTGTTGAGTAGTGAGGTCGCACACTAGCGCCGGCGCTGGCGCTTCAGGCGTCGCATCGGTCGACTGCACTGTTGTTACAGAAGCGCCTAATAAGGGAGACGAGTTTGCTGGTCGTCCCCGAGCCGCGTTCGAGCGGGCGCGCGGTCGATTGCGCCGCTTGCGAGACGGAGTCGGATGCGCATCGAGTGCAGACTCCGTTGTCTCGCCGGGTACAGCAACAGTCCGTGAACGTTGGAACCGGGACAGCTGACTCGATGCTGCGGCGGGCCCAGGCACCTTCACCGCTCGACGAGGTCGATGACCTTTCCTGCCGGTGAGCGGCCGGTCGTTCGTTCTATCGGCAGCGCTGGTGGATTGGAGCGACACGGTATCTTCGTCGGTCGACGGCTGACGGTGTTGGCGCTCCGCAGAGGCCAAAGCGACATTGCCAGATGTTGCAATAACTCCGGATTCGGCCGTGCGGCATTCGGTGACATTACTCGCCCTCCGTTGGTCGTTTCTCGTCGGTGTGGCGCGGAGAGGATATCTTCGTCCTCTGATACGCACCTCTCGCGTGCCCATGTCCAGTGCAAAATCGGTACAGCCCAACGTGTCCATCCCTAGGACCAGGTCTACCGGCAACGATGGCAATGCCAGGCCTGCTACCTGCAATTTCCCTTGGCCGATGCTTAGCTTCAGCAGGAACGTCTCTCGGATCGATACCGAGGTGCCGTCGGCGACCCGTGCTGAGGTCCTTTGGTACTGGCGGACACGGACTCCGTTCTCTCGGCAATGTTGTATCACCCTCCGGCCTATGAATGAGCGAGTTGCCCCGGTGTCGAGGAGCGCTTCGAACTCCCTCCCCTCGATGCTCACGTTAAGAAACGGCCTGGTCTCCGGGTCTAAGCTGTTGGCGGCGGCGGTACTGGGGGCGGCGGCGGAGGCGATGGGGGCGGCGACGGGGGCGGCGGTAACGGGGGCGGCGGCGAAGGCGGCTGTGACGGGGGCGGCGGCGGCGGCGGCGGCGGCGGTGTCGTCGGCGGCGGCGGTTTTGCGGTTTTTCGGGGCGGGTCTCCGTTGAGTCGGTGTTCTTACCCGCCCCGCAATCGTTTCCCGGATGAGGACAGTCGCATTCCCTGGACATTATTCCGGGCTGCTCGCAACGGGAGCAGAACAGCTTCGGCCGGCCGGTACATTGACTGCGGTAGTGGCCAGCCTCTCCGCAGCGCCAGCAGATCGTGCGGGAATTGTCTCGGACGGGGGCGGCGAATCTGACGGACTTCGCGTCAGCGGGTGCGGCCGCGGTGTTGCCCGCTTCGATGGCTCTCAGCGGTGGTGAGGCCGCTCGGTCTGGTTGCCTGCGCGGTTGCCATCCTTCTCTCCGTCGTGGTGTGGGACTGGTGGGGGCGAAGGTAGCCCCGGATGAGAGATGCGATCTGCTCTCGGGGACTGAAGGGCGACGGGCGGTGCGTAGCTCGATCAGCACGTCCTGTGCTGCCTTGGCATCCTCCATTATTGCACGGACGTCGTTGTAGCTTCGGCTCCAGATCAGCTGCTTGATCTCTGGCCGAAGATTTCGTTTGATCCAGTCGATTTGACGGTGCGGCTGGATCGCTCCGTGACGTCTGCAAAGCGTCTGCATTGACGTTATATACTGGAGCACGTCTTCGTCGCGCCCCTGCACCCTGCGGCTTATTTCAGCCTCCAAGTCGAAGAGGTAGTCGTTCTTCAGAAAGTACTTGCAGAACGCCTCCAGGAAGTCCACCCACGTCGTCAGCCACATAGAATTATTCCGGTACCAAGCTAAGCATTCGCCCTCTAGCAGGAGGGGCATGGCACGGAGCATGCGCGTCTCACTCACCCCGTAAATCTCTCGTAATTCTTCCAGCCTTTCGAGGAAGTCGGCGGGACTACCTCGGCCGTCATATCGCAAGTTCCATGACGTCACATTCGGTGGTTCCATCGGTTCGGCTCGGCTTCGGGCTGGTTGCCCACCATCGGGGACGTGAAGGGGGAGCGTAAAGAACGTCGAAATAGGAGGGGCGAACGTCTGCGAGACAGATGGAGATAGCACGGTCGGGGGCGGCGGCGGCTGGCTGACTGGTGCGGTCCCAGGGAGGTGATATGCCGCTGCTGAGGCTGGTACGAATGACTGCATGATGGGCGGTGGCAGCACGGTCGGGGGCGGCGGTGGCTGGCTGAATGGCATGGTACCGGCGACATTGTACGTCATTGCTGGTGCCGGTGCGAACTTGGGGGCTGTCCATGTCGTCACAGTCGGCGTCATGACGGTCGCCGAGATCGGAGGGGCGGTGTGCTCGGGGGCGGCGGTCTCGCTCTTAGCTGGGGGTTTCGGACGGGACCCCGTGAGCGACTTGAACCACCCCGACAACAGCTTACGTTTTTCTTCGACGGTCCCTTCGTGTGGGCGACCCAACTTCGCCAACTCTCGGTCCAACTCGTCCTTTTTCAACCGGTATATCCAGGACGTGCGTGTATCCATGACTTCGGGATTAAGCAGGCCGTGAAATGGATCTGGTTCGGTGCCGGGTTCGACGGTGTGTCCACAAGCACCTAGCTGGTCGTCTCCTTTCGGGTCGGCCATCTCGGCGGCGGGATACGGGCGAGACTATGCGGATGAACGAAGAAAATTCTGCCAACAATTGATCTGCCAATGATTCTTGAAGCGGTCTCTCTCAACGGCGGTGAACAATCGGAATCTTCTTCAGGTCTCGGCTCTACGTCTTCGGAATCTTCAGGTCCCTGCTCGGGCGCCAGCTTTTGTGACGTTCTCTGGCTCGCTGGGAAATTCTCGGATCGACTGCAGATGTGGTTCGGCGGATTGCTCGGGCGCCAGATTTTTAGTAAGGGTTTACTCCCTGGGGAAAAGGTTTTCGCTGAATATTTCCCAATTGCCTGAGTCGCACAAATGATACGTTTATCGTATCCTTGTCCCTAGAGGTCAGCTCAATGGAGAAACGGAAACGCCAGGGGTCAGGTGAAGTTATCACTGAAGACGATGTATTCAATAAGACGGGCTTTAATCGCTTATTGAACGTCCCTTGTACCTTCCCGTGGAGCGGAGATGTAAGCGAAGTGAATATCGTTCGGCGGTGCCGGTGCTGGTGCGGGTCCGACTGGCTATTATAATTCCTGCGAGAGGGTTCCTTACCTTTTTCCTCACTCTCGTTTAACTTGAGACGGGTCGTTCGGTCAATTGAGCGAAATATTTCGGAAACACAGAAAGACCCACATTTTCCTGAATCATTGTTTATTGATATAAAATAAATCGCTATCACATCCACAGAATTTTGCCACCAAAATTAAATGCCGTTACGGGGAACAAAAATTTATTACCACAATTATTACTGTTTACTGGAAATTCTTACAATCATAAATTTATGAAAATATCCATGTACGTGACGTGTACAAAAAGTAAAACTATTCTGCTGATTATTACAACCTACCAAAAAAAAATTCTAAGTTTAATTTTACGGAAAAATTCACGTACGTGACGTGTACAAAAAGTAAAACTATTCTGCTGATTATTACAACCTACCAAAAAAAATTCTAAGTTTAATTTTACGGAAAAATTCACGTACGTGACGTGTACAAAAAGCAAAACTATTTTGCTGATTATTACAACCTACAAAAAAAATTCTAAGTTTAATTTTACAGAAAAATCCACGTACGTGACGTGTACAAAAAGCAAAACTATTTTTCCGGTTCTTGTGATCTATGGAAGGAAAATTCTAAGATAAATTTTACAGAAAAATTCATGTACGTAACGTGTACAAAAAGCAAAACTATTTTTCCGGTTCTTGTGACCTACGGAAGAAAATTCTAAGTTAAATTTTACAGAAAAATTCATGTACGTAACGTGTACAAAAAGCAAAACTATTTTTCTGGTTCTTGTGACCTACGGAAGAAAATTCTAAGTTAAATTTTACAGAAAAATTCATGTACGTAACGTGTACAAAAAGCAAAACTATTTTTCTGGCTCTTGTGACCTACGGAAGAAAATTCTAAGTTAAATTTTACAGAAAAATTCATGTACGTAACGTGTACAAAAAGCAAAATTATTTTTCTGGTTCTTGTGACCTACGGAAGAAAATTCTAAGTTAAATTTTACAGAAAAATTCATGTATGTAACGTGTACAAAAAGTAAACCTATTTCTTTGATTAATACAACCTATTAAAAAAAAATTTAAATTTATAAAATGAAATAAAGTACCTATATCTACCTACGGAAAAATATTTACAACTACCAAACTAAACCTAATTCAACTTCAAAATAAAAAAAATCAATATATACAAAATCATACAGCTACCTACGGGAAAATATATTTACAAAATAAACACCCGAATGAGGGTCACCGTGAGGCGGCACTGTGTCCTGGGAGGACAACCAATTAATACCAAATTTAAATACAATCAATCGGACTTGGCCCGTGAGAGGACGGTCAAAAATTACCCACTTGTACCTATCTATCGAAACTGGTCGGCGGCTCTAATTATTGATATCGCATAAACGTCGAGGCGGGGTTCCAGGAGATGACGGGCGCTTTCAGGAAAGGTACTAGGTGCGAGTTAAAATTGATTCACCAGTTACCCAGCCACGAGGGGAGGTCGCTTGCACCGCTTACCCTACAGCTAGAAATGCTGGCGACCTCGCTGCTATATGGCCTTCGGAGAATAGGGGGAAATTTACGTGGTGTGTATCGAGACAGTTAACGTGTGGGAGGTATAGGAGGGTTAAATCGGCGGTACCAGAAATGAATATAGTTTAAATCAGGACACCTACCTTTATATCGGGGTATTGATGACGTAGGGGACTGGTTGGCACGAGTATGTGGCGGCAAAAACTCAAACAAACAGATCAATTCGACTGGTCTGACTCTACTATCGCGGCTTTACTTTAAAAATTCTGGAAATCGAGACTTTCTATAGTTCGCGTCGGCACGGTTAGCTACGGCTAGTACGGAAGACGTCGGTCGGCGGTTTCTATGAACGGCACCCCAATAGCACTAACGTAGTTCACGACGGAAAAATGAAAGAGCTGCACCGCGTAAAACGACGGAAAATCAAAAAAGGACGCTAACAATCCATGCACCCATATTTATACCCTTCCTATCTGCTTGTACCCGCTATCAAAAAGCAAAAACGGGTACGCCACTTTTTCCGAACCGTTCGTTAGATTATTCTGGAAAGGCTACGCGAACACGGTCGCTAACTGCACCGATTCAGTTGGCAATAAATTTCAACTCCGTGTATAAAAAATCTCAAAACTTTCATGAAAATAAAATTCGTGTTGCCGGCTCGCGGATTCATGCTACTTATTAAAATTATAATAATTACTCTTCGGCTTTTCATAAAAATTACGTTTTCATTATTATTACCTATTATGAAAATGAGGATGAAAAATAGATTATTTCATGAAACTTGATTTGACTAAGATGATTTTGATAATTAACTATTGCATTTCGATTGAATTTAAATTTCTGAATGTTATAAAATGAAAAACGAAGTCGAAAATACGCGACTTCGTTACAACATGACTTCATGAAATGGCATTTTATATAGCAACAATAATAGCAAATTATGTAATTAAATTATCATCGTACCGGAGCCGGATGTTTCGCCACTCATGTTGCTAAGTTTTCGTTGCTAACTTCACCCGAGTTTATTATTATTATTATTATTATTATTATTTCTAGGGTAGGTTCAAAGCCCTTGTACTGAAGCTTGCGCTTATTGTACCCCTTTGGATAATTATCTCATCGGTCCCATCTCCCGAAAGTATTTCAGTATGAGTCCAATGGGTGCTTGTTAGGTGGTATGGGGTTTCCTCCCCCTCCCCGCATCTCCTGTAATCCGGGATATTTTTCACTCCTATTATTGAGAGGTGTAATTAGTGGGCAGTGTCCTGTTAGAAGTCCAATTGCCCATCTAAGCTGGTGCTTACTCAGCTTTTTCAGTTACATCTTCTCTGCTCCCTCTTCCCTTTCCCCACCTAGTCGCTTGAACAGCTCCCCAGTTAGGCCTAGGCAAGGTCTGCATTGAAGTTGCTCATTTATTTATTTTTTTATTTATTTATTTAGGAAGTAAGTACTCCACAGAAAATTAATTCCAATTGGTACATTTACATTTATATGCATCACAACTTGATGAGTACTAAACTAAACTTAAATTTAACTAAAATTAGGTATACACCGGTCAATACAAGAAAGTATTATAGAACAAATGTCAGAAGTAACTTGTGATTAGGTTTCTTTTAAATGTGGGAAACGAAGATTTAAATGGATCGAATTGCTGGTATGAATCGTCATACAATATGCACATTCTACTAATTATGTCATTAGCTCCATAATTAGTACGGTGATGAGCTATCTCAAAAAACCTGGTCGATCTCGTACGTTTAGCCGGTATACGTATGGTAAAACTGTTCAACAACTCCTCACAGTCCACAAGATTGTTCAAAATTTTATGCAGGAAAAAAATCATGGAATGATTTCTTCGCATTTTTACATCAAATTTGACATATTTTACATTTTTATTTTATTATACAGGGTGTCCCAATATTCCATGGACATGGAGCAACCACAGATTACTGAGGTAAAAAAAAGTCGCTCGGACCAAACTTATCTCTATACCAAAGTGCTTCGTTTGTCCGTTAGAGGGCTTCAAAGTCTTTTGAAAATTTTAGTTTTTTTGAAATAGCTCAAAGTCGGCTGATTCCAATTCGATGAAATTTGGTAGGTAAATTTCATATTAAAAGTACTAATTTCTGATGTACATGATAATTTGACGGAAACCCGGGAAGGGGTGAAACTACCCCTACCCTCCATTAAAATCGATCGTAATTGTTGATAGGGTAGCAGGAACGCTGTTCATGTTTTTTTGTTTGAAAGATACGTCGTTTTAGCCCATTTTTGGTCTCTTACAAAAATCTGTATCTTTATGTGGTGCTATGTGATAAAATAAATTAGTCGATGGTACCTAATCAAAATTTTATTTAATTCTTTTAATTTGAAATCAAATTTTCAATTTTCAGGTGATTATTTGATCTAATCTCATAAAAGATTAATAGTATGGTTCAGTTTTTTTTTCAGGTGTTTGCAAACGGTTTTTTTCAAACGCAGTAAACAGTTTGCAAAACGACGAGGTTCCAAGAAAAGTTCAAATCATTTTTTTGCGCTGGATGGAACTTTCTAGGGTCCAAACCGGCGCCCACATCGAGCATCTTTTATGAGATTAGATCAAATAATCACCTGACAATTGAAAATTTGATTTCAACGTAAATGAATGAAATAAAAATTTAGTTATCATCGACTAATTTATTTTATCACATAGCACCTCGGAAAGATACAGATTTTTGTAGGAGACCAAAAATGGGCTGAAACGACGTATCTTTCAAACAAAAAAACATGAACAGCGTTCCTGCTACCGTATCAACAATTACGATCGATTTTAATGGAGGGTGGGGGTAGTTTCACCCCTTTCCGGGTATCCGTCAAATTATCATGTACATCAGAAATTAGTACTTTTAATAAGAAATTTACCTACCAAATTTCATCGAATTTGAATTAGCCGACTTTGAGCTATTTCAAAAAAACTAAAATTTTCAAAAGACTTTGAAGCCCTCTAACGGACAAACGAAGCATTTTGGTATAGAGATAAGTTTGGTCCGAGCGACTTTTTTTTACCTCAGTAATCTGTGGTTGCTCCATGTCCATGGAATATTGGGACACCCTGTATTTTATATTTTACATAAATTTTTACATTTACATCTTCTCTGCTCCCTCTGCCCTTTACCCACCTAGTCGCTTGAACAGCACCCCAGTTAGGCCTAGGTAAGGTCTGCATTGAAGTTGCACTATTTTCTCCCTTAGGTTTTTTCCCATGAGGAAAATTAGTTGTTGGCCTTTTGTGTCAGGTTTTCTGTCCAAAAGGATCCACGTTTTATTAGTGGGCAGTGTCCTGTTAGAAGTCCAACTGCCCATCTCAGCCGGTGTTTACTCAGCTTTTTCAGTTACATCTTCTCTGCTCCCTCTGCCCTTTACCCACCTAGTCGCTTGAACAGCACCCCAGTTAGGCCTAGGTAAGGTCTGCATTGAAGTTGCTCTATTTTCTCCCTTAGGTTTTTTTCCCATGAGGAAAATTAGTTGTTGGCCTTTTGTGTCAGGTTTTCTGTCCAAAAGGATCCACGTTTTATTATTGGGCAGTGTTCTGTTAGAAGTCCAACTGCCCATCTCAGCCTGTGTTTACTAAGCTTTTTCAGTTACATCTTCTCTGCTCCCTCTGCCCTTTACCCACCTAGTCGCTTGAACAGCACCCCAGTTAGGCCTAGGTAAGGTCTGCATTGAAGTTGCACTATTTTCTCCCTTAGGTTTTTTCCCATGAGGAAAATTAGTTATTGGCCTTTTGTGTCAGGTTTTCTGTCCAAAAGGATCCACGTTTTATTAGTGGGCAGTGTTCTGTTAGAAGTCCAACTGCCCATCTCAGCCGGTGTTTACTAAGCTTTTTCAGTTACATCTTCTCTGCTCCCTCTGCCCTTTACCCACCTAGTCGCTTGAACAGCACCCCAGTTAGGTTTAGGTAAGGTCTGCATTGAATTAGGTGTGTCTTGGTCCATATGGCCCACGAGTAATGGAGCTATTAAAGAAATATCATACGCAGAGCTCCATATGTATGGTAGGCATTTATTTTCGAAGGTGCGCCACTTCTTCGAGGTTGAATCCAGAAGGGACTGATCTACTATTCAGCCACGCATCCTTTTAGCCTGGGTTCCCGCCGTAGGATTTAGGTTTTTAAAGGTTGTCTCCTTTTGGTCCAGGCGTTAAAGCCTAGACCCCCGTATTCCTCTGTTCGCGAGATATAACCTCGACAACAGAGTTTTACGGTCTTTCGGAGAGTCCACGTTCGGACGTTCTCCGGCATCGTTATAACCCCTGTGCAGACCCTTAGTCACGACACGACAACTAGGTTGGGGGAGGTGGTCCGCGGCAGGGCTTTGAGCTACCAGTCTGGAATTTTACCTCCGACAAGCTTTATCACCACTGCTAACCTTACTCACTTACGCTCATTGTAAGGCCTTCCCCCTATCCGCCACCTGGGGACGCGCCCGATGGGTACTCAACCGCACGGGTTACCCGAGTTTAATCTCAGACATTTATAAAATTTAAAAGAAATGCACTGTAATGTACTTCAGTATCTGAAATAAGATTAACTATAATGATTACGGCGTTTCTCAATTGGGCGAAATTACCTGAGTGACCCTTCGTCACCGGCGTTTCTCAATTGGGCGAAATTGGGCGAGTGACCCTTCGTCACGACGGGGGTCCTTATAATCCGGGAGCTCAATTGGGCGAAGGAATTTCTAAATACCGTTGAGTTATTTGCATGCTCTTGTATGGCTACGTTGCCAGATTTTACAGAAATTCCGATTTTCTACATCAAATAAAATTGAAAAAAAAAAAAATAATATTAATACTTGATGCATTATTTTTTTAAGTTCTATCAAATACATCATCAATCCCTTAGTGCATTTACAATTATTATTTTATACTATACCTACAGCAGAAACATGAAACATCAATAGAAATAGTTATTTACATTACAAGCTACGAAAGTTCACTTTTAGGTGTGAGGTGTATTTGAATACCCGAGGCGAAGCGTAGCGTAGCCGAGGGTATTTAAAACTCCGAGCACCTGAAAGAGCTTTCGTAGCGTGTAATGTATTAAACTTTTCATTCTCCCCTTGCCATATTGAACCACGGATTAAGAAGAAATGAGTAAAATAATACGATTCAGTGATAACAATGGAATTATTATAAAATGCCATGTTTTTAACATTACCATAGTAACGATAGTTTTAAATTATTAATTTATGACACTGTCAAGTTTAAAACTCTGTACCGCTATAATTTTAGAATCTTTGATCGTAGTTTAGTTCAAAATGAATTTCATTCAAGAAGCTGCAAATTCCAGTAAATCTTTCTAGAACATACAATAATAATTATTTGTATGTTCCAGAAAGATTTACTGGAATTTTTATTGTAGTTTTACATTTAATTTTCCATCTAAATAAACGTTAATCAAACTGACATTTCTACTTTTTTGTCCAGGCCACGAAAGTTTTTCATAGCTAGCAACCACCTAGCAACCTATCACCTAGGATGTTTTACTTTCGCTTTCGGTCGTCTTATCACGACAGAAAGTTACACTTTCGTAAAGGGGAGAATGAAAAGTAATATACTATAATGAATATGGCGATACACATTATAATTATTAATTATAGTGGTATTTATTATTTTTTTCCGCACTAAAACTCACCGGTAAGCCAGGTCTTTGGTCAGGGTAGGTTTTTTTTTTAATTTTTTTTTCACCTGACCAAAGACCTGACTTATCGATGACGCTAAAGTGCAACATAGCCATAGGTAGGTACGTACCTACTGCCTACTCGACTTCAATTATTAATAATAAATTGATTAGGTATACCTATCCGATCTACTAAAAGCACCACTAAGTAAATCTGGCAACACTGCTATATATATGGGCAAGGCCGCACATGTATTTCTTGTCTGTCCAGTTATCTCTTATAATCCCCTAGTTTCTCGTTTGTCGCCCAATTGACCCCTGGGATTAGTGAATAACAAAATCCTTCGCCCAATTCGGTATCGCTCAATGATTACACCGTGGTTGATAGTAATAATCAGCCTAACGGTAGGGGGTGCAAAATCTTTTCTTAACAGAACAGGAAAATAATAATTCAGGAACACCGGGAATAGAGAAAAGGTTGGATATTATACCTAATAGTACGAGAGCCCACGACCAAAACCATGTATCATCGTTTTACGGCCAAAACCGTATCAAGTCGTTAGATAAGATGATCTTGAACCCTACTAGGTGGGTGGTAACGGTCAAAAGTGTAGCAACTGTGTGGGAGGCCATTTCTGCTATGTCAAAAAAAATAGGCAGACGGTATTATCGTATTACGTCTGATATTGAAAATGTACATAGATTTTGTCATTTTATAACGAAAATGTTTGTTTTCAGACATTTTGCGCGTAGCATATGGCCTGAGCGCATTTTTGAAAATGTCAAAAAATTTAGCCGAACTGTAGGTATAGCAACCCGGTTCAATTTTTTTTTAAACTTTTTTATGGCTTCCGGGATTGCTAAAATACTGTTTTCAGACATTTCCGATGTCGCCTATAATCCCAAAAACGAAAAGAACGCCCACATGAAAAATCCAACCGATCTAAACCCCACAGAGTTCGGATGGTATGAAAATGATAGACGTTTGCACTTTTCGTGGTTCTCCGGTAACCAACTACCAGAATTGAGCGACGTTATTTTGGACGAAGAATCAAAAGGTATAGTTAACATGACTTTTACTGCGGCATTCATATAAAGAAATGAGTGATCTTGACTAATGATTTTTATTTTTTAGAAGATGACTTTGAAGATCCTGATCGTGATCTGGAAAGTGATTTTGATGATGACGATGATGATTATGCGTCCGACAGTGACTAAAAACACATACACATCTCGCATCTTGTATCTCCAAATAAACAGTTTTTTTTTTACTTTATCCCAATTTCCTTTTGTGCAATTTATTGAAGTCCTTCAACTTCCGTTCGACGGTTTCGGGTAAGCTCTTTATTAATCATCATCAAATAATTTACGGGTCGCAACTTATTCATTGGCTCGTAATAACATATAGACTTCAATCGCCTCAATACGATTTTTGAATAATTTCGGAGTATCGAAAAGTTGTCTGATTAGTAAGGTGCTACACTGAATTTGTCTGATATAAATTTTTTCTACATCTAGACAACTTATTTTATCACGTCTAACAATTTTCAGACGAATTGCTATGTTACCGATCGGTAAATTTTTTTAACGTTTTCAAAACGGTCTCAAAATTTAATGTGCTCACATTTTCTTCTGAAAAATGATTATTTCATATACACTGACCCAAATTCACTCGTGAAAATCATTTTCAGACGTTTTGCTATGATACTTTTTTTTTGTCTCATTTTTAATTTTTTTAAGTGGTCTCCCGGGTACACGCTACGCTAGTGGCGTCTGAAAAACTTATTTTCGATATCTTAGAGGTATCATTTAACTATATTCTGAAAATCAGACGGATTGCTATGATACAGTTTGGTAAAATTTTTTGACATTTTTGAAAATTTGGTTAGGTCGGACGATACACGGAAAATTTCTGATATTGCGATTTTCGGGTTCAGAATAATCGAATCTATTAATTTGATGCGGTTTTGGTCGTATTGCTATGAGACAAAAATTTTGGTCGTGGGCTCTCGTACTATAAATACATTTTCTAAGAAATAGTACAGCTTGGGAATTCATGTATAAAACAAAGAATGTTAACATAAAGGGTCTTTTTTGACCTGTAAGTATAGATAATGAGACTTTAAGTGGGTAGTTAACTACTTTTGTCTATTGTGGATCTAGTCGTGCTACATTGAGGGTAGGTAGGTACTTAGAAATTTTACTAGAAATAAATCGATCTCTAATTTTAGAGAATGTTTTAGAATTTCTAGTGTTGAAATATATTCTCCATAAGTACTTACAAGAGCTGCCTATTAAGTAAAATATTTAAAAATACACTTTCTTCTTGACATTTTTCTTTCTCGTTATACACAGTCTTGAAATGATGATCAGAAAACTGGGCTGCGATTTTCCTGTGGACAATTTTTTTTTTTACAGAAACTCAATAACGAATGAGTTACAAAGCTCTTGAAATTGATCTTTTTTCAATAATTTTTTTAAATATTTTTTTGTTACTGACTTGAATCTTCTTAAATTCGGCAAGCTTGTAGCTTATGTGATTTTATATTTCTATAAGTATTAATACCACGTGAATCCGTTAACGTCAGTTAATCACTCATAATTTATCAGTGTATTTTTAATAAAAAATCCGCTATTGAGGACACCACCACTTAGCAAATATGATCCCAAATAAGATTTCTAACTTCTTTTTGCGTTACCTACTGTCTCTTCGGGCGATACCGAATTGGGCGAAGGATTTTGTTATTCACTAATCCCAGGGGTCAATTGGGCGAGAAACGAGAAACTAGGGGTTTATAAGAGATAAGTGGACAGACAAGAAATACATGTGCGGCCTTGCCCATATATATAGCAGTGTTGCCAGATTTATTTTCAATAACTGCTACTTGTTCGACACTAAAGGGTGGCCAATGAAAAAAGTTTTTTATCATTTACTTTCAAGGGATTGTTGAATAGTATAAACGAATTATGATTTATTGTTTATTAACAGAATCATAACCTTTCGTTTTTTCCATATTTTCTACTGAAAACTCACCATGTTTTTAAATCTAAGCAATTCCAATGCCAAATTTCTCTGAAATTTACTACTTCTAATCAATAAAATTAAAAAATTACACTTCTCTTTAATAATACACATTTATTTTCAAAACTAAAGCGCATATAAGTAGGTATATTAATTAATCATCCTCTCCCATACAAAACATGTGTTAATTCTATTATCGCATACCTATAGGATAAGGAATTTTCATTTGTTGAAATGATTAATTTTAAATATTGAATCCCCTAATTATTTTACAGAGAAATATTATTAAATGAATAATTTTTCAATAATTAAAACAAAAGTCTTTTCTGCTATATTAATTATTAAGTATGCAATCGGATCGTTCAATCGATCGTTTTCGTGAAAATTAGGAAACATTTTTGACTAAAATAATGTTAGGGAGTTCTAACACAACTTTCTATTATTTCTATCCTTCCGGTGGAGTACCTACCTATAGGTACTAAGTATTTTATTGCGATGGTATTTTCTCACAGCACTTTCAAATGTGTAAACAAAAAATAAGAAATTTGAAACAAACTGAATGACTTCTGCAAACAAATACTTTTCTAAAGTATAATTATTGCAACATGAAATTGAAAACATCGTGAAAATTTATCATGATTTTCTCAAAGGCAATAACTTAGTCAATTGAAAATTATGATAAATTTATGATAAATCAATTCATAGTAATTGATTGCTTTTTATGGATTATGACTTATGAGTAGGTATAGCAGCGACTTTTCTATTAATGTTTCATGTTTCTGCTGTATAGGTATAGTATAAAATAATTGTAAATGCACTAAGGGCTTGATGTATTTGATAGAACTTAAAAAAATAATGCATCAAGTATTAATATTATTTATTAATTTTTTTCAATTTTATTTAATGTAGAAAATCGGAATTTCTGTAAAATCTGGCAACGTAGCCATACAAGAGCATGCAAATAACTCAACGGTTTAAAAAAATTCCTTCGCCCAATTAAGCTGTAGGATTATACGCACCCCCGTCGTGTCGAAGGTTCACTCAGGTAATTTCGCCCAATTGAGAAACGCCGGTCTCTTCAATGTTCTAAAAAAAATAACGATGTACTCGTCACACCATTTCAGGTCGCAGTTTCAAATCTAGGAGACTAATAATATTTAAACAAAATCGGTCGAATCGTTTCAAAATAGCGGCCATTTAATGTTTCAACTGTTCTGCTATATAATTAAAAAAAAATGAAATTAACAGGATGAAACAACGTTTTCCGAAACTTACGTTAGTGTTAGTTATTAGTGTTATAATTTAGTTAGTATAAATTTAAATTTTCTTTTAATGGATAATTAAATTAAATACTTCTGTTAAGCCGGTGGCGTTGATAGGCAAAAGGGAAAAATTGTTAACTATAATAAGTAGGTACAGTACCTACAACCAATTTATGTGCACAAGTTTGAACAAAGAAGAATTGAGCTGAAACTTGACAACTATACTAGGTAATAGTTGTCAAACTAATCTGTAAACTTGGAAAATTTGAAAAACAAAATTATGAAGATATTAAAATATTTAAATCATGTGTACTTCTCCAAATTTCTAATTTTCGTTATTAAAACACGCTCCTGTAGCTTTAGCCTTCAAACTTTTAAGCACAAAATTACAAAATTACAAATCCTTGTAGAAAAAATGGAGGGCTGTGGATTTTTGTTAAAAAAAAGAAAACGCTGTTTGTTTTACAGGTCCCAAGTTTCGCAAAAAGTAGTCACTCGATTACAGTTGTTGTAGTTATCAACATAAGAAACTAAATTTTTCGTAATTGTGTTGGCTGGCTATGGTATTTGAGAAATATAGGTCAGGTTTTTTTAAAATGGCTCTCGTTTTTTTTAACACCTATAGTTATATGGTAAAACAAAATTATTACCTATAGTTAAAAGTAAAACAAAAACAAAAAGTAAACAAAAATTTTCAATCAAGTTAACAGAATATGAAGGATAATTAAATTAATATAATTTTGATTTAATTATTTTGGTCAAGAATAGTGCGTCCGATAAGAAGAACGCAAGAGACCGTTTTCATATAGAATTGATCAAACTAATCAGAAAAAATGTCCGTATGGCCAAATATCAATGGCGCACCAATTATTTTGAAAAAAATGTCAGAGGACATGTTTGTAGAGACGCCACTGGTGGAGTAATAGAAAAACTTGTCTAATTAAAATATGTGGTTTTATATCCTATAAAGGTGACATGCCAATTTGAGAAAAATATTAAATTATTTTTGTAGATAATAAAAAAACAACTCGTAAAAAATAAAAAATTCAACACCCTGTAGAAAAACATTGAAGCCCTTGCGGGCATACGTTCATATCACATTTTCTTCATAAAATGACCTGAAGAATCACCCTCGACGTATAAAGAAAAATACTTATGTGCAAAAAATTAGTTTTAGTCATAAAATAAATCAAAATGCCTAATTTTATATAACTGTTAGTGTATTTTTTAACAAAAAATACACTATTGAGGACGACATCACTTTTCGAAAATCACCCAAACTCATCAAATGTCCACCGATCATGACCCCCAGATCACGAAAAAGTGGTTTTCCAAAATTCACCTGCCCACGATATATATATACCTATATATATTTATATATTTATATATTTATATATTTCTCCAAAATCGCGAAATTTCGATTTTCAAAACGCTCCTGTAGCTTTATCTTTCAAGATTAGTGAACGAAATTTTGGATTCTTGTAAATCTTTAGAATGACGTTGGATTTTCGTTGAAAAACTTTCCAAAAGTCCCATCACTTCTACAGGGTGTCCCTTCAAAATTCCATGAACCCGGTTTTTGTCATCTCATTTCAGATCGCAGTTTTGAATCATTATAAAAAAAAAAAAAAATAGGAAGAAAATATTTATTATTGAATCGCATAAAAATACACTATTTCTGCGATTGATGCGCAAGAAGGTTTTTTAGGATACGTTTAGAAAGGAATTGAACTGAAATTTTCATAATGGACAACTATTCTAATACCATATTAAGGTAGGCCAAACGATTGATTTTTTCCAAAAAATTTTTGCAAATTCAAGTACAGGATCACAATGGCCATAATTTAAAATTATTTTGGAGTATACAGAGTGTCCCATATGAGAGTGGCACATCAAAGTTATGTTTTTTTAAATGGAATGCTCCTATGTTATTGCATTTTTAGATTGTCTGAGAAGAGAGAATTAGATTGGCTTTTACAGTTGGTGTTTAAATTCAGAAGTTTTTGAGTTATAAACAAGTGAAAATCGTCATATTTCAAGTTCAAAGTCCTGTACAACGAAAACGGCTGAAGATAGAGAAAAACGGCTTACATGTTCCTATTTTAACTTTTTATGTACTATCCTATGGTATAGAAAAATTTTTCTTTCTTTGATTTTTTTATTTGGCGACGCGTGGAAAAATCTCAGAATTTTTCAAATTTTTTATCACCCTGTTAAACATTTTATCTACATGGTAGGATAGTACATGAAAAAGTAAAATAGGGACTAAGCCGTTTTTCTCTATCTTCAGCCGTTTTCGTTGTACAGGGCTTGAGAACTTGAAAAATGACGATTTTCACTTGTTCTTCCGAGATCGATGTAATCGTAAATCTCGGAAGTATACTAAGCCTACCGCCCGATTTTTGTCCGTCTGTCGGTCACAAGTTCTGTGACTTTTGCTAGGAAACACTCTAGAGGCGCCGTTTTTCGTCGTAGAAGGTTGAAATTTTGCTCCTTTTAAATTTCGCACCATGCCACGATGCCTATTGAAAATGAGCGGGATCCGTTACCGGGAAGTGTCTTTTTTTCGGGAATTTCGGGATTTTTCGGGAATCTGCTAGGAAACACTCTAAGTGTCCGAAAGTTGTACCGATCGGGATGAAACTCGGTAGGGACGAAGCTGGTGACCCCCGAATACGACCTATTGAAAATGGGCCGGATCCGAGAATTTTAAGGCCCCCGTTCAGGGCCGTATTTTTTTTAAAACGTCCCGACATAAGGATTTGTTTCTCGGTAACGGTACGTCGCGGACAGATTCTGCAAGTACAGTTACTTAGGGAAAAGATAGACGTACAAACTTTGTAGAGATCGTTTTTCGAAAAAATAATTAGGTGAGCGGTAATCGGCTCTCAAAAATTGAGGACACCGTGTTCGCATGATTTTGCGACTAATTCGGATTTTTTTTTCAGAATTCATTTGACAGATCGAAAAAATAACAAAACAGCGAGATAGAGCCGTTCGTTACCTACCAAAAAGATGATGGTGATTTTTACGTGACAAGTCGGCAAAAGTGACTTATTCGAAAAAAAACAACAAAATCAGCTTTGGTTTAAAATGAAATAAAAACCCACAAAAAATTTTTTTTTTCGAAAACGGTTCATCCTAGCGAAAAATCAAATCAGACCTTTTTTGAACAATTCTTCAAGTGCTATTTTTTTATTTGAAACATTTTCCAGAAAAATTCCCTGTTTGGGAGCGGCAATTGTTTCTTCAATAATAACAATTGTCAAAATGCTACTCTTTATCGCATGCTTTCGAATTTTTTTCGAAATATTGTCGACCGATCGAAAAAATAACAAAGCTCTATGATAGAGACGTTCTTTACCTACAAAAAATATAGATATAATTTTTTTTTCTAAACCGTTGGAGAAACTGTCAAAATTCGGAAAAACTTCGGCAGGTCATTGAAACGGTTCAGACGTGTTTTACATATATCTTCCTCCATCGGTGACATAGTTGAACTTTTGTCAGATTTTTTTTTCTCCAACACTAAATTTGAAGTTTTGGCTTCATTTCATCTCGATTATGTTGGTACTTTAAACGAAAAATAAAAAATTTCATCGCTGCTCGAAAATTAGCTTACACTTTTATTTTTATTAAAAAATCGATAAATTAATTTTTTATTATTTTTTTTGTCTTCTTCTTTATGCGCGATTGGGAAAATTAAAAGGACAGTCGCAACCACGATTAATTAACGTAAATGATGGTGAAAAAATTATCCACATTGGTCATTTAATAACGAAGATACGACAATTTATATGAAATTGTTAATAATACGTTTCGGCATTTCGCCGTCGTCGGGAAACTATTAATGCAGTTTTGACGTGCCGGAGTGCGGGCTCGGTCGTTTGTTGCCCCGCTTTCATTAATTAATTATTATAATGATGGTTATGCATGCGCCGATCCTGTTCGGGCTAATTTCTGTTTTTTCTTATGCATTTTTTTTAATAATTGTTTTTACAATTAATTGCGATGTACTATTGGTCTTTCACTAATAATTTGAAGTGATTATAATTTGCAAAATTTGAAAAATGCGCCGTGAAAAATAGAGTAAAGAACCTAATGTCATATTACGTATGCGGAAATTCCGTGAACGCGACCGAAGGAAATAATTTTTTTCGATTCGAAGAATCAAGATGGCGGCCATTTTGTAATTTTAGCGTAACGAAGAGACTCCCGGCTACTACACCCCGGTGAAATATTTTCGAAAAACTAATCCGAACTGGCACTTTTGAAACGTCAAAATCGAAAAGTGGAAAAAAACACGTGTTCTTTCACACGAAAACATTTAATTAAAATCGAAGGATCAAGATGGCGGCCAGATTTTGGTATCGTCGTAAAGGTGAAATGTGCAGCAATAACATATTGGTGCAAGAGCTATCCCGGATAACTGCAACTGTCATTTTTTTCAAACGTCAAATTCATGAATATTGAGAAAAATTGTATTCCTCTTTACTAAATGTCATTATAGTGACGGTATAAATCGTGATTGAATTATTTTTGGCGATGTCAAAATAAAGGTATTACTTGCGACACTCATCTGGCTATGCAGAAGAAATAACAACGAATTCGAAAATGTCACTTAATAAATGTCAAACTTGAAAAACCCGAAAAAATGTAATTTTTTTTTCAACAAAAAAAAAGTCTCGGCGACCTTGAAACTCGCGATACAATTTTTTTCAAAATGTCATAATAACGGCAATACTATTAGCTAGTACGTGGTCTTGAAAAAAAACTCGACAAAAAATTCAAACTGGGACTTTGTAAACGTCAAAGTTGAGAAATCGAGATCAAAAATTGGCCATTATCGTGGAAAATGGGTGTTTCGAACACACGAAATAATTTTTTTGAATTTTTAAAATCGAAATGTCGACCTGCTATTAATTTTGACGTAACGAAGAGACTCTAGGCTACGATCTTCTTTTGGGAAAATTGCGAAATTAAAATTTGAACTGTCATTTTTGAAACATCAAATTGAAAAGTAATGAAAAAACTCCTTATTGTTCTTAATTAAAAAAAAATCATAATGATGGCGTGAGTCGCCGTTGAAATGTTTTCGACGCTGTTAATATAAAGATATTACTCGCAAGTCTCATTTGGCTATTCTGAAAAAATGACGGCGAAATCGAAAAAGTTACTAAAAAATTGTCAAATTTGAAAAACCTCAATATGAGTCATTTTTTTTGACAAAAAAATTTGCGGCGACTTTGAAATTACCGATACACTTTCTTTTAAACAGTCAAAAGAAAGGAAATAACCTTAGCTCGAACGTATTCTCGAAAAAAGCGCGAAGAAAAAATCGTAAAAGCAATTTTTCAAACGCCAAAGTCGAGAAATCGCGAGCAAAAATCGGCCATTTTCCAAAATTCACAGTGCCGCCATTTTGGAAATTTAGGCGACAAAAATTGAATATTCCAACAGAGCAACTCTTCCACAATCCTGCAAAAATGATCCTCGAATCCCGATGTACGAAAATTGACGAGAAAAAACACTCCGAAATATAGCTGTTTTTCATTACTTTTGCTCGGAAATTGTCGAAATTTTGAACGGAAAATTGTTCCGCTCGCACATATTTTACCGTAACTTTGACTGCTTGGGTCGGGGGAACATCGCAAAAGTATCGGCGTGTAGCTAAGAAATTGCTCCTCCAAAATGCAAACTTTTGCTGCAATCGAGACAACCGTCTGTCAGCTGTAAGCCGCCAAAGTAGATTTAAATTTTTTTTTTTTGAAAATTTTCAAAAGCGTCTGTAGCGGCCATTTTGAAAAATTCACGATCGCCATTTCACGTTACGCTTCTTATCGACGAACTCTGTCGATCGGAAAATACCGTCCGTCAAAAAGTTGCAGCGTTTCAGAGAAAACGACGAAACAAAAAGCGATCAAGCAAATTGATAGGCCTACACCCTTCGATTTTTTAAAAAATAAAAAATAAATAAAAACGGCTGAAATTCACAAAAGGGCATCATGAAGTGATTGCAAATCTAGAAACGAAGAGCCTTTTTCGTTTTCTTGCATAGTTTCGGAGAAAATGGCGTTCAAATATCAAATTACATAGTAATATAGTGGAAAATGGGTGTTTCGAACACACGAAATAATTTTTTTTTAATTTTGAGAATCAAAATGGCGGCCTTTTTTAATTTTGACGTAAAGAAGAGACTTCAGGTTACGACTCTCATTTGAGAAAATTGCGAAATTAAAACTAAAACTGTCATTTTTTAAATGTCAAAATCAAGAGCATTTAAAAGAATTGTTTCTCTTTTCAACAAAACTCATTTCGGCATTTTGTTGATTCCACAGACCGAATTGACATATTTGACAGCTGTCAAAGAAAATTCCGTGCTTCTCGCGACCTGTTCTCTCTTTCACGACCAACTTGAACTGTCAAACTAACGCGTGACTAACTTTGACGCGAATCTAACTTCTACGCGCGATCTCGGAAGTTCCCATATTGGTCCTTCAGGAGCAATATAGAAAAAAATAACACAAAAAGAGATGAATGGCAGATTTTAACTACGACGCGGAATCTACTGATCACAGTGCCGTGTAACGACATAGAAAAAAAGGTAACACGAAAAAAACATGAAAAATTCCAACTTTGACGGGGATCTACTGACAAACCGGGCCGAAGGTCCGTCATGGAGGGCCGAAGGCCCGACGCCGCCGGCAGGCCAAGGTCGAGGAAGCGAGACCTTGTTTATAACTCAAAAACTTCTGAATTTAAACACCAACTGTAAAAGTCAATCTTATTTTCTCTTCTCAGACAATCTAAAAATGCAATAACATAGGAGCATTCCATTTAAAAAAACATAACTTTGATATGCCACTGTCATATGGGACACTCTGTATACTCCAAAATAATTTTAAATTATGGCCATTGTGATCCTGTACTTGAATTTTCAAAAAGTTTTTTGAAAAAGTCCATCGTTTGGCCTACAGAGACCGCTTCGAATAAGCTGGGACACCTGTATATTTCTCCAAAATCGGGATGTTTCGATTTTAAAAACGCTCCTGTAGCTTTATCGTACAAGATTAGTGAACGAAATTTTGGATCCTTGTAAAACTTTGGAATGATGTTAGATTTTTGTTGATAAAATTTCCAAAAGTCGCGTTACTTCTACAGGGTGTCCGTTCAAACTTCCAGAAATCCGGTTCTTGTGGTATCATTTCAGGTCGCAGTTTTTAATCTAGGAGGCTGAAATTTTTGTGGGAGTAAGACATTCACAAGGAGTGGTCTAGTATTATTGCACTTGAGAAAAATCGTCCGAGCCGTTTCCAAATAGCGGCAATTTGAATTTTCGGAAAATTTGCTATTTTTTGAACCCCTGTATGAGCAAGATGGGAAAAAAACTTTGAAACCAAATCAACAGGATTGAAATAAAATTACTTGAAATTTGATTTAATGCAATAAAATTCAGATTATTTTTATTAATAAGCCAGTGGCGTGGGTAGGAAAAGGGTAAAAATGGCTAAATTTCTCTAACAATTTATGAGCACATTTTTGAAGGAATTGAATTCAAAATTGTACAGTAGGCAAGTACACTAATAACCTTTAACTATCAAAAATTTCTTGAAGTAAATAAGAAAAATGTCGGAGATATTCGAATTTATTTTATATGATGTTTACTTCTCTAAAATTTTGAAACCGCTGCTTGTAGCTTCATATTTAAGGATTAGTGAACGAAATTTTTTACCCTTGTGAAACTTAAGGATGACGTTTGATTTTCGTAAAAAACTTTTCCTAAAGTTGCGTTACTTCTACAGGGTGTCCCTCCAAATTAAAAATAAATACCGTCTATGAGGCACGGTTTCTGGTCGCAGTTTTCAATCTAGGGGGTTGAAATTTTCTTATGAGTAAAATAGCCGCAAGGAGTCGTCTGGTACTGTATTTGAGTAAAATCGGACGAGCCGTTTCAAAATGGCGGCCTTTTCAATTTTAGAAAAAATGATCGATTTTGAACCCCTATACCTATAATAAGCAAGTTAGAAAAAACAAATTTAAACCAAATTAACACGATTGGAAGAAAATTATTTTAAATTTGAGTTAATGCAGTAAAATTCTCATATTGTTCTATTAAAGCCAGTAGGTAGGAAAAGGGTAAAAATTGCTAAATTTCTATAACCGTTTATGAGCCCATTTTTGAATGAATTGAACTGAAATTTTTTCAGTAGACAACTATACTAATAACCCTTAACAAACTCTGAAAAATTTCAAGAAGCAAATAAGAAAAATGGCGGAGATATTATAATATTTTTACATGATGTTTATTCCTCTAACATTTCAAATTTTCGGTTTTCAAAACTCCCCTTTCACTTTTTTTGAATTTATTAAAGGTAGTGTAAAGAATAGTATTTTTTAAGTAAGATTACCAGTGGCGGACACAGGAAAAGGAAAAAAATTGTTAAATTTTGACAATTTTTTTTTGTTTTGTTAAATTTAAAAATCCATTCTAAGGCACGTTTTCAAACTAAATGAAATGAAATTTTCTCAGTAAGCCACTGCTAATATGACCTGATAATGGAAAATTTCAGAAAGCCTATTTAAAAAGCGGTGAAAATATTCATGATTGACTCGAATAAAAATACACTATCTATGCGATTGATGCGCAAGAAGGTTTTTTTTATGTATACTTCAGTTCCATTGCCAATAATAATTCTTCTTTCGTTTCCGTGGTCCCACCCTCCAAGCGTTACTATATTATTAAATTATATTAGGTATAACTATTAAAGAGAGGACGGTCCAACGAAAAAGTAACAGGCCTAATAACTTGGAAACTGAAGATGTGCACAAAAAAAGCCGAAATAGGTAAATTTTGTTATCGAGGGGTGAACACATTTGGAAATTTTGGAAATAAACAAAAAATAGTTTCGGCGTTTTTATTTCCAAGTTATTAGGACGGTTTCGTGTTCGTTGGGCACCCTCTGTCAAAGCGAAACCACAAAAGTGATATATCGTTGTAAAGAGAATTCAAGTAGCTTTCAAACGAGGTATTACTCGAGATATCTGTTCCCTATGATGATAAGCGAAGGAGTAGTTACCCCTGCCATGGGGATGAACTTTGGTAGTTAAATTTGTCACCAAACCAAAATATGTCCCCCTCGATAACAAAATTAATCTGTTTCGGCGTTTTTTGCTCACATCTTCAGTTTCCAAGCTATATTAGGCCTGTTACGTTTTCGTCGGGCCACCCTGTATAGGTACTATTAAAAGTATATACTTAGATAGGTATAAATTGAGAACGGTAAAAAATTGACACCATATGGGAGAAACATGCCCACCTACTCCTTTTTGTCGAAAAATATCTGCTTGCTTAGAAACTTTTTGCGTTCTTGTGAAAAAATGGATTTTGGTTTTTTTCATTTGTGAAAGTCATGCAAGTGAAAGTTTTCGAAAACTTAACAACATCTCGACTCGATTTTTGTATAGAAAATTTGGTTATTAGGTTTTTGGAATACATACATAATTATAACTATTGAAAATATCACGTTCTCAAGTACATAATACATACATATCAATACATTTTATCAATGAAAGCTTTCATGATTTGTTTAATTTCTTAATTGCTAATAAATGTTTAATGAAAAAGCGATTTGAACATGTTTTGAGTTAAGATTTTCTCTCACCCCTGCTTAACTTTCACCAATACTTACTTCTTGTAAGTAATGTATAATGAGGCTATAATAATGATGCTTGATGGGGGCCATAATGAGGCTATAATGAGGCTTGATGGAGGGGGAAAAGCATATAAATAGGAGATGCATCATCCACCATATATCTATAAAGCAGCTTCAAGTCTTTTGAACTTGAAGCACTTCTCATTCTGCGGCGTTCAAAGTTTTTTCAAATTTTATATTGTGTGTTTTATTGTGGTGCAGTGCAGGAGTGGCAGAAACTCATCACGGTAGTGATGAGTTTCTGCCATTTCAAGTTCAAGTTTCTATAAAAGTACCTAAACTTTGATCATCATTATATTCATATTTGGTAAGTACCTACACTTTTAAATTTTTTTTAAATAATTATTTCTTATTTTTAAATTTTCTATTTATATTTATTTCTTTGTTTTACTGATATTTATATCTAACAATAAATAGTTATTGCAAACCGAAGTATGGAACCAATAGGCTCTGTTGCCAGAACGATTTATTAACATATCGCTCTGAAAATTTCAGGCAGTATATCTGATAATGTTGCACGTATTTTGACAAAAAAAATTGCTGAATAATTATATGATACGGCCGCCTTCTTGATTTTTTTTAATGGGAAGATAGGTCATGTGATACATAATTTGAAAGGTCCCTTCATTGTGTATATACAAAAACGGTATTGTTTTAGAATTTATTGCAAAAAAGATAATAAATGAAAAAAATTACATTGGAAATTATTATTATTAGGATATTGCCAAGCATTATATTGCAATATTGCAAGCATTTTGAACATCTCCTACATTACCTATAGATACATTATTGGGATACGTTTTTTGTTCTTCACAATTACATCAAAAATTAAACTGTATTAGGTACCTATTCATTAAGTTTTTAGTGTGTTTTGTAGCAAATTTCCTAAATTAGATGATTTAAATTTATATTATTATAATTTTTGAAACAAATTTGAAAACAAAATCATTTTTTGTGTTAATTAATGAGCACAGGTAAATTGCCCTCAAAAATATAATACATATATTTGTTTATATATTAAAATGTGAAAAAATTTAAAATACCTACGGCAGAATAGGTATAACCAATAGAAATTTTTCTCAACCGATTGAAATTGGTTTTGATTACTGTTGTTTCTACAGGGTGTTAAGAAAATGACGGATAAACTCTTCAGTACATTGTAGGGGACACTCTCAGTAGAGTACGGGAAAAATAATTTTAAAAAATTCAGAGCTACATTTTAAAAGATAATAAGCAAAATATTGAACAATACATTTGGCAACGTTTAACACGATAACAGTTGGTTATTATACAGGATGTCCAGGTATGAGTGTAAGAGCTACACGTGGCGACCTTCCTTGGACTATTTTGAGTAAAAAATCTTAATACAAAAATGCTCTAAACGTCTTCACGGTGCCACAGGAGGTCATCAAAGTTAGAAATTCTGGGTCACAAATATGCATATTATTGAACTTCTGTTTCCTTTTGCAGTTACGGTTAACATTTTCAAAGACTTCTGCAAAGTCTTATTTCATTTCATTTTCGTAATAGTGCAATTATTAACTTTTTTAACATTTCCTAAATTTTTTTTTTTTATAACAGACGGTAATTTCGTCTAATTTCTAACAATGTAGTTAGTTAAGGTATCAAAACCGTTGTTGTCAAATGCTTTTTTTTCAGCATCTTAGAAAAGAAAAAAAATCTTATTAAATTTTCCAAGCCATGCAGTAATACATCTTCAGCAATTCTTTTAATTGATAACGATTAAGGTACCTTTTTTATATCTGTAAAATCATCTCTAGTTTTTGCAAATACCGAAAAACAAAGATAGTAAAATGTTAACTTTGGTCATTTTTTATCTCACCAAATTGAAGACCAGAATTTTTTAAATTATTTTTCCCGTACTCTACTGAGTGTTCCCTACAATGTACTGATGAAGACTTTATCCGTCATTTTCTTAACACCCTGTATAATAAAAATAAAACTACTTTTTTATCAGAAACTTTTTATCTCCATTAGATATTTATATTCATTGGGAGAAAATGCAATGCTTATTGGCGTATTTTTTAACTAAAAATACGACTACTTAATTGCACTAAGATAATTTTTTAGTTATTTATAAGAAAAAATCTACCTACAGGCACAGAGGTATTCTGTGCTATAGGATAGATCTTTATTCTGGTTAGTGGTTCGTCTGTAACAGCATTAAATTATACTTCCTTGGTGTGGAAATTACCTCTATAAGGACTAAAGACCTTTTAGAGGTTGGTGTGCAATTTACATTTTAGTGACATTGTTTTAATTGTGTCTTCTGTATACTCGGTTTCAGCTGTATAGCATTTTACAGCCTGATGTGATGGTGTGATCTATTGTTTCTGTGAGCATATGGCATTTTCTGGCTGTAGAAGTCGCGTTACTTCTACAGGATCTCCTTTCAATATTCCAACAATCCGGTCCATGAGGCACGGTTTCTGGTGGCAGTTTTCAATCTAGGGGGTTTAAATTTTTGTGGAATTAAGATATCCACAAGGAGTGGTCTGATACTGATTTTCAGCAAAATAGGTCGAGCCATTCCAAAAATTTTTATTAGTACCTATACTGAAGTTTCAGAATAGTAGGCACTAAGTTCTTAGAAATATTACGGACTTAAAGTAAACACATTGTTGCCAGCTTTTAATTCTTGGTGTTTTATCATTTTGTATTTTTATCATTCACATGCAGGTAAATGGTTGTAGGATAAAAAATACTGTGTTTTATTTGTTGAGTAATTTTTCTGCTATAATAATTTCACAACATCGATATTTAATAGCAAAAGATGTAGAATTTCAATGAGGTTCGGTCCCTTAAAATATAATATATGGCAACATTACAGCAGTGTCAACAAGTACAAAGGATAAGCAGGTCCAACTTGCAGTAAGGTAAAGTAAGATGGATATATATCGAGCATGCTGCCAGTCCGTCCAAGGCAGCTCCGTATTCAGTGGCGTATCGTTCATGCTATTTTCGTGAGGGGCTGCAATATAACATTTATCGCTCCTTTAAATCCTTAATATTTTATTTTTATGTTTATATTTGCTGAATTATTGAAGCATCACAAAAATTAAAAAACGCATGAAAATGAATGAAAAAGAATTCGCGGCAGTGGAATAACCTGAACAAAAAGAAAAGTTGTTTGTTTTGGGCTGTTATTGGATGTCGATCGGGACTTGTATATTTTTCTCTTTCTGTTTTCTGGTTGTCAGAAAAGAAAAATTAATATTACCGGGGGAAGAAGATTCTCGACTCTCGGGAACAACAAAATTTTGAATATTTCATATTGTTCATAGACAATCTGTGAAGTAATTAAGAAATACGAGCTAGAAAAAATCAATATCTTACTAATTTGTTAATAATTAGTTATTAGTTAATTATTTGGTAAAATAATAATACAATAATGATTCCTGTTTTGGGAATGAACTGAGTTCCAGGATACAGAAAAAGTTTAACTATAAGAAATTTACGGAATTACCATCCCGGAAAAACCCATACCCGGTCGACAATAAAGTGCATAATTAGTGGGGATAGCTTGGTTGCTTTAAGGGTCGCTCATCAGATTTCCTGTCTGAATCTTATTTCTCAGTTCTCACTGTGGTGTAAACGGGAAAGAAGCAAGCTTCTTTGAGTGCCGAAGTGAAATACTGTTTAAATTTAAAGTTGTGAGCAATATGGAAGGCGAGAGCAGCCAAAGTAAACGTCGTCGTACGAATTTATCTACAGGAGAAAAAACTATTATATACAACGTGTATTGTGGACTCCGTGAAAGGAATCAAAGTATGTTGGTAAACGATGTAGTTGCTTTGTGTAGTGATTTAACCAAAGTGTCAACTAGGAGTGTACACCGAATCTTGAAAACTTTCAAAGAGTCCAAAGGCGGAACAGAAAAGGTAGCTTTTCTTTGCTATTTTTATTTTTGCTATATGCTATATTATTTACTATATGCTATATTATTTGGAAGTTTACAATTATATTTCTCAATAAATTCATTATTGTCTGAACCTATTTTGATATTTTGCGTCCGCCACTGAATGCTCCAACTGAGCGCTTATACGTCACGACCACTTCCGAGAACTTAGTGCCTACTATTCTGAAACTTCAGTATAAGTCAGTGACGTGGGTAGGAAAAGGTTAAAAATGGCTAAATTTCTATAACGGTTTGTTTAATTTTTGTTAATACTTGTAATAAAAATATAATAATTTCCGGGGCAGAACGTTATTGTTATTAAAATTATTATTTAAATTAAAAGTTTTCAAAAATACGTTTTCAGTAGTGTAGGTGTATTATAAAAAATTAATTACGGGAAAGCGATGCAAGATACGAAACTTTTATAAAGGTCAAAAAGTTTAGAATTACTTTAGCCTTTTGATAAAAAATACTGAATCAATCAGTGGCGTGCGGATGAAACAGTTCTGGAGTAAAAAGTGAGATATGACATCAAAAACAGGAATATCCTATCCTGTATGTCAAGTTTTGTAAGATTATGTCAGTTTATTGATTGTAACAATAGTAGTAAGCGTTGAAATTTTGAAGCTTCTCAGTTAACCCATTTTTGACCTATTCTGGAAAACCCATGTGCAGGGTGCTTCTTTGGATATAGATAATTTCGGCTAAATCGTCATATTTTCGCCAAACGATTGACTTTTTCAAGATTTTTTTGCAAATTCAAGTACAGGATTACAATGGCCATAATTTATAATTATTTTGGACTAAACAGTTATGTTTTTGGACTATACAGGGTGTCCCAGCTTATTCGAAGCGGTCTCTGTAGGCCAAACGATGGACTTTTTCAAAAAACTTTTTGAAAATTCAAGTACAGAATCACAATGGCCATAATTTAAAATTATTTTGGAGTATACAGAGTGTCCCATATGAGAGTGGCATATCAAAGTTATGTTTTTTTAAATGGAATGCTCCTATGTTATTGCATTTTTAGATTGTCTGAAAAGAGGAAATAAGATTAGCTTTTACAGTTGGTGTTTAAATTCAGAAGTTTTTGAGTTATAAACAAGTGAAAATCGTCGTTTTTCAAGTTCAAGGCCCTGTACAACGAAAACGGCTAAAGATAGAGAAAAACGGCTTACATGTCCCTATTTTAACTTTTCATGTACTATCCTATGGTATAGAAACATTTGTACTTTCTTTGATTTTTTTATTTGGCGACGCGTGGAGAAATTTCAGAATTTTTCAAATTTTTTATTACCCTGTATAAACATTTCATCCACATCATAGGATAGTACATAAAAAGTTAAAATAGGGACATGTAAGCCGTTTTTCTCTATCTTGAATCGGTTTCGTTGTACAGGGCCTTGAACTTGAAAAATGACGATTTTCACTTGTTTATAACTCAAAAACTTCTGAATTTAAACACCAACTGTAAAAGACAATCTTATTTTCTCTTCTCAGACAATCTAAAAATGCAATACCATAGGAGCATTCCATTTAAAAAAACATAACTTTGATATGCCACTGTCATATGGGACACTCTGTATACCCCAAAATAATTTTAAATTATGGCCATTGTGATCCTGTACTTCAATGTGCAAAATTTTTTTTGAAAAAATCCATCGTTTGGCCTACAGAGACCGCTTCGTATAAGCTGGGACACCCTGTATATAGTTATGTTATATCAAAGTTATGTTTTTTAAATGGAATGCTTCTATATATTATTGCATTTTTAGACTGACTGAGAAGAGAAAATAAGATTGGCTTTTACAGTTGGTGTATAAGTTGAGAAATTTGTGAGTTATAAATAAGTGAAAATCGGCATTTTTGAAGTTCAAGGCACTGAAATATTAGATTTAAATTTTTTTTTATCACCTTGTATAAACATTTCATCTTCATCCTCGTCTTCATCATAGGATAGAACATGAAAAGTTAAAATAGGGATATCGTTTTTCTCTAATGGCGATTTTCACTTGTTTATAACTCCTAAACTTCTCAATTTAAACATCAACTGTAAAAACCATCTTATTTTTTCTTCTCAAAAATCGTCAATCCAAAAATACAATAACATAGGATTAAAAAAAAAAACATAACTTTGATATGTCACTGTCATATGGGACACTCTGTATACTCCAAAATAATTATAAATTATGGCCATCGCAATCCGTGCACTTTTGCAATTTTTTTTTTAAAAAGTCCATCGTTTGGCCTTTAGAGACCGCTTCGAAGGATTCGGGACACCTGTATAAATAAGTAATTATAACGGTAATATTGTTTAAACTATCGCAAAAAATGCCTATCTACTTCTAATTTATGGGGTTTGATGATAAAGTTTTGAACATAATAACTCAAACTTTCGTTTATGGAAATCGCTTCGACAGGTTAATAACTTTTTAAAATCTTAAATTAATTTTTTTTCAAACGAAAGATTTGCTTGAATCTCTTAATCTTTCTGACTAGTAACATAATACAGAGTCGGAAATGTTTGTACTACCCATCATTGGGCAGAAAAGTTGCACAATTTTACCCTTAATAAGAATCTAAAAAAAAAATAGGAAAATTTTAGTCGTTGCTTCAACATGCTAAAAAAATGAAAAATCGAAATTTCTTATTTTTGTCATATATTTATTATCATTTAAAATAACTTGGGTAATAACTTATTGTAGGTTTTCATAAGTCATAAGTAGGTTTCCATTTGACAAAAATTTTCAAAGCCGAATAATTTCCAGAGTTTTCATAGTCAACAGATTCAGAGTCTTCATAGCTTTTCGTTTTTCTTATCGCCGTTATATATTTTTTTAGGTCGTCCGGTATAAAAAAAACATAATAACGCTTTCTAAATTTTTTTTCATTGTTTCATAAAAAATCATGTCAACCAAAAATTGATAACATAAAAAAATTGAAAATGTGATTAACATGTTTTCGAAAAAAAAAAAATAATTATTTTTTTTTTTACAGAATTGCGTCAATGTGAAATCATATTGCGTGCCTTATGGGTTTTTAAATTTTTATATATGATATTCGGTAAAAAAAGTTGTCGTTTCTTAAGAGCAATAAAAATTTTGATTTTTTTGTTGACTTATTATTTTTGGTTTCCATGATTTTCTTTATACCGAAAAAACATAAAAAATACTATGACTGTCAAAGAAAACAAAAGTAGGCTGTGAAAACTCTCATCAGGATCTACTATACAGGGTACACCATATATCCTTCTCTATATTGCTATCTCTTGAACGCTAATAGATACAGGCTCGGTTAAATTAGAGAAAAGATGCGTAGTTTTTTATTTTTTTTTATTTTTTTTTGTTTAAAGAGGGAGCATCGGTCTTAACTGTGTAGGTAAGACATAGTCGCTCCACTCTGGTAAATTGGCTTTGAGCACGAACTCTTTAGCCACACACACTTTAAATTATATTTGCCTTTTAAACGTTCGATCGCTTGTTTTACTTTTCACAGACATTCGAAAATGAATCTGAAAAGTAAAGCGGGCCGAGGTGAGTTTCGAACCCGCGATCTATGGCTTCGTGGGCCAGCGGAGAACCACTTGGCCACGCAAGTCACTATGCGTAGTTTTATGGCCTCGAATTCGTCAAGACATACAAGATATCTGTGACTGCTCCTGAAAAAACTGAAAAATCGAGATTGCTTATTTTTGCCATATCTTGCTTATTATTGGAAGTTAATAAATAATTTTTTGTAGGCTTACATAAGGCTGTCAATCTGACATTTTAAAAATTTTCAAGGCCGACTAGATCCCAGAGTTTTCACAGTCAACTTTCGTTTTTCTTATGGCCGCCTTTTTTAAAATTTTTATGCCGTTCGATATGAAAAAAATAATGGAAACCAAAAATTAATAAACTTCAAAGAAATTTTTTTTAAATTTTTTTTCTTCTTTTTTCAAAGAAAAACCTAAAAAAATTGTCGAAATACGTCAACATTGTTAAAATACGCCGAAATAGTGCTTGTCTTATTATTTTTTAATTTATCTATGAAATTCGGTCAAAAAAAGTTGTATTTTTTGTAAAGAAAAAAGAAGAATAAAAAATTTTTAAATTTATTTTTTGAAGTTTAACAATTTTTGGTTTTAATTATTTTTTTTATACCGAACAACATAAAAAAACAATATGGCGGCCATAAGAAAAACGATCGTTGACTATGAAAACTCCGAGATCAAGTCGGCTTTGAAAACTTTTGAAACGTCAGATGGGTAGCTCTTACCGACTTATGTAAGCCCACAAAAAATTATTTATTAATCTCCAATAATAAAAAAGATATGGCAAAAATTAGAAATCTCTTTTTTAGAAAACTATTTTGGATAAGCGGCAAGCAGAAAATTTTCCTCTAAACATCAGTTTCTGTGTGCCGCTTCTCTGAAATTGCTTTTTCCGTAATGTCAGTTAGTGACTACTATTTTGACCTGAGCTTTAGCTACTTGCACCTACTTACAATATTTATCTATTATTAATAGGATTGCCAATATTAAAAAAAATGTTTTTTTTTTTAGTTTTTTCAGCATATTTTTTTATTCAGTAACGAGTGAATTATCTAAGCTTAAATTTTATTTCAGATTCTTTGCAGCCATAAAATTGTGCAAACTTTCTCCGACTTAACCAATCCAGTATACATCATAGCGTTTACGAAATCCCATCAATGATGGGTACTACAAAAATTTCCTACCCTTAATTATTATGACGTCATTGTTTTTTCGTTAAAATGATATTTTCCTCTGATTTTTTTTTGCGAAAAAAAGAAGACAAATTCATTTTTCAATAGGTCATGATGATGTATGTACAACATTTCGAAGATCCTAAGGGGAACAATCTCACATAATATTCACAAATTAAAAAAAGTTATTAATGCTAGGCAAACTTTTAATTGATGTACAAAATTCAAAAGATTATTGTAAATTTTAAAAACTTGCCTTTAAAAAAAAACTTTTTTGAGTGTATGGTTATAAAAGTGAAACATTCGAGAAATGTGCTTCTTTCATCTTCACAACCTTCAAAACCATTTTTAGAACCCCGAAATGGCATACCTACAGGGAGTCCCCTTTTTCAGAGCCCACCAAAATTCGAGTTTTCTTATTTTAAAGACTAGACAACTTTTTGCACCACCTGTACCTATAGTAGGGAAATTTAAAAATATAAGACAAGTAAACTGTATTAGTACCTTAAACATTGACGTAATTTGGTGAAAAATCGTTTGTTGGTTTTAAATAAGAAACAAATATTCGATTTTTTTGGAATGTTATTAATTTTTGATTTCCCTGATTTTTTTAAACCGAACGACATAAAATAATAATATATGTGGGATCTAGTCGGCTTTGAATATTTTATAATGTCAGGTGAATAGTTCTTGACGACTTATGTAAGCCTACAAAAAATTATTTATTAGTTTCCAATAATAAGAAAGATATGACAAAAAAATCAGGATATTGCAGGAACGGTTACAGTTGCAAGTAACTTTTTGTATTCTTCTTTTGAAATAAATTTTCATTTGGCGGAAAATGTTCTCCTTAGAAGGGTCTTTGCAACGATGTATAACTTTTTGGCCATTAAAAAAAAAATTATTTCACAACTTACATTACATTTAGTAAATGTCTAGCCGATGTTGCGTTTTACTCGAAAAACACTAGTAGTTTTCGAAATATCATGTTTTTTTGTAATTTTGAAGTTTAGAAAAACACAATTTTTTCTAGAAGTATAATACAATTCATCTCATGTGAATAAATTAAATTTGTGTGCTCAAACTTAACATTTTGAGCAGTACAGACTTGTGAAAAAAAACATTAAAAAAAAGATAAAAAAACAAATACATACCTACATAATAGCTGTTGTGAAAAAGTAGGTCAAGCTGTTATTAGTCAGAGATTGTTTGGTAAAAAAAAAAAAAATATTCTAAAATAATTATATATAAAAAAAAACTACTAAATTGATAAAATCGAAATGAACTTTCTGTGTGCCATTTTCCACGTAGATTTTCAGTTTTTTAGATACATCCTTTTTTAAGATTCAGGGGGTCAAAGTTAAATTAAAAAAAGTTTTTTCCTAGCTCCGTTGTTTTTTTTAATGTTCAGCCGATTTTTTGCTCAGCTTTCTTTCTTGCTTAGGCACATTTTGCAAAATTTGTTTAATCAGTATCCAAGCGCGAACGGAGGAAACGGGGATTATAATAGAACACAATGAACACAAAACACTTTATACTGCCTATATGGCTAGTTTTCCAATGTGTAATGAAAATCTGTATCATAATGAGTATCATTATTGTAGACCTAATATTATTGTAGTGCAAAATATTTAATATGCATATCAAAAGTTGTAACTTAGTTTATTTATATCACGGTTTTATATGAATCAATCTTTGTTACAGTGAAAAAATGGATCGCATTCTAGAAACGCGGCTAGAACCCATGTACAGCTATTTAGCAAACAACATGCCATAGAGCACACTGATTAAATGTATTACAGGCATTTAAATCTTTGGCGAAGAAATCGTTGACCAAAGTATAGAACTGGCCACTCATTTTGTCCACTCTCGAGGTTCCTGTCGCTCTGCTTGAGGATTTCCAGGACGTTTTGCCATGGGACTTCGTTTTGCTATCAGAACCTTTCAAAGGAAACTGTAGAAATGTAGAAGCATCACATCGAATGGGATGATTCAAATGTCTACGTGAACACACCGTTTGAAATTTTGAAGAATTTTGTCGACCAACCCAACTTCAATTGGGACCATTTCTGTAAGTACGAGTAACTTTCAAGTCCAGTGGCGGCTGCTGACACTTTTCACAATCAAGTCATCAACTGCCTAAATGCACCGCAGACGAAAAATTTTTTAGTGTACGAGTTCACGAAATTTCTCAGTAGTTAAAATTTTAATCAGATGTATAAAAACAATGCAATAATCAACCCCTAACAACGTTATTATTATTGGTAGGTATTTTAATATTAATTATAATTGATATTACACCTATAATTTAAACTTGTTTTTACGCTAATTTTTTTAAGTAAAGTTATATTATTATTAATAGATTCTACTTACATAATTAAGTACATATAGTTCTAGTAGATAAAAACACACACACGAAAAATCAAATCAAATAATAGTAAACAGTCACCACTGCCAAAATGATTCAGATTTAACCTGAATGCAAATAGTTATAATCACCATCAATCATCACACCACGCGTTCGTGTTTTGTCGAGCCTAGACTATGACGTGTGTCTCCTCTACCGAACTAACAACAATCAACCGACTGTCTAACCGACTCACTAAAACATGTGCTATATTCAGTGTTGCCGCGGTACGTTTTTTGATGAGAAATTAAAAATGTTCCAATATGGTACTTTTTCCAATTAAGCATGTTTATTTAATCACTTACCCTAAATGACAGAATTTGAATTCATAATGGTACCAGCGTACCAGCAAAAATAAAATGTACCAAATGTGGTACAATGTACCACCGCGGCAACACTGCATATGGAAATCTCTGGTCTCTGGTTAGAATCTCTGGCCCCGTCCCCACTCGGCGTTGACCTAAGAGACAGAATAGGACCGTCTTCAATACAGGAAAAGTTGCTATTATACATATCTCGCTCCAGCACATAGGCAAAAAAAAAATCTTACTTTTTATCCCATTAAAAAAACGAGGTCAAATGCTGCCCTTGACCCAAGTCCCAGACCCTCGCACTATCTTCCCGGGAATTACAAAAAAACAACTAAGTACCTACCTATACATAAGTAAAGTTAATTACTGGAATTATTACATAACTATACCTAATATAATTATTATTAGTTTAGTTTATTACCTATACAGTATAAAATTACTTGAGTTGGTTAATTTATTTGGGAGGTCATTGATCAAATGATGACCTAATGGAGAAACCGCCAATGTGTCCAACAGAATATACCGAAGAAAATACTGAAAAAGTAATCTGGAGGCAGATTTGTAATTATCAGGTATTGAGCCTGAAGTTTTTGACTAAAAATGTTGATAAGCTTCATTGGCTATAATCTTAATTCATTGAGTCAGCATCAGACAGCGAATGTCAGAAAAATTTATTGTTGGTCATGCAGATCACCTAAATTGGGAGAAATTATGTAGACACCAATCGATAAGTAAATATTTTCTGAGGAAATTCCGCGGCAAAATTAATTGGAGGAAGATAATTTCCACCCAGTTTATCACCGAAGATATCATGGAAGAGTTTAAGGACCAGATTGACTGGAATTTGCTCATGAGTAAGCAAAAATTAAGTGAATAGCAAATTTTAAAATATGAAGACAAAGTGAATTGGAACAGGGATTGTTCGTTGTGTAGATCTCTCCATCGACTTCATCAAAGGAAACTTACACCGCTTAGTTTGGGATAATGTCATCCGTTGCCAGTGTCTGTCGTGTGAGTTCATTGAAGATCACATCGGTTCTATTACTTCTATTAACTGGCGTATCCTTTGAAATATAACAGCCTTCCTCTTGAGTTCATACAGAAATATTTAAAAAATTGGATATGTTTTGACTTCTGAAACACCGGCCATTTCCAGTTGTATTAATCGAAAGTGTAGGTATTGCTGAAAGATGCATTTTTCCTCTATAACGATGAATTCTGGAATAATATTAGTCACCAGGACACCTTAAACGAGGAGTTTATTCATAAATACCGAGAAAAATTAGATTGGGAAGTTCTTTGTAGTTTGCAGAAATTCGAAGAAAACTTTATTGCAGAGCACTCATCAGAATTTGTCCATTGGCTCATCGTTTGCGTTTACCAAAAATTATCGCCCAGTTTCCCTCTTAAGTTCAAAAGCGCCAATAGTGCTCGTCAAGCCACATATTACACGAGATTTTTTTCAATATATTACTGGAAACTATTTCGATTTAGCAACAGGTTTGGAGTAATATAACTATCTGAAGAATTTCGAGAAGCTTCCAAGGATGCACCAATGGATGACCGCCACGCTAACTCAATATTATCACCACTACAATTTGGTGATCAATTAGACTACTTTGATAGCGATAAAAACAATCGAAAAAATATTCGTCTGGTATCTGAAGATGAGTTCGTTTAAATGGTGCTCGGCGTGTCGGTTTGAAAACTGAAAATCAGAATTTTGCGGCAACTTTGACAACTTTATCACACTTACGACAAACTAACTAAAGGGGCATGAATTAGTGGATTTTTTTGACGAGCAGCTGTTCTTTGATTTTCAATTTTTTGATGATGACTATGATTATGATTTTTTTGTAATCGTAAACAATATAATGAAAAAATTATTGCCGATAATGCAGATCACCTAAATTCGGAGAAGTTATGTAGACACCAATCGATAAGTATAAATTTTCTGAGGAAATTCCTCGACAAAATTAATTGGAGGAAGATAGTTTCCACCCAGTTTATCACCGAAGATATCATGGATGAGTTTAAGGAGCAGATTGACTGGAATTTGCTCATGAGTAAGCAAAAATTACGTGAATCGCAAATTTTAAAATATGAAGACAAAGTGAATTGGAACAGGGATTGCTCGTTGTTTAGATCTCTCCATCGACTTCATCAAAGGAAACTTACACCGCTTAGTTTGGGATAATGTCATCCGTTGCCAGTGTCTGTCGTGTGAGTTCATTGAAGATCACATCGGTTCTATTACTTCTATTAACTGGCGTATCCTTAGAAATATAACAGCCTTCCTCTTGAGTTCATACAGAAATATTTAAAAAATTGGATATGTTTTGACTTCTGAAACACCGGCCATTTCCAGTTGTATTCATCGAAAGTGTAGGTATTGCTGAAAGATGCATTTTTCCTCTATAACGATGAATTCTGGAATAATATTAGTCACCAGGATTTTATTCATAAATACCGAGAAAAATTAGATTGGGAAGTTCTTTGTAGTTTGCAGAAATTCGAAGAAAACTTTATTGCAGAGCACTCAGAATTTGTCCATTGGCCCAGCGTTTGCTTTTACAAGAAATTTCGCCCAGTTTCCTCCTTAAGTTCAGAAAATATATCTGCTGGCCAATAGTGCTCGTCAAGCCACATATTACCCGAGATTTTTTTCAATATATTACTGGAAACTATTTCGATTTAGCAACAGGTTTGGAGTAATATAACTATCTGAAGAATTTCGAGAAGCTTCCAAGGATGCACCAATGGATGACCGCCACGCTAACTCAATATTATCACCACTACAATTTGGTGATCAATTAGACTACTTTGATAGCGATAAAAAACAATCGAAAACAATATTCGTCTGGTATCTGAAGATGAGTTCGTTTAAATGGTGCTCATCAGGGTGTCTGTTAGAAAACTGAAAATCAGAATTTTGCGGCAACTTTGACAACTTTGTCGAAGATTACCTTTATCACTTAGTTTATCACCGAAGATATCATGGAAGAGTTTAAGAACCAGATTGACTGGAATTTGCTCATGAGTAAGCAAAAATTACGTGAATCGCAAATTTTAAAATATGAAGACAAAGTGAATTGGAACAGGGATTGCTCGTTGTTTAGATCTCTCCATCGACTTCATCAAAGGAAACTTACACCGCTTATAGTTTGGGATAATGTCATCCGTTGCCAGTATCTGCCGTGTGAGTTCATTTGAAGATCACATCGATTCTATCAACTGGCGTATCCTTAGAGAAATAACAGCCTTCCTCTTGAGTTTATACCGAAATACTTAAAAAAATTGTATATGCTTTCACTTCTGAAACACCGGATATTTCCAGTTGTATTGCTGAAAGATGCTTTTTTCCGATTAACGATGATTTCTGGTATAATATTAGTCATCATCACCAGGACACCTTAAAAGAGAAGTTTATTCATAAATACAGAGAAAAATTAGATTGGGAACTTGGAAAGTTCTTTGTAGTTCGCAGAAATTCGAAGAAGACTTTATTGCAGTGCACTCATCAGAATTTGTCCATTGGCCCAGCGTTTTGCGTTTACCAAAAATTATCGCCCAGTTTCTCTCTTAAGTTCAAAAGTGCCAATAGTGCTCGTCAAGTCACATATTACCCGAGATTTTATTCAATATACTACTGGAAACTATATCGATTTGGCAACGGTTTTGGAGTAATATAACCATCTGAAGAATTTCGAGAAGCTTCACAGGATGTACCAATGGATGACCGCCACGCTAACTCCATATTACCACATAGTACCACTACAATTTGGTAATCAATTAGACTACTTTGATAGCGATAAAAAACAATCGGAAAAAATATTCGTCTGGTATCTGAAGATGAATTCGTTTAAATGGTGCTCGGGATGTCGGTTTGAAAACAGAAAATCAGAATTTTGCGGCAACTTTGACAACTTTGTCGAAGATTACCTTTATCACACTTACGACAAACTAACTAAGGGACACGAATCAGTGGATTTTTTTGACGAGCAGCTGTTCTTTGATTTTGAATTTTTTGATGATGACTATGATTATGATTTTTTTGTAATCGTAAACAATTATTATAATGAAAAAATTATTGCCGATAATGCAGATCACCTAAATTCGGAGAAGTTATGTAGACACCAATCGATAAGTATAAATTTTCTGAGGAAATTCCTCGACAAAATTAAGTGGAGGAAGATAATTTCCACCCAGTTTATCACCGAAGATATCATGGAAGAGTTTAAGGACCAGATTGACTGGAATTTGCTCATGAGTAAGCAAAAATTAAGTGAATCGCAAATTTTAAAATATGAAGACAAGGTGAATTGGAACAGGGTAGCTCGTTGTGTAAATCTCTCCATCGACTTCATCAAAGGAAACTTACACCGCGTAGTTTGCGATAATGTCATCCGTTGCCAGTGTCTGTCGTGTGAGTTCATTGAAGATCACATCGGTTCTATTAACTGACGTATCCTTAGAAATATAACAGCCTTCCTCTTGAGTTCATATAGAAATATTTAAAAAATTGGATATGTTTTGACTTCTGAAACACCGGCCATTTCCAGTTGTATTCATCGAAAGTGTAGGTATTGCTGAAAGATGCATTTTTCCGCTATAACGATGAATTCTGGTATAATATTAGTCATCAGGACACCTTAAACGAGGAGTTTATTCATAAATACCGAGAAAAATTAGATTGGGAAGTTCTTTGTAGTTTGCAGAAATTCGAAGAAAACTTTATTGCAGAGCAAATTGTCCATTGGCCCAGCGTTTGCGTTTACCAAAAATTATCGCCCAGTTTCCCTCTTAAGTTCAAAAGCGCCAATAGTGCTCGTCAAGCCACATATTACCCGAGATTTTTTTCAATATATTACTGGAAACTATTTCGATTTGGCAACAGTTTTGGAGTAATATAACCATCTGAAGAATTTCGAGAAGCTTCCAAGGATGCACCAATGGATGACCGCCACGCTAACTCAATATTATCACCACTACAATTTGGTGATCAATTAGACTACTTTGATAGCGATAAAAAACAATCGGAAACAATATTCGTCTGGCATCTGAAGATGAGTTCGTTTAAATGGTGCTCGGGGTGTCTGTTTGAAAACTGAAAATCAGAATTTTGCGGCAACTTTGACAACTTTGTCGAAGATTACCTTTATCACACTTACGACAAACTAACTAAGGGGCATGAATCAGTGGATTTTTTTGACGAGCAGCTGTTCTTTGATTTTGAATTTTTTGATGCTGATTATGATTATGATTTTTTTGTTATCGTAAACAATTATAATAAAAAAATTATTGCCGATAATGCAGATCACCTAAATTCGGAGAAGTTATGTAGACACCAATCGATAAGTATACATTTTCTGAGGAAATTCCTCGACAAAATTTATTGGAGGAAGATAATTTCCACCCAGTTTATCACCGAAGATATCATGGAAGAGTTTAAGGACAAGATTGACTGGAATTTGCTCATGAGTAAACAAAAATTAAGTGAATCGCAAATTTTAAAATATGAAGACAAGGTGAATTGGAACAGGGTAGCTCGTTGTGTAAATCTCTCCATCGACTTCATCAAAGGAAACTTACACCGCGTAGTTTGCGGTCCGTTGCCAGTGTCTGCCGTGTGAGTTCATTGAAGATCACATCGATTCTATCAACTGGCGTATCCTTAGAAAAAATACCAGCCTTCCTCTTGAGTTCATACCGAAATACTTAAAAAAATTGGATATGTTTTCACTTCTGAAACACCGGCCATTTCCAGTTGCATTCATCGAAAGTGTATTGCTGAAAGATGCATTTTTCCGATATAACGATGATTTCTGGTATTAGTCACCAGGACACCTTAAACGAGAAGTTTATGCATAAATACCGAGAAAAATTAGATTGGAAAGTTCTTTAATTGTAGTTTGCAGAAATTCGAAGAAAACTTAATTGCAGAGCACTCATCAGAATTTGTCCATTGGACCAGCGTTTGCTTTTACCAGAAATTATCGCCCAGTTTCCCCCGTAAGTTCAAAAGTGCCAATAGTGCTCGTCAAGCCACATGTTACCCGAGATTTTATTCAATATATTACTGAAAACGATATCGATTTGGCAACAGTTTTGGAGTAATATAACCATCTGAAGAATTTCGAGAAACTTCACAGTATGCACCAATGGATGACCGCCATGCTAACTTCATGTTATCACCACTACAATTTGGTAATCAATTAGACTACTTTGATAGCGATAAAAACAACCTGAAGAAATATTCGTCTGGTATGTGAAGATGATGACTAACCAAAGCTAGGAGTGTGACATACTTTGCAGTTGGTTTAAATGGTGCTCGGGGTGTCGGTTTGAGAAATCAGAATTTTGCGGCAACTTTGACAACTTCGTCGAAGATTACATTTATCACACTTACGACAAACTAACTAAGGGGAATGAATTAGTGGATTTTGTTCACGAGCAGCTGTTCTTTGATTTCGAATTTTTTTATGATGACTATGATTATGATTTTTTTGTAATCGTAAACAATTATAATAAAAAAATTATTGCCGATAATGCAGATCACCTAAATTCGGAGAAGTTATGTAGACACCACTCGATAAGTATAAATTTTCTGAGGAAATTCCTCGACAAAATTAATTGGAGGAAGATTATTTCCACCCAGTTTATCACCGAAGATATCATGGAAGAGTTTAAGGACCAGCTAGATTGACTGGAATTTGCTCATGAGTAAGCAAAAATTAAGTAAATCGCAAATTTTAAAATATGAAGACAAAGTGAATTGGAACAGGGACTGCTCGTTGTTTAGATCTCTCCATCGACTTCATCAAAGGAAACTTACACCGCGTGGTTTGGGATAATGTCATCCGTTGCCAGTGTCTGTCGTGTGAGTTCATTGAAGATCACATCGGTTCTATTACTTCTATTAACTGGCGTATCCTTAGAAATATAACAGCCTTCCTCTTGAGTTCATACAGAAATATTTAAAAAATTGGATATGTTTCGACTTCTGAAACACCGGCCATTTCCACTTATATTCATCGAAAGTGTATTGCTGAAAGATGCATTTTTCCGCTATAACGATGAATTCTGGAATAATATTAGTCACCAGGACACCTTAACCGAGGAGTTTATTCATAAATACCGAGAAAAATTAGATTGGGAAGTTCTTTGTAGTTTGCAGAAATTCGAAGAAAACTTTATTGCAGAGCACTCAGAATTTGTCCATTGGCCCAGCGTTTGCTTTTACAAGAAATTTCGCCCAGTTTCCTCCTTAAGTTCAGAAAATATATCTGCTGGCCTATAGTGCTCGTCAAGCCACATATTACCCGAGATTTTTTTCAATATATTACTGGAAACTATATCGATTTGGCAATTTCGTCGAAGATTACATTTATCACACTTACGACAATCTAACTAAGGGTCATGATTTATATTTATATTTATATTAGTGGATTTTGTTAACGAGCAGCTGTTCTTTGATTTTGAATTTTTTGATGATGCTGATGTTGATGTTGATGTTGAGGATTACGATGACGATGACGATGACGATGACGATGACGATGACGATGACGGTGACGGTGACGATGACGATGACGATGTGATGATGGTGATGATGATGATGATGATTATGATTATGATTACGATTTTTTATAATCGTTAACAATTATAAAATAAAGTTAATGCTCCTAATTTATGCTCTATGATATTGTGCAAATATGTTTAGGTATAATTATTATTTTAAAATTTGTCGAAATAGATTTTTAAAATTATAAAATTAAGTTAATATGCTCTTAATTTATGCTCCATGATATTGTGCAAATATGTTAAGGTATAATTATTATTATTTTAAGATTTGTCGAATACATATTTTTAAAATTATAAAATAAAGTTAATGCTCTTAATTTATGCTCCATGATCTTGTGCAAATATGTTATAATTATTATTTTAAGATTTGTCAAATATAGATTGTTAAAATTGTTTTGTGATTTCTTTCTCTCAACTTCTTATAAATAGGTACCTACCTAATAATAGCCCTGGACTGGGTAACAAAAGATCTAATCGTCTTTAGCAAAGATAGAATTTTGATATTTGTTTATGCCTACGGAGTGACAATTAAAACATTGTGATAAATAAAAAATAAATAAAGCTGTCATTATTCATATGAAGTCGATTGCATGGTCTACGCAGCTTCCAAAAACTTTCCATCCAGAGGAGCGAGACGAGAGCAGACATCTAGTTAATCAACAGATGTTTAAATGAAGATTTAACACCAAATTTTTTCAAGCTCTCCTGATGATGGGTGATCGTGCCCGAAACCGATAGACAGACTTTTAATAAAAAAATTCATACCCATTGACCTACAATACCGTTTTTATTCATTCATCGTTGTGGCAACTAATTGTCATTGTCATTATAATTAAAACCGCCTGATCAGTCAGTCTATAATATGGTAGTCATGTCACATTTGACATTAAAAAAAAATTAATTAGTTTTCAAGGCCAACTTTCATTTTTCTCCATACCTGTTGTTATTTTCATGTCAACCGCTATAATTAAAATCAAGGAATATAATAAATGTCAAGGAAACCATAAATCTATCACATTTGGATATTTTCCAAATAAAATTAAAAAAAAAAATTAAAAATATGTTTTATTCAGTAATGAACAATTTTGGAAATATTTCCTAAACGAGGCCTGATTTTGGAAAAAGTTATTCGTTGTTTTATGCTTAAATACGATTTTATAAAAAACAAAATAACATAAAATAGGTGGTCCCATTGTTAAATGATAATATGAGCAATTTAATTAGAGGCTGGAAGCAAATAAAATCAATTTATACAAAGATTAGAGGAATATTTAAAGTAAGAACATTATCTATGTTGATGGATAAAATTTAATAAAATATAATATCATCAGTCATTATTATATCTGTTTGAGTCTACACTGTGTCTCTTGGATTTCTGGACATAGGGAATTCCCATGTTAAAATAAACTATTGGAAATATTGGCTCCCCTAATTATTTTACAGTAAAATATCAAATGTAAAACTGCTTAAGGAAAAAAAGCTGCTTCTTATGCTACAATTGCATTTTCATTTGGTTCATCCGTTTTCGAGAAAATCAGGAAAAACTTAACGGTTTTTCGTAGTTTTTCAAGGTTGCTTTGCTTTTGACAGACAATGCTAAAAATTATTAATTATTGTCAATAACTGATTGTTTAAAAGTAATTCATTCATTATTAAAACTTTAAGTGGCAAAGTATTACTTTTTAAAGGAAAACTTTATAAAAATGAATTATTGAAGAAAAACCATTGCACCAAAACACCATTGAAGAAAAAGTTAAATTTATTGACATTACTCTGGCAATTGCACTTAGAAATATTAGAGATTTATTATTATCTTACTAGCATTATCTGTCAAAAGCAAAGCAACCTTGAAAAACTACGAAAAACCGTTTTGTTTTTCCTGATTTTCTTGAAAACGGATGAACCAAATGAAAATCCAATTATAGCATAAGAAGCAGATTTTTTTCCTTAAGAAGTTTTACATTTGACATTTTACTGTAAAATAATTAGGGGAGCCAATATTTACAATAGTTTATTTTAACATGGGAATTCCCTATGTCCAGAAATTCAAGAGACACAGTGTATAATAGATCTTCTATTTGGCGGTTTTAATTAAATTAGTTTAAATTATTAAATTAATTGGGTTGATCAAGTGTGGATCCATTGTTTAATGATGGTTAATTTGGTGAAATAAAAGGTCCAAAAATCCATAAAACTAGTGTATAATTAGATTGAGGCTCAAAAATCTCATCATCAGGCTCCCTGTATCAGCAACGTAAGAAAACAACGTCAGTTACCACATAAATGACAAACTAAGAAAATTCAAATGCACATTACTGGCACGATTGAATTATCTATATCTGATAATATGTCAAGTTAAAATAAAAAGTAATAGACGGAGAGCTGGCGGCCGCGAGGTAGGTACTATGATCGTACCTCCGGATGGAATTTTGTGAGGTGGTTGGCGGAACCATCAACAAGTGTCATCCGCAAGGATTCAACACAAAACCTCTGCAAAAGACACGTCAGACGACTCAAAGTCGAAAAAAAATTTTACTCAAAAAATGTTCGTACCTCCGGCTGAGAATTTACGTATTACTTGTTTCAAGGTCATAGATGAAGTATGTAATTCGCTAGATGGCTAGCTCATTGCTAAAGTGGTGACAGATGTCCTCAAACATGTAATTTTTTTTCAAAATTTTTTTTGTTACCTCCGTCTGACATTCTTACATATTGTCTCAGAGAGACCTTTTTGAACACAAATAATAATTGCCAGACGAAAAGGCCCCTGCGATATCCCTCTGCAAAGCCGCGAAATTACTGCCCGCATCAAACTTGTGATTTTTTTTTCACAATTTTTTTTTGTTACCTCCGTCTGACATTCTTACATCAAACCGTAAATCATCGTCCATCTCGACAATGATTGAATCAAAATATTTTCTACCCTCCGAGTAATCTCGAGAGGCTATAGCAAATTAATTCAGACCACAAAACACGTTTAGGTTGTTTTATAATGAGATTAAGTCACTATAAGGAAAACATTTTCAGTACACGCACATTAGAACTAACATTTTACGTTTGAAGAAAATGAAAATATTGACTATACGGGAAAAACAACTTCATGAGGTTAGTGTTAAAAATTATTACTTACTGTGGTGAATAAATAATTTATGCAGCATAGCGAATCTCTGACAGGAAAATTTAAGGAAAATCTAGACTATTCTATAAAAGTAAATTGAACAAATATTTTTAATGCTTGGTTATTTTATTGGAAACTTTAATCACAATCTTCGGTAATTTTACAAACTACACACTTTCTTTTAAACTCAATTTCAGCACAGATAATAGAAACTCCACTGTTATGTCAAACCGACGAATCTAACTTAAATTTCCACTGTGCTAATATAGCACCAAAAGCGGACTCCGACCACGACGTGTGGTCCGGCATTTCCCAGCCTGGTATCGCAGATTATCATAATATGTGTTCAAAAAGGTCTCTGAGATAATGTGTAAGAAAGTCAGACGGAGGTAACAAAAAATTGTTTTGAAAAAAAATTACATGTTTGAGGACGTCTGTCACCACTTTAGCAGTGAGCTGGCCATCTGGCGAATTACATACTTCATATATGACCTTGAAACAAGTAATACGTAAATTTTCAGCCGGACGTACGGACATTTTTTGAGTAAAATTTTTTTCGACTTTGAGTCGTCTGACGTGACTTTTGCAGAGCTTTTGTGTTGAATCCTTGCCGATGACACCTGTTGAAGGTTCCGCCAACCACCTCACAAAATTCCAGCCGCCGCCAGCTCTTAGTCTATAATATTGTATAATTTAAGAGCTAATAGAGAAAGGTTTCTCAAAGGAGATCTTGGAGTAGAACGCTCTAATTTTGCATCATATAGCAACAGTTAAAATTCAAATAGATGCCATTCATTGAAAAAATATAAAAAGGACTAAAATTGTAAAAATATGTAAAAATAGAAAACATAAAACACACAGGTCTAGCTAAAAACGAAGGCTACTATCGGAACTGAAAGATAAAAATATTACAAAAACTAAAATTAATTAAAATTCATTTAGCGTAATAATAAGATATTTGTGGCGCTATCCAGTGAGCATTAAAAAGTATTAAAAAAATTAATATGATCACTAAATTACCTATTAATGGTCACTAAAGGTAACTGTACGAGAGGGAAGAGTGCTTTATAAGACAAAAATAAAACAAAAATCAAAGCTGAAAACTACAATACATGCAGTAATGTAAATGAAAACTGTATGAGAGGGAAGTAAGTACTGTAATATAAGTTATTTACGTCATAAGTCCGATAAGCCAGATGTTACAGTATAAGTGTCATGTTTATGGAAGGGCGACGTCAGGAACCGAGTCCAGAATTTGGCGACGAATACTGTAACATCGCTTACCGGACGTATGTCGTACAACATTTTATTTCATATACAGTGGGTATTATAAAGGCTCATTAAGCTAACGGGCTGATTTCTGGTTTCTAAAAAAGTTGCATATTTTACGTGGAAAATATAGCAATTTAGTGATTTTCGTCATGAAAGGGATTCCAAAAATGTTAATAAAAATACTTTGACGTCCATATTAGTCAAAAACGAGCACAGAAATCTGCCCGTTAGCTTAATGGGCTTTTATAATATTGGCTGTTAGTGTTATTGTTTACATTCAAAAATTTTTTATATCAACAAAAAATTTGCACTCTCTGTAGCAGTTTTGTTTAATACGGACTCTAGCGTTCTAATGAATTTGACACTATAGTCGTATGCATGGCAACTGCTTTGTGGACGCATGGCGTCTGATCTGACATTTGTTTGACCAATCAAAGAATTTTTTTCATTTTGATATCCAATGTGATTGGTGTATGTATCAGTCTTTCAAAAATTTACCGAACTGAGTACTGTAATGTTCAATTTACCGGACTCAAATTAAGAATGTAAGTATAGGTGATACAAGTATGAAATAATACAAATAAACAATGTAAAATAAAAATGAAATCTGTAATAAAATGGTATGGTCTTTAACTAGGTAAGTCTAGTCCAGGGAAATTCAAGTATGTTAGGAAATAAGTAAAAATATGGTCTTGCGTACAAATGATGCGTCTAAGAGTCTATATTGTAATATACTTTTTTCGATATTAGATTTTTTAAGCGATCGCTATAAGAATTATGACCTGTAATCTTCATCAGATTCGCTAACAATGTTTAACGTAATAAATTTTTTTTTAACCTTTTCACGTAGTATGTTTATAGATAAAGAAGAGGGTTTTTACATTTTTGATACCATCATACTATCGACAGGCAAAAGTTTCTGAATACCAACATCAAGGTCTTTCAGCCGATTCCTGCACGGACTTATTGCTGGACCGATAAGATTTTAAAATTAACTAATTAACATTTTTTCCCTTTCGGAACCCTAATTAAAAATTGAAAAGTTGTTTAATCTAGCAACCAGAATTATTTTATTTAAAAAAAATGGCCGATCTTCTGGATTAGGAATATGTAAAAACAACTTTACTTCGAATATATTAAAAATAGCTCTCAAGACGTAAAAATTAAAAAAATATATATTATTATTAATTTGATACAAAGTTTGCATTTTAGAAGTGTTTGTATGATAGTTCAAAGGTCAAATAAAACAAGCGTTCATCTTTGCGATACCTAAATGTTTTAAATTTTATTCTTTGTAAATAAACACAAGACGTTCAAATTTAACTACAATTTTTGTACTGTAAAGTCAAACATCCTGTATTTAAAAATTCAGTCATGTTACCTTCAATTTTAACACAACTTAAACAAAATCACTTTATCAGAAATACTATTCACTCGATTTCTTTTAAAAATATGAACAATAGTTATTGATTGGAAATATAATAAATAAATTACATGTTGTACACATAAGAATGAATGCATCTAAATAAAATCAGTCTTACTGATTTTACAATTTCAAAATAACAAATCACAAAATGCTGTATTAGTCCTTTGATAACAATGACGATAACAAACGGGTTTCTTCAATCTTATCTGAATAAGAACCTATCACCAGAAATAATTATTTTTCCACCCCCATCCTCCATAACCTCCATAACCTCTTCCGCTCCAGCCACCGTATCCGCCACCGTAAGAGGGATAGTATCCTCTCCTCCATCCCCCGCCGTAACCGCCATATCCACCATAGCCTCTATATCCACCATATCCTCCATATCCACCATATCCTCGATAGCCGCCATAACCTCCGTAACCTCTACGGTAGCCTCCCCAGAATGTGTTAGCAGTGTCAAGGTCCTGTCCTTCTTCGTTCTGGGTAACACCAGGTTCCAGGCTTTCTTCATCCTTGCGTTCCGTGGCAACGACTGCGGGGACAGCAGCATCGACAGAGGGGTCGTCGGAAGGCTGAATATTTTCGCTTACTGGTTCAACGGGAAGCGCCAGGAACGTTGGTAGTAGGCAGACAGCTAACAGCAACCTTACATGCTGTAAAGAAAATAGACAAATTAAAAAAATATTCTTTTATGTTTTCGGTGATTATTCAAAAATTAAACGTAGTATCCAAAACCTTAGAGCAGATTCAGAATATGAATTACTGTATTATCACGAAAACCTGAGTGTGTTTGAACTGATAAGTGAAAATGAAAAATTATAAATAATGTAATAAAACTCCGCCAATTCTCTCTACTTTCCGTTCTCGCGTACCTAGGTAATAACAGATTATAGCAATTAAGGCATCAAGGGCGCTATTACGATAACGCGCGACGTCAATCGAGAGCACTTAATTCTTATAACGCCCATGGTGCCTTCAACGTTTAATGTCTGACTAGTTTTATGATTTGAATCTAGATAGATATTACTAAGGTTATTATCCAACATTTTTTGTAAATTCTATCTAGATTGAAATTATAACATTAGTGGGGCATTAAACGTTGAAGGCTGGGTTGAAAGCATAGAATGTATGGGTGTTATAAGGATGATAGCCCTCGGTTGACGTGCATCCCTCAGGCCAGAGATCCTCGGGATGTACACTGCGGACCTCGCGCGTTATCATTACAATAACGCCCATGATACTGTAATTACTATTAGAACATATCTTGGATACATAAAGGTCACAGCATTGAGTATAATGCAACAACCCTCTTTTCATGTAGTGAGGTTTTAATGGCAATTGTTAACAAATAAGCAAATACTGTTTCAATTATTATTGATCTTACAAAAATTGATTATTGGCGTTGAGTCAACGATTAGAAAAATTAGAAAAAATAAGCTTGTTGTTGATTTGTCCTTGGTATAAAGAAGAAAGAAGAAAGTGAACAAATGATGAATTAATCAATTTGATCGTTCATGAGAATGTCTTGTAGGTTCTTTAAATGTTTGTGTATGAGAATAGCAACTGAATTTTTAATTTAAAATTATATCCTTAATGGTAAAGCTAATTTGATGCAGTGAGCAGTTTTGTTTATGAACGCCTGAACCCACAACATGTCAGAATAGAAACAATAGCAGAGTATTTTTTACAACCGTCACGGTTTTTCTCAAAATTAGGTTTTTGGGGTCTTTAAACTCACTGTTTCACAGCAGTGTGTCCCAGATTGGTGATGCATGTATTAGGATCTAGGTTGTTTAACAAGATCGGGAAATTTTTAGAGAATTTTATATGGCTTATCTGAAACTGTTCGTCAAACAGTCATGGCTATCTTAGATTTTGGGGTATTTTGAAGAAACTAGGTTGATGTTTCCATTCCAACCATCAGGAAACCCACAACTATTCATCAAACAATAAAAATGAAAACAAATAAATAAAATAAAAACACAGCTCACAAACAAATCCACATATTAAACCACATACGAGACAAATACAATAGAGAAGACAGAGCACAACTAAAACTGAAATGGATAGTAAAGATTTTTTTTCCTGCAAAATAAAGACTTAAAGAGCAATAATTATTAAATGGGTGATTAAGGTGCCAGTTAACATTGAAACGTTTCAAATTTTTTTTTGGTCATTTTTTGTAACGAAATTCTTTAATTTCGTACTAAAGAACTTTAAATACTAAGAAAAGGAAATCCAATTATTTACGTAACTACTATTTTGAAGATAGGCTTTCTTCCTATACAGAAATTTTCCCAAAATTCGTAGTACCTTTACATCATGTCCAAAGTTATCTATTCACTATTGCTTACTTTGTTATTATTGGAGTTACGAAGTCGGTTAAACCAGAAAACAAGAAGAAATTTTACCGCGTATTACAATGGTGAAAGCAGATAAACTGTGGAAAAATAACAGAAACTAACGTGTTTGATATTGTCAGTTTCTTCGAGTGGTAACATTTGCTACGCAAATTGTCTTAACTATAGGAATTTTCACAAAACATCGAGTTTGTCTAATCAAGTCAAACTGGAACAGATTTTGTAACTCTAACTTGGAATATTAGTTTTAAAAACCTCTTTGTAAGTAGGTAATAGGTAGGTACTTACCTAATAAAAACCATGAGCATTGAATACTTATGTAGGTAAAGAAAAATCTGAGACAAACATTTATTTAGGAGCTCCAATTTTCAGGAAAGACACAGGTAATGTATGCCTCTAATAACGTATCTCATCTAATCCAAACATTACCAGCAGAGTAATATTAAACATTAATTACCCAATAAAAAAAAACTAAAGCGGCTCCAAATATTGTGGGATTTAAATCCTTTTAAATTTGATTTCCGATTCAATATTTCTATTTCTTTTGATATAGTTGGCCAAAAGTAAGTGGAGAAGAGTAGTTAAGTAGGTACACAGCTTCTATCTCGAAAATAGCTTTATATGTTGATAAATAAATACCTTTATTTATTATTGAGAAACTGCTTTTTTATATTTCTCTTTTGGGAAAACTTACTTCAAAATAGAACATTTTTTAACGAAATTCGAGTTTCGAGCAATCGAATTAAACTGGAATACCTTGGAAGTATTAACTTAGAATCTATTGAAAGGTATCAGGCAAAAATAACAGTAAGAAACTCGAGGAATAATTATTATTCTAGTCTGAAAATGAATGCCACAGTTACGTATTATTTAACCCAAAAATTGTGGAGTTGCAAGATCTTGAAAATTCTTTCTTTCGATAAATGTTATAAATAACTTTTGTGAGAAAAATATTCAAGAAATTATTGTCTATCAAAATACATTCCACGTAGGTACCTAAATTTGTTTACGCGCCAACTACCACGAATGTTTTAAAAGTATCCTTTGAATATCGAAAATGTGATAAGATATACAGAGTGAGTCAAATTCGAGCTACATACATCATTGGGATCTCGGGAACTATAGAATAGATACAGACTCGGTTACATTGGGCAAAGCTGCTAAATAGTAATCTGAGAAAAACATTTAGTAATCTCCGATTGTTTTCGAAAAAAAAGCGAAATACACTGAAATTTTTGAAATTTTAAATTCTAACTTGACCTTTTTGAAAATATATTAAAAAACTGAAAACTCATTCTCATTATATGTATATGTAATTTATGTAATTATATGTAATTAATCATTAATATGTAATAAGATTGAGGGCTACACGTTTCGAATTTCCGCTGCCATCATCGACTTTTTTTTTAATACTAACCTGGATTTTTTTTTCTTGATTTTGGAAGGAAATGGCATCCTTTAATTTATCTTTTCAGTTTATTTTATTTTCTGACGTTTGCAAATTCCATAAAAAAATGAATATGGTTCTGGATTGGAAAAAAAAAAACAAATAAATTCATTTTCCTTTCTATACTTTTGTAAAGAAAGTAAATTATTAGCGAGGACGGCAGCGCGGTGGTTTATACCTCTGACTGAAACCGTTAACGCTGCCACCGTCTGAGGTTCAATTCCCAGCCCGGCTTGGTTGTGTACTTATATAACTATTTATTTTTTTACAAATGTGTCTGTGATTGTATGAGCTTGTTTTCGAATCCAAATTACCAGAGTGGAGCGACTATGTCTTACCTACAATTTTAAGACCGATGTTACATATTTTTATATATAAAAAGTAAATTATCTATTATAAATTTACTCAAGAACCGTACATATTGATTTTTTTAAATGAAATTTTCAAATCTCTGAAAAGAAAAAAAACTGAAAGGAATAAATTACGAGCACCATTTCTTTCCAAAATAAAGAAAAAATAAATCAGGTCCATATAGTAAAAAAAGTTAATGTTGGCAGCGTATATTCGAAACATGTACTTAACCCTCAATCTTATTAAATATGTATATTTTGATAGCAAATAAAAATTGGGCCGTGAGTGGCTTTTCACTTTCTTCGAAAATTCTCGGAGATATTATAGCTAAATGTTTTTCTCAGATTAATTGAGCTTTAAATCTAGCTACTTTGCCCCAATTTAACCGAGTGCGTATCTCTTCTAGTTTCCTAGAACTCAATGATCTAGCTTGAATTTGACTCACCCTGTATAAGTGATTTTATAAATTAATCAGTGCAATTTTTTAAAGCGGTTTTATCGAAAACAGCTCATTTTATTGCGATACACCATTATAAACTTTTCTGAGGATTTTTTTTATTATACGTACCAAAGTGTGTATGTAATAATATGCTCTCAAAATACAAAATATATTTTTAACAAAAAAGTATGGAAAAATGAGTCAGTGTATGCATGAAACTCTGTGATCTTTTGGGTTCACGTCAATTTTAAAACAAAATTAGAAAATTATATAAGATAAATGTCACACGCTCACCCAATTTAAAAGGATTTGCCAACATAAAAGTTAAAAAGGCAAAACTCATACTTAAATGCCATTTTCCAGTTTTCGGAAAAACGTTTGTAAAAACTTGATATGTAGGTATGCATAAATTTGTTCAAGTACTTAGGTACAGTCAACCACCAAGCATTTTGTTAATCATTATAATATGGTCAGGTCAGGTTATGGTTTTACGGCACAATATCTGAAAACCAACTTGAACAGGAATTTCGAAAAATCACAAATTTTTAGTTCCGATCTGATTTTTCTCGAATTTGATTTCTACATAATGACTTTATTTGGAGTCACCGTTCTATAACTGTATAATCTTGTCTAAAAGAAACTGCTTTGAAAATGAAATAATGAAAATAAGAGCAGATTTATTTTTTAGTTGTTGGTTTAACCTGAGACAAAATTAACAAAACGTATTTATTGAAGTCCTATTTTTTGTACCGATTGTATTAAAATCTCTTTCCTAAACGTTTTAGAGCCACTTTTGAAATTTTTATTTACAAATATGCGTGATCTTCATTATCGCCAAGCGAGAAAAAATATTCTATAAACTAGTTCAAGAAGATATCGACAGATATTCAAGTAAGGTACCTACAACTGACTCAGAATATAATACCAAAAATCGCTAAAAAAAGCTCACAACTTTTATATTGTTCCCAATTTTTTTTCAAAAGTGCGGTTCGCGAGACTTTTGTGACTAAATAATTTTAAAACTAGATATAATACAAATCAGACCATCAAGTATATCGTGCTACAGTTTCTATTTAACAAAAATATTTTTTGTTTGTAAAATCTAATACAAAAGCGACTATACATATATAGCAAGACGGTTTTACTGATTTTCATATTGATAAAGGCACCTACCTCAAAACTACTCTAAACGGGGAGCCAGTACGTATTTTTGTTTCTGGCACCTCCAATAAAAATCGAAAACTTATTAGGTACCAGACGATCAATTTATAAAAATTAAATTTAATAAAACTCCTGTCACAAAAATGTGCACGTAGGTAAGTATGTGTCCCTTCAACACCAGAACAAAACATGAAAACAACAATAAGAAAACAAACAAACACAATTGACTTACATTATTTGAAACCCCCATCTCAACTCGTCGGGTTGCAGAATTCACTAGCAATAAGTTTTCTTAAAATATACTTCTAGAAGTGCTGAAGCCTTGCTTTATATATGTACTCCGGAGTGCGGGGCTGATGACCGCACTAGGCCATGGCTGATGGGCGCTGGTGCTGGTGATGGTGGTCAAGGCTACGTCCATGGATGAGTTCGGAGAGACCCATGACGCCAGCACACGGGCATATTATTACGTTCTACGTTCGCGACTTGTCCGTGGATATGGTGCTAGGTCAATGGGCCCTTGAGGCAGGTGTTGCAATTTTCTAACTGTTTCAACTGCATCTAAATTCATATTATAGATTGGAATGTCATCACATCTTGAGCATATTTTAAACCATTCCTAAAATTTAAAAATGTTGTGTTCCAATATTTACTTAATGAGTCCTCAGCAAATATTTTCATTATACTCCACCTCTCTCTGATTTCATATTTGTGTACATATTTCATTATTTAATGTTAGTGCGTATGTCCGATATTTTTGTAATTTATATATGTCGTCCTTATTGTCATCCAAAATAAAAAATATCAATTAAATAAATTTAATAACACTAATCTTATTATTTGTTAGTGCATTGTTTGACTTTTCTCAAATATAAAAAAAATATGCAAATAAGGGTAGGTACTTACCTACACCTCTATTTTGATGTTAGAATATTTTATTACGCGATTAAAAATTTACACTTATTTGTCTTTGCTTTTGTAAATAATATTGTAAGAGAATAACTAAATAAGTACCTACTAGAATAAATAAAAAATAAGGCACTCCTTTGCTTACATGTATTTTAATTACAATTTCCTCTTCGATGTGTGGATAAGGTTTTCACGGCCGGCTTCCATTGAAATCGTAATTATTGGTTCCTAGCTGTTGTGCCGTGGTACATGGAGATTTTCTCCGAACGTTTCGTCTACAGCTGCGATACACATCATCAACGGTTGTCAATCAGTTCAATTACGATTTCAATTTCCTCTTGGTTGGGAAGATAATTTGTTATACGTAAATATTGTTTTAAGTGTCGTGATGTAACTCGACACGTTGTCAAATACTACCCTCGTCCTTACTCGGGACTCGGGTAATTAATGCTTGACAATATGTTTCGTGAAAACCTGTGTGATTTTTAATAATCACGAGTTCACTAACTTGTTGTATTCATTAGATTAGGTATAATAATAGGGGTAGTAAACCACCCCTATTGGATATAAATGTTAAAACAAGCATTTAAATTTTTTTTATTGAACTTTATTTAAACTTTTAAAAACTGCAAAAAACAGTTCACCGGTTTTTTGACTAGAACTTCTTCAATTTTGATGCTAGAACAATTTTTCAAAAAGTATTTTAAAGGTATATACAAGACCTACAGTGGAACTAGTGGAGTAATTCATTTTTTTTCCACCCTTATTCTGGAAAGTGGCAAGGATTGAAGGATTCGAAAATGGTACTAGTCAACCACTAGCCACAACTTTTGAGAGCCATAATGTCCCTCAATTTCACACCTACGAAAAAACCTTAAATAAAAATTTCCAGTGAAAAAAAACTTCTTGGTAGCTTGTAACTTTTACATAATATGCCTTATTTTTTGATTTATATTGAAAAAAAGAACAAAATTTTTATAGAAATTTCAAAAACTTTTTCTGACTTTAAATTGTTATTTTTTCAAAATTAAGGCTTTAAGGCAAAATTAAAATTAAGGTAAACTCATAGAATTTACTAACATTATATTAAGGAACTGAATTGTAGAAGGGCTAACAAATATTTCAAATTGGAGTGGTTTTGAAGGGGTTGTTTGACCGTTTTTTCTACGAAAAAACTCGGCGTCTATCTTATTTTCGTGATAACTCGGTCAGTTTTTATGCTAGGACCTTTCATAAAAAATAAAAATGAAGGGTTTTTAAAGCACTATCAAAAACTTTGTACCTATCAGTTTTTATAAAAAAATCGATCATTTTTTTATAATTTGAGATTGAATGTTTCGATTTTTACTCCAAAAGCAAAATTTGACTTTTAATAAACCATTACTCAGTTAATAATAGGTTTGGAGCAATCATAGACAAAACCATTCTGTTTGTTTTTTTATTAGCTATAACTTTGTTTATTGTGGTCTTAGCGATAAAGCTCAAACTTTTTGAGATATTCGTGAAAAACCGTTCAAAAACGTGGTAAAAAATCGAAATTTCTATCGCAAATATCTCAAAAAGTAGAAGCTCTAGGAAAAAAGTTTATGAAAGAAAAATGACTTAAAATTAGTGGATATATTGATTTCTACAGTAATTTTTAACAACCAATTTTTCACCCCTGAGAAGGGGTGGTTTTCACCCCCTCGGTAAAAGCAACCAACGGCATTGGAGAGACTTTGAAGCAGAGGGCATGGACTACCTAAATTTAAATTTTTACAATTATTTTAGGAAGTGTTCTATAGAATTTCTAGCCAAAACGGGGCTGTACTGGACTATAACGCGAATAATAAAATGTAGAAAATCCTAGCCGAAACGTCACATTTGTAATGTTTGGTTGGAATTTATAAGGAAAATGCATGATTGGTGATTAATTTATTATTATAATGTCGGTAGAAACCACCAAACAGTTTGCATGGCAACATGCCTCATCGACCAATGAAACACGAGTCATGATTATCGTTGTAGTCAATTCACCGTGCTTGACTATCGGGAGATATTACAGTCACGAGGAAGTATAGGGATATCGTTTGCCGCCAGATCCAGAACCAATCCAGAACCACCGGGAGTGAGCCATTGTTCCTTAACTAGTTTAAAAGCTTAAGAGCTATGTGGCAAGTCTGCAAAAGAGTAGCATATTGGCAGCTGGAAAACCCAGACGATTGATATTTACCGCAAAACTCATTCTGCTCACTATTCATTCAGTAGACATCACCAAATGATATATTTCCACTCGCTTAAGTTTCCAGCAGCAATTCAGTTCATAATCTAGATTTTGGTATTTGTTTATCTTCTTTGTTTTAGTCTTCTTGATGTTTATGTGACAGAGACACAGCTATATCTACAGGGTGTATCTAAATAACACCGACAAAATTTAAGGGATGATTCTTTGGTAAACAATAAACAAAAAATTTCCTATTAACGTGGGTCTGGAAATGCATGCACTCTTTTTGAGATACAGAGGGTGTCAAAAAAATATTATTTTGTTGAGTTTTTTTGAGATATCTCGGTAACCGTATATACTGGGCAAATTGATATTTTAAAAGCACACTCTTAACCGCCAATGTTTTCTACACCATTTTCGAGAAAAATGGGCATTTACGATGAAAAACTCGTTTTGAATGTTGCAAGACAAGTATCCTAAATTGGAGGGCAAAAAACTTCACTCAATCCTTAGATCTCCGCAAGAAGTGGCACATGAAAAAATTGAATTAGCATTAAAAAAGTAGCTAATATCAATGATAAGACATTTACACAACTGTATCTCAAAAACGGTGCTTTTCTGCACACACGTTAATAGAATTAAATTTTTTGACCAAAGAATCAGCCTTAAATTTTTTCGGTGTTATTTAGATACATCCTATATAATCACACTAAGTTGATTTATGGATGAGTACTAGGTATATTCGGTCAGTTGTAATTGACAGTTCGTCAGTCACTATTGATCGATCCCAATAGAGTACCTCATTCGCAGACTCCAGAACAGGGACAGTAATAAGTAATAAGGTATAAGGTGCTGATGTCTCATAAAGAAGTTTTTATCCTACCCCATAAGAAAATTGAACTTTCTCGACTGCATGCCCCCGGAGAAAGTGCCACTTTTCCTGCCTAGGCGGTAAAATTATTTTTATATTTTCACGCTAGAGGGCCACCCAATTGCAATTGAATGCTATTTCCAGAGGGAACCAATAGCAAGCAAGCTTATAGCTGTATGTCAATCTGTCAATGTCAATAGACCAGCAAGACCCAGCAAATTAAATACTAATAGTGAGGTACTGATGTCAAATTTATCCAAACAAGGAATTTCTTTCAATAATAATTATTGTAATATTCAAAATTCAACGTTCACTATTAATGTTATCCATAAATAAATAAATAAATTACTGATTGTAATTTAACTAATCTACGCTTACTGATAGTAATTAAGCAAACATCATATGTAGGTATTCAATAAATTTTCTTTCAAAACAAATTTTTTTCAAAAAAAAAATTATTATTATTGTGTAGGATAAAAAATTATGTGTAAACCACGGCGGTAAAGTGTCTTTTCAGGCCTCAAGAAGTGGCCAGCCTCGGCTGCGCCTCGCCTGGCCATATCTTCTTGAGGCCTGAAAAGTGCCACTTTACCGCCTAGGTATACAATATACTATTGTATTTAATTGCTAGCCGTTGATAAATTAATTTTTCCACCGGGTTATGCCTGCCTAAGTAGGCTGACTGCCAGAGCAGGGCAGGCAGAAGTATATAGTTCTCCCACGTTTTGCGCACTGTGTGACAAGATTCAGTATCATAGCCCTCTGGATGTCCGAGAAGGTGTTTTTGGGTAGTCCCAGCTTGGCGATGCTCTCGTGCAGGGTTTTAGACACGACATCGGTTGATGACATAATAACTGGGACGATTTCAATATTTTTACTGTGCCACATCTGTTTAATCTCAATGGCGGGATCCGTGTATTTAGCCAGTTTCTTCTGGTGTTCGTTGAGAAGGTTGTAGGTATTCGATACGGCTACGTCGACGAGAAGAACTGAGTTGACTCTTCTATCAACCACTACAATATCAGGTCTGTTATTCGTCCCCGGTCTATCGGTGATAAAGGGACTATCGTAGTAGAGTCTAAAATTGTAATTTTTGGGCACTTTCTGTGACTGGTAATTCTAAATCGGTGTATGGGTGTTGAGAAGACCGAACTAGTTAGCTATAGTTTCTGATGTATGACGTTGCAAACCTGATTGTGTAAATGCAAATAATCAGTATTTGCTAACAAACTGGAAGCAGATGTAAAATGTTGAATGGTCTCTGATATTTGCTGACACTTCCTGCATTTGTCTGATGATTGGATGTTGGGGTCCTTCATCACAAACTTCTTGTAGTTGTTAGTGCTGATAACCTGGTCTTAGATTGCCATATCATGAAGCCCTCGGCTTCTGGAAAATGACTTCCGCTAGTAAGCCATCTGTTTGAAGCTGTTTTGTCAATATGCGGCCGGATGAGTTCGTGATGATATCGGCCGTGTAATGCCTGTTGTGCACATTATTCCAGCTTCTCGGTATCTGACACTAACTTGAACGTTTTCGGGCGAGGACAGGTTCAGAGGTGAGTAGTCCTTATCCACTTTAGAAATCGTTAGATGTAGAGCTGAGGTTTCTGCTTTTTTGTAAAAGAATCCACGTAATTTCATTACCTACCTGTCGAGACCCGTGTTGTCGAGGTACCCATTGGGCGCTACCCAGGTGGCAGATAGAGGAAGGCCTTACAATGGAGCGACAGTGAGTAAGGTTAGCAGCGGTGATAGAGCTCGTCGGATCTAAAACTCTAGACTGGTAGCTCAGGAAAGCCTTGCCGCGGACCACCTCCCCCAACGTAATTGTTGTGACGTGACTAAATAAGATCTGCCCTAGGGATGCCGGAGAATGTCCGAATATGGAAGTCACTTCATTAATTTTGAATAGGCAATAGACTGGTGTTAAACAACAGTGGCTCTTAAGTCAACTTTCGTCACAAAAATAGACAGGAGGTTCTAGACATTACATTCAACTCCACTTTTATGAGCAACATGATAGCCAATTGGCAAGTATCTTCTGAACCATCTTGTTCAGATCACAGACCGGTTCTACATTAGAACCGGTATTAGACCTGTGGTACAATATCGCAACCCTAGAGGAACAGATTGGGAGGGATACAAGATGGCCCTACGATCTGATATGGGGTCTGTGATTTCCACAATCCTAAATCGAGATGGAATTGAAATCGCGGCGGAGCAGATCCAGAACGCGATTATCTTAGCATATCACGAAAACTGTCCCCTAAAGGTGAAGAGAAACAATAGAAATGTTGAAATCATAATTATAATCGAAATTGGTCTTCAATTTGGGTAACTTTAGGCGTTATTGGGTTTGTGCCTTCGAATTCCGCTAGTGATACTTCAAGTAGGTAAAACTTTATCGATGTTACTTAGTTGGGTGTTGGTGCATGTCAAGATCGGGAATAATGTGGTTCTCGGGAATCATTTCTCCTCCGTCGCCAGTGTGGGTTTCCCCGACCGTTTGTTACCTGCGTTGCCAGGTGACCATTCGTTATTTGATCTCGAATCTGCTGTAAGATCGGTGCAGGGATCAGATTATTCTTCAGGATAGTTCTTATCTGATCAGCTATTCGTTGTTCCGGTATGTGCTCCAGTTCTAGGTACTTGTCAGCAAATTCACGGTAAATCGCGTATTGGTAGTTTGTCTATATTAGTTGCTTTAAAGTAGGGGCGCATAATAAAGGCATTCAACTCAGTGGTCTACTTCATAAGCTTCCTAGTCAATCCGGCTTTTGTGGTCGTAGGCACATTGACTTGCGTCACCGTAGAAACAAGAGCCGGTGGAGGAGAGTTGGTGGTTTGGTCCTTATTGGTAGTGATGTTCGCAGTAGCCTTACTCGGTGTCACGCTGCGATGGCCGTTATCTGAGGGAGTATGTAACTCATTTTTTGAACAGGACCACTACCGCTAAATCCTGTGCATGGCAAGAGGTTGTAGTGGTACAATGCCCGTTCACCCGTTTATTTCGTAGATTGTAGGTCATGAAGGTTTTCTCATTTTAACCCTTCTGCCAGGGCATCTGTAAAATGAAAATGTGGTCAAGGGAAGCCGATAGAAAGAATAAAGATGCGATCCTACTAAAAGATTGGTTGGAGAGACCAGTGAAGTAAAGCAAGGATCGAAGAGTTAAATCTCAGCTAAGTCGCCTTTTACGACACGCACAAGACATGTTGGGGGTATTCTATAATGAGGTCTTGCTCACCCACACGGGGGTGGGTGGGATATTGCGATATCTCGGAAACAAAATAAATGAAGATAGAATTTTTGTTTTGTTTTTTGAAATCCCATAACATCGTAGCATAATGTGTTGTTGATTTTTTTTTCACGAGTTCTTCAACAGCCTGTATATCATGGTCTTTCTCACTTACTGGCCTAACTGCAATTTTTTTTTACAAAGGAAAGCTAAAAAACCTATTTTTGTGAACATTTTATGAGGTTATTTCAGATGAGATCGAGTACAGTTCAACTGTCAAACATACAGATGTGTCAATTTGTAAGCGTAAGTCACACAAGAGCGGCTATTCCGCAGTATATTTCAGTGTTCACATTTTCCCAATTAGGCATATTATACACTATACCTACGTGAGAAAGACGACGATAATAATCAATTAATATATCGTGGGCAGGTGAATTTTAGATAACTTCTTTTTCGTGATCTGCGAGTCAAAGTGGTGCCATTTTGATGATTTTGGGTGATTTTCGTAAAATCGTGGTGTCCGCAATAGTTTATTAATAATTAGTCTATTTTAATAAAAATACTTCAATATAATAATTGAATACTAATACATATTCACGTTTTCCCAAAATCAAACTATGATCATGCAAGTCTATCGAAAGCTTTCGAGAAATCGGTGAAGACCACATCCAACAACAAAAGAAATAATATGTTAAGTATGTCTGTAATAAATTAGGAAAACTGACATATAACACAATTTTAAAAACAAATTATTTAATTATTATTAATTCAATGCCAATAGACTACTTAAGATAATAAATTGTTCATAATTATTATTGCTTCTAGTAACTGAATGCATTTTACTCGTAATTATCCTTATCCTCATCAGTTTCAATTGGTACCCAGAATGATGAACCACATTTACATACGGCAAGATTATTTAAACAATTAGCCTTTTAATATTGTTTCACTTCTAAAAAACATAGAAAATCAAGGTTTTTCTTACTATGTTTACTAATTCTGTTAGAACAATGATTACTAATTCTGTTGAGATAATGATATGATAATAAAATTAAACAATAGTTACATCAGAAAGTGACACAAAAAACGCCCATCATTTTTATGCGTGGCTTATTTTAAAATATTACAACAGAATGAAGACTATTGATATAATTATTATGATATGATTACTCTCAACTTAAAAAAAATGTATCCACGATTTCGCTACCGAGATATGAGGTTTTCTTTTTCAAGAATTCTATTCAACATGGCAGTCAAATTTACACAGCTTCTACTTGCAAAGTACATGATTTCACATAAGTATCATTAGCTACGGTAGTGTTTGCTTTTTGTATTTTATCATAACAACGTTGTGTCCAAAAGCATCCAAAAGCACAACAATAAAAAAGAAAATTGGCCGTCACATAGAAACAAAATTCCGGATGTCATGGACTTTTGCGTCACGAAAGGTATTGACAACGAAAAATGTAAAGCCGAATTATGCTTTGACTTATCATTTGATCACTCACCGACTATAGTTTAGTCTACCTACTCAGAAATCTCAAAACAAGGAGAAGAAAACTTCATTGCGTAATAATATAACTGACTGATCGCTATTTAGAGAAAAACTAGATAGCCTGATTTTTTTAAATTTGGCCTTAAAAACTGAGCTGAACATAGAAACAGCAGTATTGACATTATAAAAAAAAGCATGTAAGATGCAACATGGTACGTGACCTCCGACAATGCTGCACGACCAAAAAGACATGCACGATGTGACACCAACAATAAAGCAAAAAATAGTAGATAAAGGATTGCTGCAAAAGAATTGGCAACGAGAAAGGACAGAGGAAAACAAGAGAAAGCTTAACAAACCCACAAAGTATCTAAAAGACCTAATCCGGGAGGAACAAAACCAAGGAATTCAAGATTACTTAGAAAGCCTTACTCCAGTTGACATTATAACAAAAAGCATGTAAGATGCAACATGGTACGCGACCCCCGACAATGCTGCACGACCAAAAAGACACGATATGACACCAACAATAAAACAAAAAATAGTAGATAAAGGACTGCAAAAGAATTGGCAACGAGAAAGGACAGAGAAAACCAAGAGAAAGCTTAACAAACCAACAAAGGATCTAAAAGACCTAATCCGGGAGGAACAAAACCAAGGAATTCAAGATTACTTAGAAAGCCTTACTCCAGCTGAAGCTACAGATTATTCACTGTGGAAAGCCACGTAAGGAAGCTCAAAGGACCTCAACGACTCAATCCACCCATCAGAACCGAAGACAATAATTGGACCGGGAATGATAAAGAAAGAGTCAAAATTTTCTCCAAACATATAAAAAAGTGTTCAAGCCCTTTCCTTCTGTACTATATAAATAACCGATTCCCTAAATACATCATTTAAAATGGATCTACGTCACAACAAATTTAATACATAAAAGTTAAACAAACGATACGATACAAACGAAACGTTACTTGACTCCATCCAGAAAAGAGTCATACACTTGATCCGACTTTGACTAAAAATTTATATAGTCTTGAGCACCGAAGAAATGTAGCGCACCTGAGCTTTTTTTAAAGATATTTCTATGGGAAGTGTTCAAAAGACGTGTCTCGTTTGATCACACCTAGAACGAGACGTGACAGAAGTACACGGCAAACCGCAATAGCTCATCAGGTTCAGCTCGTTACACCTTGCACCACTTTATTTTCCAAAATCATCATGATTCTGAAACCCGGAAAAACCCAGAGGATGTCTGTCTCTTCATAGTTCATACCGACCTATAATAAGCCTCCTACCCTTGCTCTCTAAAATTTTTGAGAAGATGTACGTCAAAAGGCTGTCAAAAATAATAATGGAAGAAAGGAGATTATCCCATAACATCATCAGTTTGGATTCCGTAAACAAGCACGGAACAATTCCAGATAGCAAGCTTGCAGCAAACCTTGATTTTGGCTTGCAAATGCAAGGTTGACATGCAAGACGTCTGCATCAAGTTTGATACAAGCTTATCTTGGAAGCCTGAATTCTGCAACCCTGATACAAGCTTAGAGAAAGTCTGCGTGTGGCACGGTTATTGTAGGTATAGCAAAACTCCATCAAAAGCACATGATCGTGCGTGTGACTGATCTTAGCCATACTTCCCTAGTAGAAAAGTAAGACAAGAGAGAAACACGTCATGGCGTCTTAATTTATGTATTACCTTAGTATCTATTACCTTTGTTTATGTGGATATTGTGTGGAGTTTAGGTACCTACTTACCTAAAGCTAAATCTTGAAGCTAAGTCAATACAGGAAGTACATAGGATGGTCAATCAAATAAACGGGGACCTCAATGCTAAATAGTATTGTTCAGCCGCTTTTCTCGATATATTTCAGGCTTTTAACAACGTGTGGCACAACGGAATGCAAGTCAAGCTAACGAAATTTCTACCTCGCATGCATTTTCAATTGCTAAAATCCTGTCTGGCGGAGAGATAATTCTTGGTAAAACAAGTAGCCAACACTGAAATATATCAAATACACTCGGGCGTTCCTCAAGGCAGCGTCCTTGGCCCAATATTATACATCTTATATACAGCAGACCTGCCAACAACGAGAACTACAACAGTGGTAAAATATGCTGATGACACTGCTTTCTGTTTCTGCTTTCTTCACTAGTTAGAAACATGGCGCATTTGATATTGATATTGATATTGAGGGTGTCAGATGCGCTGCGACCTATTACAGATCTATTGTGCCCCCTCTTCTCTGCTTCTTTAGAGTATATTCCCTTCATTGAAGCAGCCTCTCCAACTCCGCTTCCCTTAGGAATTTCAGGATTTGAAGGGGATCAAGGCCGGGCAAAGCCCCCCCGTTGAGCTGGTGTTGGCCCAGAACATCGTTTCTTTCACGTTCTAGTGCTTCGCAGTTCATCAATAGGTGGCGAGGCGTCTCGTTTTCTTCCCTGCAGAGTCTGCAAACGCCATCTTTTAAACATGGCGCATTAAAGCTAATGAAAAAACCTTCTTGCGCATCAATCGCAGAAATAGTGTATTTTTATGCGATTCAATTATGAACATTTTTGCCGCTTTTTAAATTGGCTTTCTGAATTTTTCCATAGTCAGGTCGAATTTGCGTATAGGTTTACTGATGTGAAAATTCATTTCATTTCGTTTGAAAGCGTGCCATAAAATAGATTTCTACACATAATAAACCAAAAAAAATTTACAAAATTGAACAATTTCGTCCCTTTTCCTATACCCGCCACTGACTAACTTTAAAAAGTTACAGGCGAGTTCTGAAAATCGAACATTTGAAATTTTAGAGAAATAAACATCATGTAAAAAATTCGAATAACTCCGCCATTTCTCTTATTTGCTTCTTGAAATTTTGGGGAGTTAAAGTTTATTAGTGTAGTTGTCTACTCTGAAAATTTCAGGTAAATTCTCTCAAAAATGTGCTCATAATCAGTTAAAGAAATTTATCCATTTTTACCATTTTCTTACCCACGCCACTAGCTTATTATTAAAAATAATTAAAATTTTATTGCATTAATTCAAATTTCAAATCATTTTAATCCAATCTTGTTAATATAGGTGTGTAGGAGTTTTTATTTTCTGCAATTATTGGGGTTGGTAGGAGCAGGCATATCTGCATGGGTGGTCCCGCCCGAGCCGAGCGCGATGAAAACGGTGCGCTGGTGCTGGTGCTGGTGGGTACACGACGCATCGCTCATGGGCTTTTCCTCATTTTTATATTATTCTAATAATGAACATTCAATCGTTAAGTTATTAGACAAGCCTTTAGTTGCCATTTTCATTATTTTGTTCGGCGAAAACCATGCCACATGGACCGGATTTTTCGAAATTTTTAAGGACAACCTGTAGAAGTAACGCGACTTTTGAAAATTTTTTTCAACGAAAATTTAACGTCATCCCAAAGTTTCACAAGAGTAAAAAATTTCTTTCACTAATCTTGAAAGATGAAGCTACTAGAACGTTTTTAAAATTTTAGAGAAATTAACATCATGTAAAATAAATTCGAATATCTCCGCCATTTCTTTTATTTCATTCTTGAAATTTTTGAAGATTAAAGAGTATTAGTATAGTTGTCTACTGTAAAAAATTTAGTTCAATTCCTTCAAAAATGTGCTCAAAAACGGTTATAGAAATTTAGCCATTTTTACCCTTTTCCTACCCACGCCACTGGCTTATTAATAGAAATAATGCAAATTTTATTGCATTAACTCAAATTTCAAATAATTTTCTTCCAATCCTGTTAATTTTATTTCAAAGTTATTTTACCATCTTGCTCATACAGGGGTTCAAAAAATAGTAAATTTTCCGAAAATTCAAATGGTCGCCATTTTGAAACGCCTCAGCCGATTTTGCTCAAGTGCAATACCAGACCACTCCTTGTGAACATCTTACTCTCACAAAAATTTCAGCCCCCTAGATTGAAAACTGCGGCCAGAAACCGTGCCTCAAGGACCGGATTTGTGGAACTTTGAAAGGACACCCTGTAGAAGTTACGTGACTTTTGGAAATTTTTTCAACGAAAATCTAAAGTCATTCCAAAGCTTTACAAGAATCCAAAATTTCGTTCACTAATCTTGAAAGATAAAGCTACAGGAGCGTTTTTAAAATCAAAAAATCGTGATTTTGGAGAAATAAATATATATATATATAACAGAATAGTAATATTGGGTTTGCAGTCAAACACTTAGGGTTAGTTATACTCTATATTTCTAATTTACAAGCTTTCTGGTCCTTTAAGACCCTTCTTCAGGTAACTCTAAAAAGGAATGAAAATCAATAAAGAATGAAAGCAATACAATGACTTATTTCCTTACGAAATGTGAGATTTTTCCCCTTGATGCATATAAGCTGTAGGTACACTTCATTAATAAATCAATAAAACATCAATACAAAATATTAAAACAAGGAGAACCGGCCACAGAACGTAATTATGTTCTAATCAGGACTTACAAAGTGACACATCAGAGGCGCGAACAATTCGAGATTAATGAATTAATAGTTACAATTCTAGACACAGAACCAAAATTAAAAAAGAGGACGTTTTTAGAGATGGTAAGGATCGCACAGACTGACTACGTCATGAATACCAGAAGAGACATTGAACAACTGAGCGACATATACCATTATTTAATATATAAATTAAAAACACCGCATAACCCGGATGACACCGGTGAATCACACCTAGGTGAATGCTAGCCTTTGTTCTCTCCTAATCCGTTATAAAAGGTAGTGTTTGTGGGTAGGCACATAATATAATAATTCAATTGGGGGTAGGGTAGGAATGCCTAATTGGCGTCGCCACATTTTTATGATTTAATTGTATAGGTAAGCAATTTTGAAACAATAACCACTCCTAAATCAGTCCTTCAGACGGTGTAATTAGACACTACCACACAAAACAGGAGTTGGTTGCTTATCTTTTGAATGACAACTGTTGACAGTACTTATTCCATTCATTAATCTCGAATTGTTCGCGCCTCTGATGTGTCACTTTGTAAGTCCTGATTAGAACATAATTACGGTCTGTGGCCGGTTCTCCTTGTTTTAATATTTTGTATTGATGTTTTATTGATTTATTAATGAAGTGTACCTACAGCTTATATGCATCAAGGGGAAAAATCTCACATTTCGTAAGGAAATAAGTCATTGTATTGCTTTCATTCTTTATTGATTTTCATTCCTTTTTAGAGTTACCTGAAGAAGGGTCTTAAAGGACCAGAAAGCTTGTAAATTAGAAATATAGAGTATAACTAACCCTAAGTGTTTGACTGCAAACCCAATATTACTATTCTGTTACTTAATCATTCAGTCGAGACTACTAATACTTCTTGTATATATATATATATATATAAATAATTGAATGGTAGAACTGGGGATTCTGTCGTTGACTTGGGGCTTTAAATAAGAATACTCTTTTTGCTACACCGAGCTTTCGAAAATCTTTATTTTCTTCATCAGGGCTGGAAAATACCACAAAACATTGAAATAGAACAAACAATCATTGAATTGTGATACACACTTACTCTGCAAGCGAGGTTTAAAAGTAAAGTAGCTAAAGTTAACACAGGGTTCATTCCTTCCCACTTGGAGTAAAAACGTGGGTGATTACGTTGGACTGAAGGTCCTAGTCACATTGGAAATTGTACAAGCAACACATGAAAACTCACACATGACCGACACAAAAACAGGTTAAAACTGTAGTCTACATTATTACAACACAATTAAGATTACGTGGTGTCATTTATCAATAGGTAAAAACTAACAATTAAAATTAAAAAATCTGGCAGATGAAGCCAGCTCATGGGGGCCTACCATGATATCTTAAAGAACAAGATGGCTGTCTACAATTTTTTTTGAAAATTGATATAAAAATAATCAATTATTTTAAGAAGTTACTGTATGTCATGTGATTGACAGGTTGACAAATTCGAAAACAAAATCCAAGGGAAAGTCTGGTAAGACAAGTGATGTGTGAAAATACAAAAAGGACAGACAGAAATGGCAGATCAATGACAATGATGGATTAAGAAATTAATTGCGTTGAGCAAGACATTTATGTCAATGTTGTCAATTGCAATAATTGCTTGTTAAAATTTAGGGATGTAAATACCAAAGGTGCAGGCCATATAAGCAAAGGAGAAGACTAATTTAAAAACAAGTGAATTATAATATTGGAATAGGCAACCAAACTTACTGACCTAGCGCTGCAACCAACTTTACACCTGTGATGTATTACTGCTAGTACAAAATCTCGAGATGAGGTAGGAGTAAATGGAGCTGAGTCCTCTGACATCGGAACATTTGTTAAGGGCTTTAGGTTGCTTACTGATCTCTATCATCTCATGTATCAAGCGTTTCCTGTAATTGGACTCATTAACTAAGATAGAAGCAGCCTCATAGTTAGGCGTGTGTTTATTAGAGACTGCATGTTGGGCTAAAGCACAATGCAACTTATTATTCCTACAATCACTTTTGTGGGAGATGATCCTATTACCGAGCTGCCTTTTGGTCTCGCCAATGTACAAAGAATCACAATCTTGACAAGGTATACTATAAACGACGTTTCTTGTCTTCATAGTAGGTACTTTGTCTTTGGTTTTAGAAAACAGGCGATTGAGAAGGTTGACATTCCTACTTGCAATCTTAATGTCCTGAAAACAATTACTGAGGACGTCTCTGAGTTTAGGGGTTAGTCCCCTGATCCAGGGGATCGACACATAACCCACAGGCTCTGTTGGTGAGATACTGGGGTGATTGTCCAAGTTACCTCTCCTATCCGAGGAGATTGAGGGATTGCTGTATAACAACTTTCGCAGGAGTGCAATGGGGTATGAGTTGTCAATTAGGATTTGGTATAATTTGTCTAAATTTTTTTTATATAAAGTTGGGGTGGCAGATTTTTTTAATTCTATTTTTCAAGCCCAAAATAAGATTGATTTTGATTTTTTCCTCATGGTACGAGTGATAGTTTAAATACCGTCCACTACTAGTGGGTTTTTGGTACCAATCTAATAAAAAAAAAATCTAATATTATTAGATTGGTACCAAAAACCCACTAGTAGTGGATGGTATTTAAACTATCACTATACGAGTCCATCCTTAAGCCCTTGTGGTTATATGGTACTCAACTGTGTAGGACTTCAAGTGACTTCAACAACATCCTGCAACGATTTCAAAATAAAAGTGTTGCATGCCATAGTCAACGCGCCTTATTAGGTTCCAAACGAAGTTAATTCATCATCATGATATCTCTTTGGACTTCATCAAAAAAGCTATACATCGATTTAGTGCAAGTACACTAGGTACAGAATGTTAGTGCACCCACTTGTGGTACATCCATCGCAATCCACAATGCTGTGTTACAATTTCGGAATTACCCTGTATAATCCAATTAATGCTTCCTTTCTTAGCTAAATGTGACTTATTTTAAAGTTACAAAATGAAGTATGGTCTTCTTGAATATTTTAGTGACTTTAAAGAAAAAACTGAAAGTTTTTCTCTGGATGTGTCATGCTTTTAATTACCATACCGAAAGTCAGTTCAGTTCGTCATTGAGTATTTTTTACATCTAAATATGCGTGACGCTAATTAGGTAAACAATACAATGTCTTGTATCACATTTAAAAGCATTCGAGTTTATTAGAGGAAAACAATATAAATAAAGCTGACCTTTACAATGACCCATATTATAATTGGACAGGAAACATAGTTTCATTTCTTTGATAGGCGTGTATAATACATAGCTAGGTATTCATATTTTTAGGCGGTAAAAAAAGATTGTAGTTACCTCTATTATAGGTGAAATATATAATTTCAGTTCATCAACATCATCAGCACTTTTATGATTTCGTAATTCTAAGAAAAGATCCCATTTCTTGTAGCAAAAACCAGACAATAATAATAGCATGTAGCTATTTTTATGTCCGATCCGTTTATGTTTATATTTTTTAATTATTATAGCTCAAGTTTTTATAGACTACTATTAGTATTTGGCAGAATTTAGCCAGAGTAGCGCGAGTATGGATAATTTTCTTAGGTACCTACCAAATTTTTTGCGAAATACAAGATCGCCCAAATACCAAGTAGGTAGGTATATTTTTATAAAGGTAAGGTACCTGCCTATATTTGGAAATATTTATACTTACTTAAGCAGGCAATGCACGATGAAACGTGTACCGTTTCACAGCATAAGATTTATTGTTTTGTTTAGAAAATATGGAAATATCTATTTGATGACATCAGTAAGTAAGTAGTGACGAAATCTATTCATTTACCTACTTATATTGTTCTTATTTATATACATCCTTTCATTGTGTAGGTAATATCAAGAATGAATCCAGAATCTGGAATCTACGAACCTCTAAATTTCTTAGTACTTCTGCTAAGTTTTTATTGACATACCTACGTCATAATTCTACAATAATTCTAATTTAAATTATTATTGTGAAAATCCGTTTTCTATTGATTTTATTGTTACTTTGCCGCGAATATTGCATTTAAAACTGTTACAGAAATTTTGATTTACATAAAACATGTAATAGGTATAAATATTATAATTATTATAATAAATTATTATAATTGTAAAATACCGATAATTAAATAATAAAATAACATCAATTTAAATTACAATATTTAATACATTTTCGCCCCGTTCAGAAGGAGGATGACATTACTAGACTAACTATAGTTTTATATGTATGTGTAAAATTTCACATACATATACCTACCTACATCATACCAAACAAAAAAGTAGAAAATATTTATTTTAGTAGGTAATATGTTGTTATTTTCATGTTTTACAGGGATTTTCCCGAATGCTAAAATGCAACAAAAGCTCCAGCGTATAGAATCCGAAGACAACGGCATAAATATTCTGGCTTATGTTCATCTGATCCACATGTGTGTCCCCATCTCCGTCAGAACATTTGGAATCATAAAGTGGAATACATACTTAGTTTAGTACCATTCAAAGAATACTAAAAAAGCATAAGTTAAGCAGTTAAGCTGCATTTGGTATACCTACGGATTAAAGTGAATGTCATGAATTGTCATGAATTGATTTGGTACCAAAGTTGGATTCATTTTGACAAACTAAGTAGGTACTTCCAAATTATACTGTATATATGATTAGGTACATTTTCAGGTTGTCTGAGATAATTCAATAACAATGGTAATCACAGCTTTGTTTTGTGACAATTTAGAACAATTTTTTCTAGTAACTTTTTTCGATATCTCTAACGCGAAACAAAATATCGATAAGCAGCCCTTATTGCGAAGACGTAGTAGGCGAGGTTTGAAGATCAAATTTCAGTTTGATATCGTAAAAAGTGTAGCTGATCACTCCGAATTTCGAATAGTGGAGAGAAATTCATCAAAAGGTCGCTCCGTGTTATCAAACAATATCGAAACAATATCTGTGACTATAATAATAGTAAGCAAGAATACAGGTGTCCCGTATCGTTATGTTCAAATCTTGTGAGCATATAGTAGGCTTATTCCTAAGCCTAAAAAACCCAAAAGTGGTAGGTCTATCTGCATTCGTTACGAAGTTAGAGGCCTAAGAAAATAATGTCTAGTAAATACCAGATTTAACTTCGAAAACCACATAAAGCTTATTTTATTGACCACATCTTTAGTTTATCATGTGTTAAAAATGTCCTATTCCTTGCTGAATACAAACTTGTGCTCGGAGGCTTATTTCAGAAGTAACAGTTCTAATTTCTCGTCTTTTTTCGCGACCGATCTCTTGACCAGCATGCTGAATACGATCCAATAATAATTATTGCTTTTTGGAATTTAGTTACAAACGCCAATTCCGAAATATGCTGGTGTCCCATTTATTTGAATCCAAATGCCATTTTGTATGAGCAGGAGAACCTCTTCTAATGTTTATTTTGGTGACATTTACTCATGTCGCCACCATAACAATAATAAATTATTAGTCTAAACCACAACACATGTGGTTGCGTGGTTTTCAAAGTTGAATCTTTGTTATTTACTAGTCATAATTTTCTTAGGCCTGTAACTTCGTAACGAGTAAAGATAGACCTGCCACTTTTGGGTTTTTTGGGCTCAAAATTAAGCCTACTATATGCTCAAAAAATTTGAACATAACGATAGGGGACACCCTGTATAATATCCTGGAAAAATGCTAACAGTTCCCTACGGGTCATTGTAGACTCGGAGCACATCTCAACAAGATAGGTCTACAAAACGACAAGACATGCAGATTCTGCGGGAAAGGGGAAGAAACCCCAATACACATTAGCAGAATGCTATGCAGTACAACAAAGAAGACTACGCTGCTTGGACACATACCAACCAACGGAAAAAGATTTATCATCTCTAGAACCAGCAAAAATTCTAACACCTTGTATACAGGGTGTTCCTTAATTGGAAGTACAAATGAAGAGGGGAGATTCCTAAAGTAATTTTAAGAAAAAGAAGTCCAATAAACATGGGGTCGCAAACGTTTCGTTTTCGAGATACAGAGTGTTAAAGTTTGATTTTTTTCAAGTTTTTTTTCTCATAGTATCTACACTTCACAAGATATTCAATTGAAATTAGGCACAGATATTACAATTTGAGAGTTTACACCATGTGACATGCCAATTTCGATAGCAAATCTACAGAGTGTAATTTTTTAACATAACTGTAACCCCTGCTGTATCTCGAAAACGAAACGTTTGCGACCCCATGTTTATTGGACTTTTTTTTCTTAAAATTACTTAAGAAATCTCTCCTCTTCATTTGTACCTCATATTAAGGAACACTCTGTATATAGGGCCCTATTCCACTAAAAAAATTTCTGGAACTTTTGCACTTTGCACTTTTCATTTTTCAATTTCTTATAACGCAAGAAATTTGTGTGTCACAGTCAGTTTAGTCAATTTAACACTGCTGTGGCTGTATAAAATTAAAGTTTTTTATAATAATTTAAGACAATGATATTTTCATTGCTTAAATTCATTGTTGAACAGGAAGTTTTCTAAAAATGAAAAGTGAAAAGTGGAAAAAATTATTGTCAAGCCATCTTAAGTGCTACAAACAAATTTCAACATTATTCAAGTTAGACATAGCTCATTTCAATAAAAATAAAAAACTCGTTTACGGACTCATGTTTGTCATGAATCATTTATAGAAGGTGTGTTCATGAGTCTCGTAAAATGCGTGTAGTTTTACGAAATCATAAGTTCATACTTCAGATAACCAATCAGAAAATTGTTAAATTTGGTATAAAGCTGCAAATTGTCAAAATGATTTCGTAAAACTACACGTGAACTCACCTATTATTATAGCCTGCAAAAATTAAAACGCAAACTGCACCCTACGTATTATTGATTTCTGTATACATACAGGGTGAGGCGTGAGAACCTTAGGGCATTTTTATATGGAGAAGTCCTGGGAGTAGAAGTCTAAAAATTTGTACGTGTATAATTTCGATTTTGACTAGCTGAACTAAAATATTTACAACCCCTCACCATTTCCGGTTATACCGGAAGTTGCCATCAACTTTCTTATTTTAAATGGGACACCCTGTATATTTTTAGATTTTCAGATTGCCTGAAAAAAATTCAATAAAAATGGGGTTTACAGTTCAAAATTGGAACGAGTGGTTTATGAGTTATAAACAAATGAAAATCGCAATTTTCCATTTTCAAAGAAGCTTAGATCGAAAACGGGTCAAGATAGATGAAAACGGCTTACATGTCCCTATCTTAACTTCTCACATAGTATCTTATGGTGCTGATGAAATTTGTATACAAAGTGATGAAAAATCAGCCATTTTCAAAAAAAATTAATAAAAAATATATTTTTTTTGTAGGTACTTTAGCGTAGTACCTATATAAAAAGTTAGGATAGGGACATGTAAGCCGTTTTCCGATATCTTGACCCGTTTTCAAACTAAGCTGCTTTGAAAATGGAAAATTGCAATTTTCAATTGTTTATAACTCATTAATTGGTCGTTACAAATTTGAACTGTAAACATCATTTTTATTACTTTTTTCAGGCAATGTGAAAATGTAATAATATACAGGGTGTCCCATTTAAAATAAGAAAGTTGATTGCAACTTCCGGTATACCTAACCGGAAATGGTGAGTGGTTGTAAATATTTTAGTTTAGCTCGTCAAAATTGAAATCATAAATGTACAAACTCTTATCAGACTTCTACTCCTAACACTTCTCCATATAAAAATGCCCTAAGGTTCTCGCGCCTCACCCTGTATACCTACATTTAGGTACATGATCATGTTATCTATATTGTCTTTTATTTTTTAGGCGTATATAGGTACAGGGTGTACTATATATCCTTATCTATATTGCTATCTCCTGAACGCTAAGAGATACAGGGTCGGTTAAATTAGAGAAAAGATGCGCAGTTTTGTGGTCATCTCGAATCCGTCAAGACATGCAAAATATCTGTGACTGCTCCTGAAATATCCCGAAAACACTGAAAAATCGAGATTTATTATTTTTGCCATATCTTTCTTATTATTGGAAATTAATAAATAATTTTTTGTAGGCTTACATAAGCCGTTTTGAGCTATCCATCTGACATTTCAAAAATTTTCAAGGCTGACAAGATCCAAGAGTGTTCACAGTCAACTTTCGTTTTTCTTATGGCCGCCATATTATTTTTTTATGTCGTTCGATATGAAAAAAATAATGGGAACCAAAAATTAATAAACTTAAAAAAAAATTATTTTATTTTTATTCTTCTTTTTTCAAAGAAAAACCTAAAAAAATCGTCGAAAAACGTCAACATTTGTAAAATACGCCGAAATACTGCTTGCCTTATGGTTTTTTAATTTATCTATGAAATTCGGTCTAAAAAGTTGTCTATTTTGAAAAGAAAAAGAAGAAGAATAAAAAAATTTTAAATTTATTTTTTTAAGTTTAACAATTTTTAGTTTCTGTGGTTATTTTTACACCGAACAACATAAAAAAACAAAATGGTGGCCATAAGAAAAACGAAAGTTGACCATGAAAATTCTGGGATATAGTCGGCTTTGAAAATTTTTGAAATGTCAGATGGGTAGCTCTACCCGAATTATGTAAGCCGACAAAAAATTATTTATTAATCTCCAATAATAAAAAAGATATGGAAAAAATAATAAATCTCGATTTTTCAGTTTTTTCAGGATATTTCAGGAATGGTCACAGATATTTTGTATATCTTGACTGATTCGAGATGGCCACAAAATTGAGCTTCTTTGGACCTGTTTAACCGATCCTGTATCTGTTAGCGTTAGCCATATAGAGAAGGATATAGAAGTATGCATGATAAAACAAATAGATAAAACAAAATCTCAAATTTGTTTGCTAAAGTTTTAATTTCGATAATTTTGTTTACCTATTCAAATTATCATAATCGTTACTAAATTGATTGTGGTTTACTTAATTAGGATAGATAATCCCCACAGTTAAATGAAAAAATACATATATATATCAAGACGTGGGAAAATCAGTTTGTATATACGTAGGTACTACAAAAATGGGATTTTTGTTTATAAACCTTACTATAAATTTCAAGGTAAATTAGTGAATAAAAATCGAATTTAATAAATTGCTTGTAAATTGTTTGTTGATTAAACTCATCCCGAGACTCGTCCTGAGATATTTTTAGAACTTTTGCTCAGGTAATAGAATAAATCTAATTAGCGATTCTCCGTTCTGTTGATTTGTCAATTGTTTATAAAAAAGTACCTTTTCCACGGGAATGATTTGAATTTTAATAACTCTTTTTGGGCTTCCCAAAGTAAAAGAAGTGTTGTTGTTTTCATATAGACATAGGTATTTAAGCAACCTATGCTAATGTTCTATTTGATATGGAATAACAATTGTTATTTCCAACAATCCGTAAATATGTAGGCGCTAAATGCAAAATGTGGATGAAGAAAATTCCTAAAATAAATTATCAAACTAAATTTGCTAGACCTGCTTTTTTTTATCAGCAGTGTGTTGAAATAATAAGATCTACCTAGACCGCATCTACAGTAGTTGATAACCTCCTGATACATTTTTATTTGTTTTTTAATATTTTATTTTAAAATAATTATTTTACATTTGGCTTGAAAAGGTACTTTCGGTTAGATCAATAATTGAAAAATTGACATTAGATTTTGTTGACCGACACGTTTCTCCGGTTAATTTATATGTTGCCCATGGTAACTTTAAAACACGCGCGTTTTTAAAAGTTGGATTTAAATACGCTCAACCGTAGGTACTATACATGTATACAGGATGTCTTGCTAAGGTTGGCCACCGGCCATATCTCGGAAACTAATGGGCCTATAGCCTCAAAATAAAAAAATTACATACATAAGTGATCACTAGAAATTCAATGAAAATATTTTCAAGATGGTCGCACTTCCGGAAATACCGGAAGTTGACACCTACTTCGTTATTTTAACGGGAACACCCTGTAAAATATTATATTTTTTAAATGTCTGCAGAAATCAAATACAGGTGGTTTTCACCATTGGAATTTAGATTGAGCGGTTTAGGAGTTATAAACAAGTGAAAATCGACAATTTTCAACTTCAAAGCAGTCTAGAACTAGAACGGCTCAAGATATCTAAAAACGGTTTACATGTCCCTATCTTAACTTTTCACATAGTATCCTACTATGTGGTTTAATTTTTAATACAGGGTGATGAAAAATCGGGTAATTTTCATCACCCTGTATCAAAATTTACTCCACAGTGGGATGAAACATGAAAAGTTAGGATAGGGACATGTAAATCGTTTTTAGATATCTTGAGCCGTTCTAGTTCTAGACTGCTTTGAAGTTGAAAATTTTCGATTTTCACTTGTTTATAACTCATAAACCGCTCAATCTAAATTCCAATGGTGAAAACCACCTGTATTCGATTTCTTCAGACATTTAAAAAATATAACATTTTACAGGGTGTTTCCGTTAAAATAACGAAGTAGGTGTCAACTTCCGGTATTTCCGGAAGTGCGGCCATCTTGAAAATATTTTCATTGAATTTCTCGTGATCACTTATGTCTGGAAATTTTTATTTTGAGGCTATAGGCCATTTAGTTTCCGGGATATGGCCGGTGGCCAACCTTAGCAAAACACCCTGTATAAGCAAAATTGGTTACCAATAAAAGAAAATAGTTATACGGAAGAATGAGATTTGAATGTATTGACGGTGCGCATTCAAATTTAGTCACGCAGCAGTTGCTGAACGGTCAAGAATTGGAGTGACGTCATTTGGTTTATTATTATACAGCGTGGTTCATCAATTATGTCCGCCCCGGAAGTTGAGTTTATTAATTTTAAAGATAAAAAATTAAAAAAATTGAAACTTCGAGGATTCCTGTAATTAATACAGGACTATAGAATGGTATGATCAGTTTAATTATTTTTTCGTTCGGAGCGATAAAAAACTGTAATTTGGTGGTAAAGTGACCAAAATAAATTCGATTTATCTTCAATACTTCCATGGGTAGAAAAAAACTAAGGAAATCAAAATCGTTAAAAAAATATCAAAAAACTAATTAATATAAGGCTTTAATTAAATAAAATACATTGCCCGTATTCACAAACGATAATTTCCTAAATAATTACGTAATTAATTAAATAAGTGAGATGGAGATATGCAGTTTTTTGGCAATAGAGTGAGATGGGTATAATTGATTACGTAATTATTTAGGAAATTATCGTTTGTGAATACGGGCTGTAACTACGACTCCGCCTGAGAGTCGTCCGTGGCGTTTCGCTGGTCCGGAATCGCCTGGAGATCGGACGGATTCCTCGGGCGCCAAATTTTTACTGAGGGTTTACTCCCTTGGGAAGATGTTCTCGCCAAATCTTCCCACTTACCTGAGTCGTAATTACAATGGTACTGCTGTAGTACCCTTGTCCCAGGGGTAGCTCTGTGGAGAAACGGAAAGTGCCAGGGGTCGGTTGAGGTTACCACCCTAAAATAACTGTGTTCGGCAAAGCGGGCTTTAATCGCTTTCCGAAAGCATTGACACCTCCGAGGAGCCAAGCTGTAGCGAGTGATTATCGGTTTAAAGGATACTTAATTAATTAATGCAGAACGGATGAACATTAACACCACGGAATTCAACTTAACAATTTTTATTATTAATTTATCGGAGTAGGTACACAATGAGCAATAATAATGAATCGGTATGAATAAATAAATAATAACAAATCGGTCACGGGGCACAGCTGTACGTGAGGGGTGGTTGCGACTAATAAGTAGGTAGGTATACACGTCGGAATGACGAACGGGCGGTTAAAAACGGCCTGGATCGGTTTAGACAAAAAAAGAATAACTAGGCGGGCTGTTCTCGGCGGTTATGTGAGTAGTGCGGCCACGGTGATCTCAACTATGCATTCGGAGGGGAATCGGCACGATTTTGGCGGGACGCTGCTCCGCGAGCACCAGACGCCACCCCCAGCACACTGATCCACCCTTGCTATGCCAGGCGATGGACCGTGGACCAGGAGCGAAATCCTTGTTGCTCACAACGTGGAAATGAAGGGGTTATTGAGGAAGCCCGTTGTTCCGCGGGTACCAGACACCACTCCCGGCACACTGATCCACCCTTGCTATGCCAGGCGATGGACCGTGTACTAGGAGCGAAGCCTTTGTTGCCCACAACGGGGAGATGAAGGGGTATTGAAGGAGCCCGTTGTTCCGCGGGTACTAGACACCACTCCCGGCGCACTGATCCACCCTTGCTATGCCAGGCGATGGACCGTGAACTAAGAACGAGGCCTTTGTTACCCACAACGGAGGAGGTGGGGTTATCGGAGGAACCCGTTGTTCCGCTGGCACCAGACACCACTCCCGGCGCACTGATCCACCCTTGCTATGCCAGGCGATGGACCGTGAACTAGGAGCGAAGCCTTTGTTACCAACAACGGAAGGAGGAGACGGTTCTGATGAAGGCTGGAGCGATAGGAGTGAGAGGAGAAAAATATCGACCACAGCAGAAATATAAATTGCAACAGCACCTACCTTTGACTATTCTTCGGCAACGGGTCTAGATAGAGATCTTCTATTAATTCGGATGCACTACTAACAACGCCCACAGGTACTTCCCGGTAAAAAGGATAAAAATTAAAATAACTATAATTATTGCACGCGGACTTCCCGGTAAACTGAGGCGGCTGACTACCTAACGCACTTCTTCACGATCGGAGATCAGAATACCGAATTAATTTTTCAAATCACGGCCCCGGTTTATATAGCGACCACTATCGGTTCCTGGTGAGATAGAAATTTTCGAGAACATTTTCTCCGTAAAAAAGGTTAATTTAAACTGCTATCTGCGGCCCGGTGCATTTCGGCGTTTTTATAATGCGATAGTGGTCGATAACTTGCTTGAATTTGAAGCCAACTGCCTCGATTTAGTTACTTTAAAAATCAGCCTGTGCATAAAAAATTAATTAAATTAAATGAAATCATGAAAATTATTAGTACTTTGCTGATTCAAGGTACCTACCTACCAAACCCTATTTCTGTACTATTCGCAAAAACTTAACTGGACTAATAGCAACCTAAACGGGGTGGTCCTACCTACCTACCTACGCCGTCGGAACGATCTTTATCTATTGAAAATAATGGAAAATTAGAAATAAAATAAAATAGATGGAGTCGGGGTAACACGACTTCATTACAGGGCAATAAAATATATTATATCGATCAATATTCTACCTGTCATATAATATTATATCAATCATTCAACCTGTCATTTCCATATTTTTTTATGCATTTTATTTAATTCAAGTCTTGTAATTAGTTTTTTGATATTTCTTTTCAACAATTTTGATTTTATTAATCGATTTCAACCGAGATATTGAAGAAAAATCGAATTTATTTTGGTCACTTCACCACCCAATTACAGTTTTTTTCTTACCGCTGATGGCCGAACGAAAATAATATATTCTTCAACGAGCGAAGAATGATAGCTATTATCCACTAGAACGAAAATTTCAACACGAACACGAACACGAACACCTGCCGCCAGGCAGGTGTTGTAACGTTTGAGTGAATAATAGCTATTCTTCGCGAGAATAAGACGCTATTTTCTCTTCAACCTTTTGCATTCCTTTTTTTTGTGAAGGTAAAGTACCTCTTCTCCACGACTTATTTTTATAAAACGACGAAAAATTTGTTTGGAATACGATGGAAGAACAAGTCCGCTGCACATGCTAGTCTTTGTAGGCTGTTTAGCTTAGTCTGGGTAGTTGCAAGTATGGTTCTGGGCCACCAAACTATTGAACCATAATATGTTACCATGAGCCTGATGACGGCTGTATACAGCCATAGGGCAACCTTTGGGGCCAGGCCCCATGTCAACCCCACGAACGCCCTTCACCGCCACAGAGCCCTACTAGTCTTTTCGATTCTTTCGTTGAAGTGTCTTGCCCACGTCATAGTTTGTCATCCAGTAAATAGCCCAGATATTTTACTTCGGACAATAACTTTTAAAGAGCTCCATGATGGATTGGTGGCGTTTTCGTGTAAAGAATACAACCCTTGTTTTCTGTGGATTTACAGCCAGGGTGTTCTCTTCCCATCATTTTTCTACTGTTCGAAGTGCGGACTGCATCCTCTCACAGAGTATATTTTAGCATTTGCCAGATATTATAGAATGACAATGTCATCCGCATAGCCGATGATGTGGAGATTGTCGTTCAGACTTCTTATCAGATCATCTATCTGAGACTACTCGACTCTTTCCAGAAAAGTGCCATACCTAGATTTGACAAAAAATTTAGACACTCTCGAACATCAAAGAAGAGTAGCTGACTTGAGTCTGTTTTACAGATATTTTTATGGAAAGTGTTCAAAAGACGTGGCCCGCTTGATCCCACCTAGAACAAGACCGGGCAGAAATACACGTCGAGCCGCAGACGCTCATCCGTATCAGGTTCAGATCGTTACAACTCGTACCGCCCTATTTCAGACTTCTTTTATGTATAGAACCGCATCACTTTGGAATAGCATTCCAATGGGCTTGTTTCCCGAAGTATAAAACCTGCAGCGATTCAAGGCCAACGTGAATCGACATCTCCGCTCATGCACCGCTCCCAGAGCGTCATAGGGACTTCCCTGTAGTGCATGTGCATTTTCAATAAAAAAAATCTACCTGGGCTATCCAGAGCAACTCACTCCTGTGGACAGCCCCTCGTGACCGTGACAGGTTTCCCGATCGAATCTCCACCATCTATGGTTACTGATCTCAATCTCAACATGTTGCCTATCAATCTTATGATGGTTTTCAGCATGACGGCTTAGTGCCAGCTCTATTGGTTTGAAGGTGGTCTTGTCAATTGCCCCTTTCAATGTCTATGCTGCTGACCCTATGCTGCTGACCACTCAATATAATTGCGACTCAGTGGACCTGTCAGTAATGAAGGCGTGTTGGTTTGGATGGATTGATCGGTTTGATTCATCCTCAAGACCGGTTCTTACTTGTACGACATCCGACGACGTGCCATGTCGTCGGGTGTCGTACAAGTGGGAACCAGACTCAGGGTGAAATCCCCCCGCAATTTTGTAGTGTTGTTGCGTTGTCGCTGTCGTCGGGTGTCATACAAGTGAGAACCGACCTTTAATTAGTCTGTCGCATAGCCTTTACAATGTCTTTAGTAGAAAAGACGTCAGGATAAATAAATAAATAAATAATAATAATATAATATAGGATAATTGTACGGATTGATTTGGCCTGGGTATAGTCGCTACGGCCAGGTTTGGGAATGAAGATTACTTTGACTTCTCTCCAAGCTTGGGGTATATAATCCCAAGCTAAACATGCCCTGAAAAGTCTAACCAGGAAGGGCAGCAGGTACTACAGACCCCACTATAGCAGAGCGGGGTAGATGCCGTCCCATCTCGGGGCCTTGTAGAGGGAGAGAGACTTTATTTCCCATGCAATTTGTTGATTTCCAATGCTCGGGCCACTACACTCCAGTCCACCTTACATGACGGGCGGAAGATAGGTCACCGAGTGAGAAGTTGTCGACACCATAGATTGCAGTCTGGGAAGTGAGTGGTTAGAAATAGCTGGTTTCTTCCGTGTTGGTTGCCATCTTCTTTGCGGAGGCTTTCTAATAGCTTGTAACGTATATTTCATTCCAAGTTCTAAGTATGTTTTTTTTTATTGTAGATAATTGATATTTAAAATCTGGTATTATTTTTTTTTTTGTTCAGGCAACCTTCATTCCTAGATCCCAACACCACACACTCTTCTAAGAGAATTTATATCATTTTCGGAAGAAGCTAAAATCTGGATGTTTTCCTTGATAGAAGGCTGCTGATGTGGAACTGGATGCTGCTGTGAATCTGGAAAACATCACCCATAGAGCAAGCTCTCCTTTTGGGGTTGTAAAAAGATCTGCGGAAGAACTTGGGACATTGGTCCCAAGCAAATAACTTGGCTATATTATGTAATTGTTATTAGATCAATGATCGCATTATGGCTGTGTAGCTTGGTGGTTCAAAGGCATACAAGACTTAACCAAAATGAAGCTTTCAAGTTTACAAAGAAAAACATGCCTAGTGATTAGTGGAGCAATGAGCACCGCACCGTAGGCAGCTATGGATACTTTTCTGGACCTACCGACTCATCTACACCTATATTTGGAAAGAGAGCCAGATGGACAACGTACATACTGTTACAGGTGACACGAAACACACCAATGTGTTATGCAGCGAAGCACACTACACTGAACGACATTCTAAATCACAATCTTCTGAGTATGCCCTGAAACATAATGCCGTATAAAACTAACTACTATACTGCTTATAATGTCCTCTTTCCAAGCAGAGACCAATGGGAGCGCGACACAAACGACCTCCTTAAAGCAAAATCTCATATGGTACACACCAACGGCTCCAAGTCTCAAACGGAACTTGGATCCGGAACATATGACGCCGGGTCGAGAAGATAATACTTCTCGAGCTTGGATTATCATGCAACAGTATTCCAGGCAGAAATTTATGCCATTGTACTCAGTACACAGATGCTGGATAAATGCACTGCACGCGGAAAACAATAAAAATCTTTTAGAAAGCCAAAAGCAGCTCTCAAAGTCCTTTGCTGCATCGAGTTTACAACTCGAAACTGGTATGGTACTGTCAAACAGTACTCAATGCAGTAGCTAAAAACAATAACTTGCCTCTGGTCTGGACTCCAGGTCGCTCCGGCTTTGCAGAGAACGAAATCAACGACTCTTCCCCCAGAAGGAGAACTGAATCCAAATTTACAGGACGAGAACCGATTGGTCTTTTTCGGCATATCTTCAAATATCGTCAAAAGAACAATAGACACCTGGGCAGAAAATAAAGTACTGGCAAAGTCTACCAGGATTGGCACATATTAGTTATGATATTACCTATATTATTAAATTACGAAGCTTGAATATTTCTTCGATACTATTTTAAATAATAATGTGATCAGAATATTAAATAACAGTTTGGAATTATCAGAAAATTTGATGTACAGTCGGTATTTTTGTTGCTACTTCAGATGTAAATAAAACTTCGTCAAAACAGCAAAAATTACAAATTAATAGTAAGTACTAATTTCTTTCATTCGCCAAATAATTAAATTCTGATATCGGAAATGTTTTCGTAGAGTGCTTATTACTAAAGATATTATTTGAGAATTTCAGGTGGAATAAATCACTCGTAGAGCCCACGGTGGCCTCGTGGTTTAGCGTGCAGACTGCAAACCGTTGGACTGATTCGGACTGAGTTCGATTCTCAGTCGCTCTCTGGGTGTCTGTGTCGTCCATCTACTATTCAATTGGTAAACTTGTGTCAGGGTGGAATGAGCCAGTTCTCTAATCCCATAATTACTTGAGTGGCGACTTCTTTGTTTACCTACATAGGTTAGACCGATGCTCCCTCCGTAAAAAAATAAAATAAAATAAATCACTCATACCTATATATTTTTATAATTACTTGTTATAAATTTCACTTTTTTACCAATTAACTAGACCGGTTAACCAGAATACAAACAATGATAGCAAAATGATTACTTTCAGAAACCTGGAATCGATTGCAATCATGCAGTGTCTCGAGGTGAACAGTTCTACATTTGCTCAAAGTATAATTAAGCTTATGGAACACGTTTTCAGAGGACAAATTTTTATCGCGTTTCTATGCAATACAGGTATTTCCAAAGGATGTCGACTAAAATATTTTTTTTTAATAATTATTATTGAATCTACGCTAACTTGCGCTTGTAACATTTTATCCCATCAGATAGTGTCATTGAATAACTTATATAAAAACTTTAGGACATACCTGTATTAACGATGTCAGCTATTATACTTATGTACATTTTATGTTCTTAAGGCGCGATTGTAATTTCATGCGCTTCTTTCTTGCCTTGAAAATAGCGAGGCTTATCTCACTTTTTATCAACGCATGTTCTGGTTAGTGTTTAGTGATGGTTCTTAATTGTTTATTATACAGGGCGATTACTTTCAAGTGTAATGCAATTTAAAAAGACGCAACGTGGGGATCTTTTTAATTAAATATAGTTTTCTTCTGTGGACAAAAATCGTTTGAGTTTAGTTACCCAATTAATTCAAATTAATGTAAATTAAATTAATAAAGTTTGAGTCATGTTTTCGGTGTTCTTCTATGCACATTAGGTTATTCCAATTCCGTCCAATTCCACCCTAAGCAAATCTAGGATAGGTACAGGATGCTATTTAGCAGCCAGCTAGCTCAAAAATGAAGGTATTACTTATTGTTTTGGTAATGCACAGAAATGAACAACATCACAGGTCGAAAAAAAATCACAGGTCAATTAATTTTACATTCAATTTACAGTTTTGACATTCACGTTCACATATATTTGAAGTCCAATTAACGACAAAGTGAATCATCGCATCAAACGGGGGACAGAGACGCGCGGAGTAAGAAACTTCATAGCCGTGCATAACAATCTGATATGGGATGCACACTAACTGAGAATATTGCAGAAAAATACAGTGTTTATATGAGATAATACCCAATAAGATTATTTCTAAACTTCAGATGAACTATCAGAATCACAATCAGTTTCGGAATCACTATCACTGTTCTCTTCAACAACAAAACTTAAAGGTTCAACAATTACTTCAACGCGTACATCCAGATCCCGCATACGAGATTCTTCTTTAAAAATATGCTGGATACATGTTTGCCAATTCTCGGGTGTCACATGACCTAATGCTTCATCTAATAAGATTTTTATTTCTGACATCTTGAAGGTTTTATTTTTCCTTGCTACCTCAGATTTTACTTGAGCCCAGATTAATTCAATTGGGTTCAACTCACATCAGTGATAGGCAGGCAAACGATGAATAATAATACCATATGTTTCCGAGCCAATTCATCTACAGCATACTTTACAAAACTTTTCTTATGAAGACGAGTCAAGTCCAATAATTGCACTTTTAGCATGGTTTCTTCGTGGTAATATCTTTCATTTTCAACCAATCAATTATTTGCCCTTTTCTCCAACTTGACGTTGGCAATGATGGCTCTAGCCGTCGACTGTGATATGGTGCATTATCCATCACCACTACAGAACCTGCTTCCAACTTTGGTTTAATTGAAGCAAACCATCCTTGAAAACGCGTGGCGTCCATATCCTCGTGATAGTCTCCTGTTTTTTTTTATTCAAATATTAATGCACCACCGTCTACCAAACCACTATCACTGCCAATGTGCGTGATTATTAAGCGTCTTCCTTTACCGGAAGGAGCTTTCAACCCTGTATAAACCTTCCATGAAAGCTTGTCGACTGCTGGTAACATTAAGGTCTTGCCAAACCTACTGAACGGTATGGCCTTCGTTTAGCCATGTTTCGTCCATATAATAAATCTTGCGATTCTCCATCGTGTATTGACGAATTTGTTGCAAGTTGTAACGTACATTTTGTACGTACTGGCTAAATGCCAGCGAGACGGAGACAACGGCGGGCGCGCGCAGTGAGTGAGTGATGGTGGGTTTTAGTGCGACGCAAGCTGGCGGCCTCGAGTTTCGTAACATCGACTGTCGAGTTGAAATCAGGTGCGTTCATCTTCATACCGGCCCTGTCACTTTCTTTTCACTTCTGGATTCGCTAGAGGAAGGTACATTTCCGCAAACACAGGAATTTTTAGCGAAATGACGTTGTGAACCTTCACTTAAATTATTATAAACATCGAACACGTTTTTGGCTTGGTGAGTGTCGTAAAATGATGTTATTAATTGTGCTAGAATTATGCAGATCATATTTTCTTAATAATAATACCGCATGCTAATTTTAATTACAGCTTTTAAACCCGATCGAGTTTCGTTCGCATGTAAAATTTTGTCAGTCACTTTTTTATCTCAACCTATCTTGAGGACGGGAATAATTCTATGTACCCTTGGCAAGCAGACTCGATCGGACCATTCATTAATGCAAGAGTGTTTCTGATACCCATGAAATTACAGCTTTTTCCCTGGAGTCAATTTTTCCCTGGAGGCAATCTTTTTCTTGGAGGCAATCTTTATCTCTGGAGGCAATTTTTCTCTCAAACAAGAAGGCTGATGTTACCTGAGACACCTGAGAAGTTTACCACCAACTAAACTTCCACCCTCACACCGGAGACCCTGTGGAGCTAAGTGCCTTTGCCTACCCAGTTTAATCGACCAATTCATTCTGCTAAACCGCACGCTCTGTTCCTTTTCTAATTGTTAACCGTGCTCAAGAATGTCATATTAATAGCTGTGATATATTTTATATTTTTCAATAAAGAGTACCTGTTGTTCTGCTGACCTGCTTGTTATTGTTGACCCTCTTGGACTAGCGACTCAACCTACGACCCTTGTTTTTCTTGTCTCATGCTCTCAGCGACTATTTTTCCCCTCTAAAGGTTAAATAGTTCGTTTCAAGTGGCACCCAACGTGTCTATCTGCCAATAATTCGTTTCAAAGTAGTTACGCCGCCATAAAACGATGTCAGGTTTTTCTAAAAGAACACTCTTTCGATTTCTTTTCAAATATAAAGTTCATAGAATGGAGAGTTCGTTTTAGCACTCGCATTGGCACTTTTGGCATATCGGCGTCACCATTAATAGCGGCTGAAATTTTGCCAAAGTTGGCAGTTCATTTTCAAAGAAAAAGGAATGCACTTTCCGACGGATGGATCTTTTCGTGCATGTCCTCGTCAATAATGATCCTTTTTTTCCCACGCGTTTCTACTTTGGTAGTAGAGTTAGATTCTCCTTTTATAGCTTTATACACGCTGCTCTCCCCCATTTTTGTTAAGCTGCTACATATTAACACTGCTGCTGTCACGGATAAATTAGGATTTCTTTCTCTTAGCCCATGAAAAACGTTTTTAATTAAAATTTTCACTTCCGGTATCAGAGTGATTCGCTTGTTTTTCCTAAAAACCATGTTATCGGCCATATTTTTTTTTTGTTTTTCAACACAATAATCACTCAAACACAAAAATTTATTTGAATTTTAAAAATTGCTCCAACACTTACTGCTTTTTACCCAACGCTTGAAACGCTACTGAAATTACTTCGGCTTCTGCATGTGCGATAATTGCTTTTTTAACAAGAAAACAGATAAGATAAGCTTATGGTTAAATCTCAGACGTACAAGAGAGTATGTGATGAGGTGTATAGCAGCAGATTAAAGAAGACAGAGAATAAAAGTAGACCCATTATTCCAAATTTTACAAGCAAGCGGTTTTGCCGCTCGATAGTTAACATTTTGCACTATTTTGATGACTCACTTTGCAGAATATTGAACTTATAGTATAGTTGATAAGATAAATTAGGCTTAATTATAGCTAGTGACCAAGTTTATTTATTAAATATTGCCATAGTATTATTATTCTTCTAGGGTAGGTTCAAAGCCCTTGTACTGAAGCTTGCGCTTATTGTACCCCTTTGGATGATTAGCTCATCAGTCCCGTCTCCCGAAAGTATTTCAGAACGAGTCCAATGGGTGCTTGTTCTATTTCTTTTGGTTCCGCCATTTCGGTCCCAAATATTAGAAGTCTAGTTCCCTCTAGTGCCGGGCACTCACAGATCAGGTGGTATGGGGTTTCCTCCCCCTCCCCGCATCTCCTGCAATCTGGGTTATTTTTCACCCCTATTATTGAGAGGTGTTTCATTAGTGGGCAGTGTCCTGTTAGAAGTCCAATTGCCCATCTCAGCTGGTGTTTACTCAGCTTTTTCAATTCATTAGTTTTATTCTCTGATAGTTCTCTGATAAATATCTTCGAATGTCTCAGTGCATCTATTTCATTCCAATGGGAGTTATGTTTATTCTTCAGGAGGTCTTTTATTTCCCTTCTGACTTCGCTGTAAGCTATGCAGCAAGTTGGTTCTGGCCCAATTAAGGGTAGTTTGGATCCCTTTTTTGCAAGAAGATCCGCTTTTTTGTTACCTTTGTTGTTCTGGTGTCATTTTGTCCACCTCAGGTTTATTTTGTTGTTTTTCTCTGCCAGCTTTGCTAGAGAGTTAATACAGCTCTTCACTGTGTTTGATTGTATCGTCACCGAGTCCAGTGCTCGTAGAGCTGCCTGGCTGTCAGTAACGATTTCAATGTTGCCAATTGCCATAATAACGAAGTCCAGTTTGCCTTAAGGCAGCCTTAAGAAACATTGTGCAACTGGGCGTTATAATAATAAGCTATATTCACATTTTCATTGTTATTTTAGGGATTAGTTTAGAAAAAATAAGGAAAATCGATATGAAGGGTCTTTTTCCCATATTTGCTTCAGCTGTCCTTGTTCTTAACATCTCACGACGGTCCATTTGGATACGGGGTTATAGTTGCTCTTCTTATAATCAGATAGATTTCGACTACTTTGTGAGGAATTTTCTCAAAAGCTCCTTCTATATCCACGAAGGCAATTATTATAGCTGTTTCTTCAATATCCAGTGTATTCTCTGGATATTCTTGTTACCTATGCAGAGCGGTTTCCATACATTTTACAGAATTACATGCATTTGGTTTGTGTAATCGCATCTTCTCCAGTACTTCTCATATTACGTAATTATCTACAACTTTCCAACCGTTTTTAATAAACACGGTGTTAGGTGTAATAGGTCTGAAATATTTTGTTGTGTTCTTTTTTTTTTTTAAAAAAAAAAGGAGGGAGCATCGGTCTTAACTATGTAGGTAAGACAAAGTCGCTCCACTCCGGTAACACGGGATTTCGAGCATTACTCATTCACCCAGCCTCAAGTTTGCCATTTAAATTTAAACCTTCGGTCGCTTGTTTTATTTTTCACATACATTGGAAAATGCATCCGAAAAATAACACGAGCCGGTGAGCTCCGAACTCGCGACCTTAGGCTCGGTAGGCAGTGAACTGAACCACTAGGCTACGCGAGTCTCTTTTGTTGTGTTCTTCTTTCCTTTTTTTATTTAGAATGAAAGTATAACTATAGCTCTTCCTCTTATCCAATTCTTAGGTATGTAATCAATCGATAAACTGCTTCTTACAATTATTGTAACTAAGGGTGGCATATCACCTTTTGCTCCTTTTTAAGTAAGGGAGGGAATATGTTGTCCACACCTGGTGACTTCTATGACTGGAAGGTGTTGATTGTTCAACGTAACTTTGTTGTGGAATAGTATATTTTGTGAAACAAGTGCGGAAAAGAGAAAATTTCTCACGAGTGTGAAAGAATTGTGACACGAGACGAAGTCGAGTGTCACAATTCACACGAGTGTGAAATTTCTTTTCCGCACGTGCTACACACAGTACTTTTCCTACGACCACAATTTAACAGATTAATTATTTAACAAATTTAACACATAAATTATTTTTTCTGACAATGCTCTACTTTTATGACCTTTTCTCCAATTTATGAAATGTTTATAAGCAGATTCGTATTTTTCTCTCGAAACTACAGGTAGCATGCAAATTCAAAGAACACAAACCTGCTTGTTTTCTGACTTCAGCAGGTGGTGTATTTTCTGCTTCAGATTCAGAGGAATCACAATCCATTATAATGATAGGTAACTAAAGTTTATTTTTTCAGACTACCTTATAGGTAGGTATTATTTTCAATTCTACCAATGACTTTTTAATATTACTATTATATACTGTTGCATCATTGAATTCTACCGACAATATTATTATTATTTATTATTAGACTCCGTATCTAAACTAAAAATAAGTGACTTGGAGCGTGGAGACGTGGTAGATATGCAACTTCCACACAACGCAGGCGCCTGTGCGTCGTCGATTGAAGTTAGAGATGTGCGAGTTTTCACGTTCGTGAATTTGATTTGAACGCTACCAATGCTGCTATATTAGCGATCAACTCGTAAATTTTTATAATTACTGCCACAAGAGAATAATAAGTATATTATATTTTATAGTCTTGTCGGGTTCTATGTTATCCCATTTGTGTTTATTTTATTACCTTGAAGCTTTAAATGAATAGTTATTCCATTAACAATAAGTAACAGTTGAGTTCTCAGTTACCGCCCATCACTATTGTTTACATTAAAACTGTACGGAAACGATTTTTGGCTATGCCTTATGTCACTTTGTCGCACAGTTTTGGATACGTGAGAAATCTGCTAGTTTGCGCGCAAAAAACGATGCGCAAAGTAGTGTTTTGTATAGTGGTCGTAGGAAAAAGATTTTTTAGCTGTTTACCAATCAGAATTTTCTGGCCTACTTATAATTATTTCCCTTTTTTTCTTTTGAACGTGTCATGAACCCTGGAAAGTATGTTTCAAGCAGCAGAAGAATCCTTTACTCAGTTAACAAAATTATTAATAAAAAATGAAACTAACCCCCTCCCCCCTCCCACCGCCACCCAGTAACTTACAAAAATGTTTCTGAGGAAGCTATGCTGATTATCAAAACAAAATGCATCAAACAATCTGAATGGAAATTGTAGGTGGATTATGTCTTGACAAATTTTACGAGCATTGGCGATCACTGCTCTAGTGATACTCGTATGTTTCGGTGCAGCGTAATTATGACCAAAATTTGCTAGTCAGCGCAACGCCGGGCAGCCTTACTGTAGGCTTTGTTTTAATCTTTGAATATTGAAATACCTACACCTATAAGGTAATATAATTTTAAACGAGATTTAAAAATAATAACTATATTTTTAATTTTTAAAGCAAACTCTTATTATAATAATTGATATAATGCAATATTCCACCATTATTGAAGAATTCTTGTAGATCAACTTTCTATTTCAAGATTAAGACATTTAGATAAAGACTGTGAGAATTCGCAGCCATCTTCAGTATCTGAAAATTAATTCGGTACATTTGATAAAATATACCAAAACAGCTATTTCTAGTCTTACCAGTAGTGGATAACCGAGCAAAGCATCTTCTCGCTTCTCTCAAGGCTCTAATTCTTTTCATGTCGTTAGAAAGACGGTCTTGTAACCATTTTATGACTAATGTTTCGGACGGAATCCTATTATCGTCAAGCTAAAATAAAAACGTTATTTAAAATGAATTATTTTTGCCGCTTTAATAAACTATTACCAATTCCATATACCCAAAGACGCACTGACTAACGCACTGAAAATACATTTTCTTTTAATTTAGCTCAATCGATTTTATTTCAGTAAGCAATTCTTACCTGATTTTCATCATCGTTATTATTATTTTTATTACCGTTATTATTATTGTTACTGCTCGAGCGTTTAATCCTGGTGACATCAAAGGAAAGCGATGTCCTGGAATCATTATTCATGGTTGCTTGATATCTCCCATTATTGTAACCATATCTTCGGCCATTTCCGCTACCTTGCCTGTTATAACCGTGATTATTATTATTACTACTAGATCGGTAGTAATTTCGATCGTCACTGTCATTGGAAGTATTGTCATTATCATCTTCTAAAAAATATAACAAAAAGAAAGTAACTATTTAAAACGAAGAGTACAAGGTGGGCTATAGTAAAGTACCCTATTTCAAGTGGCCGCCGTTTTCTTACCGCATTTGTCACGAGAAAAAAAATTGACTGTTGTGTACAGTGTAACGACGAAACCCCGGGTCGCAGGATCTGTAGCGAAAAGCCACCGAGTGATCGTCTAGTTTTCCGAGTTTCTCCTAATAGGACCGTTGTGTTTTCCTACGTTGTGTTTACCGTAATTACCGTAGTCACCCCTGCTCTTTGATTGAGGTATGCCAGGATTACTATGACCGAAACGGATGCGCAAAGAACCTACTGGGATTTTTCTCTTGTCGGAAAAGCGGGGAAATTTACTGGGACTTGTTGTTAGCTGTTGGCTTCCTATCAGATGTTCGAAAGCGAGTGATGAGCGAGAGAATTCGTTTGCAAGGCGTAAAATGGTGAATGGCGAGATGGGCTGTGATTTTGCATAGAGAGTACAAAAAAATGGAAAGCGAAGAGGGATCCCTTTCATCCATCTTTCAAACTATAATCCATTTCGGATTCCACTCTTTTGCACACCTGTGCTTGCTTTTTGGTTTTTGTTTCGTTTACAGACTACCCGGTATATGCGGGAATGTCTTATTATTTCGTTTTCGCTTTTGTTTCGGTTACAGACTATCCGGTATATGCGGAAATGTCCGTGTGTTTAACTATTCAACGATTTTCCTTGCCTAATTTCCTTTTTCTAGTTTCTTTGACTTCACTTCAAGCAACGGCTTGAATTAATTAAAGAAGACAACCATTTGGTTTACAGACGACCCGGTATATGCGGGAATGTCTGTCTATTACCTATTCGATTTCTCGTACGAAATTCTCGTGTATTTTCAACCGGGAGAATCACCCTGTATGTCTAGCTGAGTCGCCTGTGGATTTGACTCGGGTTAAATATCGCGCCAAGACGGTTGGCGGCAGTTCGGCTACCGAGCTACAGCGGTTCGTGTTCTGTTACGGGGATTCGGGAAGCTTAAGATGCAAGGCTCAGTCGAGTACGGGGTTGCCACTTCTCTTGAATGTTGACTTGTATCTTTTATAACATCGTTCCTTCCGATTCTCTTTTATTTAATGATTTTATTTTCACAGTTGATTTACCTAGGAGTGTGAATTATTTCACCTCCGTTTATTTAATTCTTAACCTGGGTGATACTGTATTTAGTTATCACTTTGTATAACTTGTTGTTATTTGTCTTGTTCTACCTTTTATTGCACCCGTCGATGCTGCCTCGTCAGGCGACCTTTATGTCATACATGTTACCTTGCCCTTAGGCATTTGTTACTGTTATACCTTGTGATTTACCTTATTTGCGTTTCTGATTGAAACCTTAATCAACTGTATTATTGTAGATTTTTCTACACACCTTGATTTATTTCCCGGAGCATGTTAGCTCCGTTCGAAGATCTTTGTTCCTCAACGTGATTATTAGCTGACCATACTACAGACCACGACTCTTTAACCATTAATCTCGTTAATGATTGGAAATGCTGGACTTTTATCCCTCATTCGTGTTTAGGCATGTTTACGGACAATTTACTTATTTGATTGTACGGCACCAGCCACCGGTCCGCCAGTAACACGAGTACGTCGACCTATCAACCCAAAGAGCGTAGATAGTATGATGAGAACATAATAATAACGTTTGTCACATAAGATCCAGGTGTGTATAGAATCTGGTTAGAAGAGATTCGGAAAAACGACCTTATAATGACACTTTGGTTTCTGGATCTAAATTGGCTTTCCCATACTCGAGATTAATTTTGATTTGCTTTGGATTTTTATTTGTGAATTGCGATTCATGATCCTAACTTTATTTTGGTTATTGGATTTCCTGACATGTGAGGGCGTTTATTACACCTGGCAACCTTGCTTTGGTTTGCGTTACTCTGTTCTGCTCTGAGGGTACTTTTGCCCTGTTGTACGATTTCCACTTTAAAGAGGTATTATACTCTTGTATTGGTACAACGGAGGTCTTCACCTGGACATCGAGGTGGATCCCTCCCCCAACGTTTGGAAATAGAGTACGTATTTTAACTCCTAATTGGGTGTTGTAATGGAATTAGTATTTCCTGATAATGTTTGCGAAGTAGCGGATGCTACATCTGACAACGCTGCCTCGTTCTATCCAGACCTGTACTAACCGGGGGTGCTCTGCTATGTGATCTTTATTTATGGTGTCATATAATGGCGAGAAACTCCTTTCACTTTCTAAATCGTTTTTAAAGGGACTGCTTCCTGCCTAACCATCTGCGCTGTTTAAAAACTCGGACTCTTCGAAGAATAGGATGATTGAATTATTTCTAATCATGAGCCGTTTTTATTCACAGGTTATTAATTCCTCCTGGGTTTGTTTTTGCTCCTAGCTCTATCTCGATTTCCTATTTATACATTTGGAAATTATTTGTTGTAGAGGAATTGCTTCCTGCCGTGGAATTTTTATTGGTTAACGTGATTAAGTAGGTACCTACTAGGTATTTCTGCTGATGCCGCCTAATTACTAGCTGATTATTTTTCCTGATTTAAAAATGGGATCTGCGCTCGTGAATTTGGCGAATCTGTTTAATTATTTATTGATGTGGATTTTGTTTCGAAGAGAAATCTTCCCTAACTATTTTCTCAATGGATTTTCCCTAATTTGTGAAAGAAATTCCTTCAGAATATGCGCTTTGCCATCTACTAGTGAATTGGTTCGAAGAGAAGTTGCCAACTGCGAATATTGAGTTCGCGATGCGAATGAAGTATGTTTCACTGGGATTTCCCGGGATAGGTAAAGGAAACTCGGCCGGAGTCCGCTATGCCATCTCTGGATCCGAATTTTATTAGAATTGTGATTAGAAATTGGTGGGAAACGATATTTGCTCGTTTCGGGTTTTCAACTGGAGTTTTTCCAAGGTAGATATGGGAAATTCGACCGGAGTCCGCTATGCCATCTCTGGATTCGAATTTTCAGGTTAAGATAGGATTAGGTATCCCGGAGTCCACAATATGCCATCTCTGGGTACCGTATAAAGGGTTAGGAAGTCAAAATTGATCTGAGAGCGAGTTGCTGGAAGACGTCTGCTTTTATAGAAGCAGTCGCCCGCTTTCTAAACACCGCGCAATAATGAACCTTATCGACACTGCTCTCATTCTGTGATTTAGTCCTTAATCGTATCTCAATTGTCTTGAGATTTGGCGAGTTGACCTCGCGGCTACCTCACTAATTTGTCCGTAACCTGCACTATCTAAATTTTCCTTCAAATCGGTCAACGCGTTTAGGTACTTTTCATTGTGTCGACTTACTAATTATTCTCCTGCTTATACTTCATAGCGTCTTTTCACCTACTTGTTGTCTATGTAGCGTAATGAACTATCGGCGGCTGTCATATCTTAATTCTCCCTATCAATACGTGTAAATTTCATTATCGTGGGCAGGATACCTAATGAGTTTCTATTGTGTATGCGAGGTGTTATTGTTTACTTACAAATCTTTCCACCCGGCCGGCGGTCGGTATCTCGTTCACGCAGCTAGGGAATGTCCTTCCAATACCCTGCGGCAATATTCGGTGCTGGTGCGTTGCTACCCTAGCTCGGTCGTTTTAGAAGCTGGCTTTTTACCAGAGCGAGAACATTTCTGTTTATGAATATTTAATGTGCAGGCAGGAATTGTTTCTATTGATGCAACGGCGCGTAGCTGTATTTAATTTCCTAACATAATTTTTGCACTGTTTGCCTTTTTCGATTTTGGGCTGATTTAATGAGGCGAAGGAAATAATTTCCTTATAATCCTACCTAGGTGCGATCCATTTCACCGCCCCCTCGTCTTCAGGCTATCAGAGGGTACCCTGATAGACGGAAGACGCCCCCTAACTCTCCTACTTGGTTTTCGTGTTTTTGGTTTTGGGTTTTCCTTCTCGGCCAATTTATTCCCGCGTATTAGCCCTCAATCCTGGTCACGGCACCAATGTAACGACGAAACCCCGGGTCGCAGGATCTGTAGCGAAAAGCCACCGAGTGATCGTCTAGTTTTCCGAGTTTCTCCTAATAGGACCGTTGTGTTTTCCTACGTTGTGTTTACCGTAATTACCGTAGTCACCCCTGCTCTTTGATTGAGGTATGCCAGGATTACTATGACCGAAACGGATGCGCAAAGAACCTACTGGGATTTTTCTCTTGTCGGAAAAGCGGGGAAATTTACTGGGACTTGTTGTTAGCTGTTGGCTTCCTATCAGATGTTCGAAAGCGAGTGATGAGCGAGAGAATTCGTTTGCAAGGCGTAAAATGGTGAATGGCGAGATGGGCTGTGATTTTGCATAGAGAGTACAAAAAAATGGAAAGCGAAGAGGGATCCCTTTCATCCATCTTTCAAACTATAATCCATTTCGGATTCCACTCTTTTGCACACCTGTGCTTGCTTTTTGGTTTTTGTTTCGTTTACAGACTACCCGGTATATGCGGGAATGTCTTATTATTTCGTTTTCGCTTTTGTTTCGGTTACAGACTATCCGGTATATGCGGAAATGTCCGTGTGTTTAACTATTCAACGATTTTCCTTGCCTAATTTCCTTTTTCTAGTTTCTTTGACTTCACTTCAAGCAACGGCTTGAATTAATTAAAGAAGACAACCATTTGGTTTACAGACGACCCGGTATATGCGGGAATGTCTGTCTATTACCTATTCGATTTCTCGTACGAAATTCTCGTGTATTTTCAACCGGGAGAATCACCCTGTATGTCTAGCTGAGTCGCCTGTGGATTTGACTCGGGTTAAATATCGCGCCAAGACGGTTGGCGGCAGTTCGGCTACCGAGCTACAGCGGTTCGTGTTCTGTTACGGGGATTCGGGAAGCTTAAGATGCAAGGCTCAGTCGAGTACGGGGTTGCCACTTCTCTTGAATGTTGACTTGTATCTTTTATAACATCGTTCCTTCCGATTCTCTTTTATTTAATGATTTTATTTTCACAGTTGATTTACCTAGGAGTGTGAATTATTTCACCTCCGTTTATTTAATTCTTAACCTGGGTGATACTGTATTTAGTTATCACTTTGTATACCTTGTTGTTATTTGTCTTGTTCTACCTTTTATTGCACCCGTCGATGCTGCCTCGTCAGGCGACCTTTATGTCATACATGTTACCTTGCCCTTAGGCATTTGTTACTGTTATACCTTGTGATTTACCTTATTTGCGTTTCTGATTGAAACCTTAATCAACTGTATTATTGTAGATTTTTCTACACACCTTGATTTATTTCCCGGAGCATGTTAGCTCCGTTCGAAGATCTTTGTTCCTCAACGTGATTATTAGCTGACCATACTACAGACCACGACTCTTTAACCATTAATCTCGTTAATGATTGGAAATGCTGGACTTTTATCCCTCATTCGTGTTTAGGCATGTTTACGGACAATTTACTCATTTGATTGTACGGCACCAGCCACCGGTCCGCCAGTAACACGAGTACGTCGACCTATCAACCCAAAGAGCGTAGATAGTATGATGAGAACATAATAATAACGTTTGTCACATAAGATCCAGGTGTGTATAGAATCTGGTTAGAAGAGATTCGGAAAAACGACCTTATAATGACACTTTGGTTTCTGGATCTAAATTGGCTTTCCCATACTCGAGATTAATTTTGATTTGCTTTGGATTTTTATTTGTGAATTGCGATTCATGATCCTAACTTTATTTTGGTTATTGGATTTCCTGACATGTGAGGGCGTTTATTACACCTGGCAACCTTGCTTTGGTTTGCGTTACTCTGTTCTGCTCTGAGGGTACTTTTGCCCTGTTGTACGATTTCCACTTTAAAGAGGTATTATACTCTTGTATTGGTACAACGGAGGTCTTCACCTGGACATCGAGGTGGATCCCTCCCCCAACGTTTGGAAATAGAGTACGTATTTTAACTCCTAATTGGGTGTTGTAATGGAATTAGTATTTCCTGATAATGTTTGCGAAGTAGCGGATGCTACATCTGACAACGCTGCCTCGTTCTATCCAGACCTGTACTAACCGGGGGTGCTCTGCTATGTGATCTTTATTTATGGTGTCATATAATGGCGAGAAACTCCTTTCACTTTCTAAATCGTTTTTAAAGGGACTGCTTCCTGCCTAACCATCTGCGCTGTTTAAAAACTCGGACTCTTCGAAGAATAGGATGATTGAATTATTTCTAATCATGAGCCGTTTTTATTCACAGGTTATTAATTCCTCCTGGGTTTGTTTTTGCTCCTAGCTCTATCTCGATTTCCTATTTATACATTTGGAAATTATTTGTTGTAGAGGAATTGCTTCCTGCCGTGGAATTTTTACTGGTTAACGTGATTAAGTAGGTACCTACTAGGTATTTCTGCTGATGCCGCCTAATTCCTAGCTGATTATTTTTCCTGATTTAAAAATGGGATCTGCGCTCGTGAATTTGGCGAATCTGTTTAATTATTTATTGATGTGGATTTTGTTTCGAAGAGAAATCTTCCCTAACTATTTTCTCAATGGATTTTCCCTAATTTGTGAAAGAAATTCCTTCAGAATATGCGCTTTGCCATCTACTAGTGAATTGGTTCGAAGAGAAGTTGCCAACTGCGAATATTGAGTTCGCGATGCGAATGAAGTATGTTTCACTGGGATTTCCCGGGATAGGTAAAGGAAACTCGGCCGGAGTCCGCTATGCCATCTCTGGATCCGAATTTTATTAGAATTGTGATTAGAAATTGGTGGGAAACGATATTTGCTCGTTTCGGGTTTTCAACTGGAGTTTTTCCAAGGTAGATATGGGAAATTCGACCGGAGTCCGCTATGCCATCTCTGGATTCGAATTTTCAGGTTAAGATAGGATTAGGTATCCCGGAGTCCACAATATGCCATCTCTGGGTACCGTATAAAGGGTTAGGAAGTCAAAATTGATCTGAGAGCGAGTTGCTGGAAGACGTCTGCTTTTATAGAAGCAGTCGCCCGCTTTCTAAACACCGCGCAATAATGAACCTTATCGACACTGCTCTCATTCTGTGATTTAGTCCTTAATCGTATCTCAATTGTCTTGAGATTTGGCGAGTTGACCTCGCGGCTACCTCACTAATTTGTCCGTAACCTGCACTATCTAAATTTTTCTTCAAATCGGTCAACGCGTTTAGGTACTTTTCATTGTGTCGACTTACTAATTATTCTCCTGCTTATACTTCATAGCGTCTTTTCACCTACTTGTTGTCTATGTAGCGTAATGAACTTTCGGCGGCTGTCATATCTTAATTCTCCCTATCAATACGTGTAAATTTCATTATCGTGGGCAGGATACCTAATGAGTTTCTATTGTGTATGCGAGGTGTTATTGTTTACTTTACAAATCTTTCCACCCGGCCGGCGGTCGGTATCTCGTTCACGCAGCTAGGGAATGTCCTTCCAATACCCTGCGGCAATATTCGGTGCTGGTGCGTTGCTACCCTAGCTCGGTCGTTTTAGAAGCTGGCTTTTTACCAGAGCGAGAACATTTCTGTTTATGAATATTTAATGTGCAGGCAGGAATTGTTTCTATTGATGCAACGGCGCGTAGCTGTATTTAATTTCCTAACATAATTTTTGCACTGTTTGCCTTTTTCGATTTTGGGCTGATTTAATGAGGCGAAGGAAATAATTTCCTTATAATCCTACCTAGGTGCGATCCATTTCAACAGTAGTTGTCAAAATTCGGTTAAGAACTGATTCACGTTCAAGAACATGCAGAAACAGTGGGTCGTGTGATTTCCCTTTCGTTAAAAAATACACTAAAGGCGTCTTTATCTAAGTTATTGATTAGTTTCCTTCTGACATTTTTAACTGTGAAAGTGTAATGAATTTTTTTTAAACATCGCCCTCCGTTGTCATAAATATTATTTGAAAATAATCACCAAAGGTCAAAAATTAAAGAGAGTCTCTAACTTTTACTAAAATAGAAGGGAAATTATATACGGTATTTTGATTCAATTATGAATATTTTCATCGCCTTTTAAATTGGCTTTCTGAAATTTTCCATAGTCAGGTCAGGTTTACTGAGAATATTTAATTTCACTTTGTTTGAAAACGTGCCATAAATATTTAAAAATTGTCAAAATTTAACAATTTTTCCCCTTTTCCTATGCACGCCACTACCTAATTTTATTTAAAAAATGCACTTTCTTACACTGCTTTCAATAAATTCGGAAAAATTTACTGGGGAAACCGAAAATGGGACATTTTAGAAAAATAGACTTCATATGTAAAAAAAATTCGAATATCTTCGCCATTTTTCTTATCTGCTGCTTAACTTTCTTTTAAAAGTTAAAGGTTATTAGTATAGTTCTGCAGTAAAAATTTCAGTCCAATTCCTTCGAAAATATAGGTACTCATAAACGGTTGTAGAAATTTAGCCATTTTTACCCTTTTCCTACCCACGCCACGGCTTATTATAGAAATAATGCAAATTTTGTTGCATTAACTCAAATTTCAAATCATTTTCTTGCAATCTTGGTAATTTGGGTAAAAAGTTTTTTCTTTCTTATAGAGAGGTTCAAAAAATATTCGTTTGCACTAAAATTCAAAAGACCGACATTTTGAAACGGCTCGAACGATTTTACTCACATATAGTACCAGACCATTACTTATGGATATCTTACTTCCCTTAAAATTTCAGCTTCTTAGATTTGAAACTGCGACCAGACACCTTAATTGCCTCCATGGACAGTTTCTTGGAAATTTGAAAGAACACCCTGTAGAAGTAACACGACTTTAAAAAAATTTTTTAACAAAAATTAAATGTCATCCCAAAGTTTCACAAGTGTACTAAATTTCGTTCACTAATCTTGAAAGATGAAGCTACAGAAGCGTTTTGAATATTTTAGACAAATAAACATCATGTAAAAAAAATTATAATATCCCCGCCATTTTTCTTATTTGCTTCTTAAAAATTTTGAAGGCTATTAGTATGGTTGTCTACTGTAAAAATTTCAGTACAATTTCTCCAAAAATATGCTCATAAACGATTATAGAAATTTAACCATTTTTACCCTTTTCCCATCAACGCCACTGGCTTAATAATAAAAATTATGCAAATATTATTTCATTAACTCAAATTTCAAACAATTTTCTTCCAATCCTGTTAATTTGGCTTCAAAGTTTTTTTTACATCTTGCTCATACAGGGGTTTAAAAAATAACCATTTTTCCAAAAATTCAAATGGCCTCCATTTTGAAACGGCTTGGCCGATTTTGCTCAAGTGCGATACCGGATCACTCCTTATTGTGGGTATCTTACCCCCACAAAAAAAAAAAAAAAAAAACAGATTGAAAACTGCGAGCTGAAATACAGTCTTTTGCTTTTGGTTTTCCTCTTTTGTCAATTGCTTTTCCTATTTACGTGCAATGACAGTACCTATCATGAATATTGGAAAAGCATTTGATATAAAAGGAATCTTTGACAAAAGAGGAATTTCAATTGAAAAATCAAACTGACGTTTAATTAAATGGGAAACTCATTTGACAAATAAGGAAAAGCAATTGACAAAAGAGGAAAACCAATAGAAAAACACTGTAATACCACATTACCGGAATTTTGGAATTTTGAAGGGATACCTGTAGAAGTAACGCGAGTTTTGGAATTTTTTTCAACGAAAAACTAACGACACTTCAAAGTTTTATGAGAGTCCAAAATTGGAAAACAACTTTTTCATGATCTGGGGGGATCGGTGGACATTTGATGAGTTTGGGTGATTTTCGAAAAGCGATGTCATCCTCAATAGTGTATTTATTTATATTAAAAAAATACACTAAAGCAATATACGTCAAAAAATATTGAACTTAACTCTAGACACCTCGACTAGAGTAGTTGTGGAAAATTCCACGACAAGAGCTCCACCATCGAATCGCAGTTCGAGGCAGTTTTTTTTTTACTGATATTTTCTTGAAAAGATAATTTCCCTTAAAATATATTGTCATTATACGGGTGTAACATAAGTACTGCGAAAGATTTCAGGGGGTGATTCCTGAGATCATTTTAAGAAAAAAAGTTCATACGAACATGGGTCCGAAAATGCTTACCCGCTGAGTTAAAGCCCCTTAAAGTTGGGACCCTGACGAAGGTTTTTATTTATTATCTCCGAAACCGTTCAACATAAGATTACTAAATTTACCTTTTTTTACAATTCTTATGCCTAATAAGATAGACTGTAGATCACTTTGAAATTTTCACCAAGATTGGGTTAAATCTGGGGGGTGTGGGGTAAAAATTACCCAAACTTTTTTGTATCAATAGTTTTTTCAATTTTGATGTGAAATTATGGAATATTGACGCTTTCTGCGTAAAAAAGTCACTCCTGTTCAACTTCGATAAGATGCACCGTTTTCGAGAAAAATCCATTTCAAAATTGTTTATTTTGTTTATCTTGAACCGAAAATGAATTTGCTTTCAATGACATGGGAGGCAGAAATTGACGTTCTGAAATACTTACATTTCAGAGCAATGCAATGAAATTTTGAAATGGATTTTTCTCGAAAACGGTGCATCTTATCGAAGTTGAACAAGAGTGACTTTTTTACGCAGAAAGCGTCAATATTCCATAATTTCACATCAAAACTGAAAAAACTATTGATACAAAAAAGTTGGGGTAATTTTTACTCCACACCCCCCAGATTTAACCCACCCTTGGTGAAAATTTCAAAGTGATCTACAGTCTATCTTATTAGGCATAAAAACATTGATGTGGTAAATTTCGTCATCTTATGTTGAACGGTTTCGGAGTTAATAAATAAAAACCTTTCCTCAGGGTCTCAACTTTAAGGGGCTATAACTCAGCGGGTAAGCATTTTCGGACCCATGTTCATATGAACTTTTTTTCTTAAAATGATCTCAGGAATCACCCCCTGAAATCTTTCGCAGTACTTATGTTACACACCCTGTATAATACAACAAGTGAAATCATGATTACCGAAAATCACATAGATTTCCACGAAACATATGTTGTCAAGCATTAATCACCCGAGTCCGAAGGACGAGGGTAATTATTTAACAACATGTTGAGTCGAAACCTATGTGATTTTCAATTAATCACGATTTCACGCATTTTATTCATTAGATTATACAGCGAATAATAAAATATATAAAATTCTTGTCAAAATCTGACATTTTGTGATGTTTCACATGACATTTAAGGAAAACATATGATTGGTGATTTTTATAGCGTCTGTAGCAACCATCAACAGTTTGCATGGCAACTTACCGCATCGACCAATGAAACACGAGGCATGATTATCGCTGTAGTCAATTCATCGTGCTTGACTATCGATAGCTAGTCAAGAGGAAGTATAGGGAAATATTACATTATTATGAGTTGTATAATCAACAGTAAACGTCTAGACCACATTATTCGAGTTTTCATTTATTATATTTAAATGGCGGCAACTTCAAATCGGGTAGTTTACTAATGGCCCACCTTGTATAAGTACTCAAAATCTTTATTATAATAATAATAAATTATTTATGTTCTGTCAGAGATGTTTATACTATGACTATAGATCCCTAATTTCCTACTCATCAGTCATCACTCATGACAAAAGTGAAGCCTGTGCCATAAGTGGTGGCCATTTTGTATAATGCCAAGATATTCTGGAAACTACGTTATTCATAAATAATCCGTTCATAAAATCCTTTACCTATTTACTTTTTCAAATTGCAGGGGTCCACTACTTTTGACTCTATTTGTTCACATATAGCAGCACATTAACTTGTCATTTTTATGTAAGTTCAGTTTCCACACAGATTTTAGTCTTTAAATAACTTACACTCAAAGAACTAAGTACTCAATAATCTCACACAATACGATTGTACGTTATGTTAGCGTTTTATTATCAAATTGCGGAAATGTAATAATAATAATTAGTGTATGTCTAATATGACTGTTAACATCTTACAGTATCAGCGATCGCTTCATCTAGTCATAGTTAAAGATCTCTGGTTGTATTCCAGCAAGTATTTAATAATAATAATAATAAATGTTTTTCCTTACCCTCACTAGATTGGTCGTTATTATTAAAATTTCTATTGTAATTATTGTTATTATTATTGTTATTGCGATTCCTGCTGTTATTGTTTTTGTTATTGTTGCTATATCCATTATCATTATTGTTTCTCCTTCCATTCATGTACTCATTGTTGTCTTGATTCTTATAAAATTCCATTCTCCCAGTGTTATCAAATCCATTACCTTGATACATTCGGTTACGGTTTCCGTATCTGTCACGGTTATTACTATTCCCATAGCAGTCATCAAAATCTTGCCTGTAACCGTTATTATTATTGTTATTATTATACCCATAACTTCCATAACCATAACTTCCTCTAGTATGGTTCCTGTTACTAAACCCATATCTTCTGTTGTTGTTGTTGTTGTTATTATTATTGTTATAAAATCCAGAGTTTCCATATCTGCTGTTATCATCACTATCGTCAGACTCGTTATCGTCTCCATAACCGGTACCATATCTACTGTTTCGGTCGTTATTTCCATAGCTACCATAATATTTACTTTCGTTTTCGTTACTTTCTGTTGACTCGTCATCGTCATTATCATAACGCCGTTTATAATTATTATTATTGTCACTATTGTAATTATTACCAAAACGATTATTCCCATTTCTGTTTTTGTATCTATTTTTATAAGTTAACTCGTAGCTATTATTTTCTTGATCTTCGTCATTATTTCGTCTGTTATTTCTATTATGCTGTCTATGCCAGTGGCTTTCCTTATTGTTTCTGTTATTATTATTGTCGTCATCATTGAAGTCTTCATCCTCGTTTCTGTTATTATTATCGTTATTCCTATTTCTTCTTCCATCGAAATTATGATGATTATGTGGATTGCGATTTCCGGATCCTTTCCGACTTTCGTGGCCTGATTCGTATTCGTAGCTACCACCGTCGTCGTTCTTTTGAAAATTGACCCCGCACTCGTCCAGGTATTTCTTTGATTCTCGTTTCAGTATATTGTCGTCATCATTTTTATTTTTATTGCTAGTGCCGTTGTTGTTGTTATTATTATTATTGGAGATGGAATTGTTTCTGAGGGCATCGTCTAGTTTTCGGATGCTCTTATTATTATCACCGAAACACGTATCTTTTAGCAGAACAGAAAATAATATTAGATAAAAGACAACTTTCAAATCACATTTAGGAGTCATAATGATAGTCTGAAAAACTTTTCCGGGATGTTGCTTTATATTTATTTCAAACAATGAGGCCAGCAATTTACTGAAGAATTATGTAATTAGTATATCAATATGATGTGATATATTAATAGGACTGCTACAATTGTTTTGTTCTTGATATGTCTGAAAACAAAGCAAACAAAAATCAGTGGATTTTAAATTGAAAATTACTTCCATGAGTTCCATGTCAATCATTTGACGGTCTTAAATAAGTACCTACCTGTAATTGGATTTCTGAAAACCTCAACGTAACTATTAATTTTAATACATCATTATGTTATTATTATTATTTATTTATTTGTGTATTTTTTTTAATAAAGAAATACACTATTGAGGACGACATCACTTTTCGAAAATCACCCAAACTCATCAAATGTCCACCGATCATTACACCCAGCAGATCACGAAAAAGTGGTTTAAATATACAGTTCGTAAATAAGTGCGACAAACTTCAGGGGATGATCTGCATGAAAAAATAATGACAGTTTGCTATGTAAACGTATGTGCGCAAAATGTTCCGTTTTCCAGATACGGGGTGTTATATATAGGTTTTCTTAAAAACTGACGATTTATTTATTTGCTCTGAAACCGGTCGAGATATGCAAATGATGAATTCATGATGAAGGAATAAAATATTCCGAAAGCTTGACAGCTAAATAGAGTATTCTTTCTGCCCAACCCGACAGTTAACCCAACAACATCCCCTTGTGCTATACTTGTATACTCGCGTATTATTATAAAAAAAAAATGGTAGTTTGGTTTGACTGTCCTATATTAAGACATCATTTATATAGTACATAGTAACTTAATTATTAAAAAAAAAAATTTTATTGTATTATTATCAATGTTATTAAGTATTCTTTGTTTCTTACAACCCAGACTGTTGGGAAGATGTAATTTTATTAAATAGTTAATAAAATTTCTATATATAATAATTGATACTGGGAATTATTTAGGAATGCAGTTGTTTTAAGAAAAGAACACTCTTTTTTCTACGCCAAGCTTTCGAATTATATTTTAATTCTTCATCAGGGTTTTGGAAGTTGAGATTAAATTCTAAGTTGTTGAAAATTGTTAATCATAGGTCTTTTTATACATTTAACAGCAACAAAAACAAGTCCCGAGGGATTGTTAAGTTGCCCGAAGTTATTAACATTCAATAACTCACGTGATAGATAAATAATTTTATTTCATACAAAATGAAATATAAAAACCAATAAAATTAAACGAATGTTTTTAATAATTGAGTAAGCATGATTACTATGGATATATCAACTGAAAAGTTTATAGAAAATGACATATGAAATCCAAATATTGTTGGCTACCAGAATTAAACAATTAGAGGGGGTTAAAGAGTAATAACAGCCCAGTATAACTCCCAAGGGAGTTAGGAATATGTTTATAGTTACGGTAACCAAGGTTCTAGTAGTAGTAACCAATCTAGTTATAATGTATTAGTAGGTATGAAATCCTACTAAATGTCCATCAGATTGCGATTCCTAGACTTCTATGTATGGTCCCAGCTACTATACGGGGTAGAAACATAGACACTAAAGGCACAATCAATAAAAAGATTGGAGGCATTTGAAATGTGGCTTTACAGGCGTATGCTTAAAATTCCTTGGACTGCTAGAGTCACAAACGAAGAAGTGTTAGCACGCATTGGACACGGCAGAAAATTAATGAAAATTAATAAAATAAGAAAAACAGCGTATCTGGGCCACATACTCCGTAATGATAAATTTTAAATTTATTAATAAATTCAGGTAGTCGACCAGATTTTTTTTTCTTAAAAAATCTGGTCGACTACCTAGATCTACGAAGATTTCAAAAAAGCAAAAATTAGCGCAATTCTAAAGCCTGGGAAACCAAATGATGACTCTTCAAGCTACAGACCTATTGATTTGCTTAGTATCACTTATAAAGTACTGGAAAAACTTTTATACAATCGTCTATTACCAATTGTTGATGAAAAATTACTTATTGAGCAAGGTGGATTTCGGCCAAACAGAAATACATGTGACCAAGTTTTGGCGTTGACAACCCACATTGAATGTGGCTTTCAAAGAAAATTAAAAACAGGAGCAGTCTTCCTAGATCTATCTGCAGCATACGACACTGTGTGGAAAGAAGGTCTCTTACATAAATTATATAAAACTATTGGTTGTAAGACGATTATGAATCTATTGGAAAATATGCTATCAGACCGAAAAATAAAAGTTTTCGTAAACGAAAAGAGCAGTAAATACAGAATCTTAAATAATGGTCTCCCACAAGGTTCTGTTTTATCTCCACTGCTATTCAATATTTACATTAGTGATTTGCCTGCAACCAAATCTAGAAAATTCATATATGCCGATGACATTATTTTAACTTACCAAAACAGCGAATTTAATTTATTAGAAGAAACGCTGTGCTCTGATTTGAAAATCATGAATGATTACTTTAAGAAATGGCGTCTTTGCTTAAACTCTTCAAAAACAGAAGTTACATGTTTCCATCTCAATAACCACCAAAAATCTAAAAAGCTAAATATAACTTTCAACACTGAATGAATCATAATTTCAATCCAAAATATCTTGGTGTGACTTTGGATATATCTTTAACCTATAATCAACACTTAGAAAATGTGAAACAAAAATTACAAACAAGGAATAATATTCTATACAAACTTGCTGGAACGACTTGGGGAGCCAATGCAAAAACAATTCGCACATCAGCTCTTGCACTTGTTTATTCAACAGCGGAATATTGTGCACCCGTATGGCTCAACAGTGTACATCAATCAAAAGTGGATATTCAACTGAACCAAACATTACGAATTATTACTGGAACAATTTCCTCAACTCCGATCCCTTGGTTACCTGTTTTATCAAATATTGCTCCATCTAATCTCCGAAGACAACAAGCAACACATAAAATCATGAATAAATACCGAACATTTCCAGATGATTTTTCAATAACATCGGACCTGAATAATCTTCCAACAACGAGATTAAAATCAAGAAGACCTGTGTGGCTAGAAACATACCTGGATCGACCATTTAAAATTGAAGATGAATGGAGAAATGATTGGCGAAATAAAGTGTTTCTTTATTCAACAACACTTTAATCGAAGATCCTTCATCAGTAGTCAACGGTTTTGAAATAAAAAGGAAAGTCTGGGTACAAGTAAATCGCTTAAGAACAGGACACGGTAGATGTAATTCAATGTTACATAAATGGAATTTAATACCAAGCGCTTCCTGTATTTGCGGACATCCTGAAGAATCCATCAATCACATTGTCAATGAATGTCCTTTAACCAAATTTTCTGGAGGTTTTCAAGCAATTCATGAAATTTCCACCGAAACAATAGACTGGTTAAAGAATTTGAAGCTCTTGTAAACAAAATCTACATTAACAGCCAGATAACCTCAGACGGATGCTGCAAAATGATTGGAATACTTCAAACCAATCTCAACAGGATGGTGTGTCTAGGTTTTTTTTTAATGGGGTTTTCCCTAGACTATATCTCTCAAAGCAAATGCTTCACCATGATGTCAACATCGCATCAAAATATCCTACAGATCGTTCTTTTCCCCATGATCGACGAAACCAATCATATGTAATTTAATAAACTAAACAACATGTTAATCGTAAGACTGCAATTTGTAATTTCAAACGAATATATATATATACAGTGTGACCCATTTGTTCTTGAAACACCCTGCAGAATCTTAATTTATGGTGCGATTTTAAAGAAATTTCTTTTAAATCATAGAGCTTGATAAACTATATTTTGGGAGCAAAAAGCATCTCATTCCTACAAAATCCAAGGCCTACTAGATCAGTGTTTACTTGTAAAATCTCAAAAATTCATATTAGCGATTTTTTTAGAAAAAAACTGTGCACGCCACTGGATTTACCAGCCCTCAAAACGGCACTGTACTAAATTTTATTGGAAATGTCAGAGTAATAAGGATCTTATGGTTATTTTAGAAATTCATAATAGAACTCGGAATTTTCATTAATTTATTCGAAAAGGTCAAGAGAGACAAAATAGAAATTGTACGTCTAGTTGGTGTTAATGTAGGTACTTTAATTTTTTAATTATAATTTTTTATTAATTTATTTATTTTTTTTTATTTTTTTTTAAATTTTTTTTTCACTTTTTTTTACTTTTTTTAATTTTAATTTTTACTTATGATAGCTTTTGACCTTTTTCAAATTAATTTATGAAAATTCGGAGTATTATTATGAATTTCTAAAATAACTACAAGATCCTTTTTTCTCTGACATTTTCAATAAAATTTAGTACAGACCGTTTTGAGGGCTGGTGAATCCCGTGGCGTGCCCAGTTTTTTTCTAAAAAAATCGCTAATATGAATTTATGAGATTTTACAAGTAAACACTGATCTAGTAGGCCCTGGATTTTGTAGGAATGAGACGCTTTTTGCTCCCAAAATATAGTTTATCAAGCTCTATGATTTAAAAGAATTTTTTTTTAAATCGCACCATAAGTTAAGATTCTACAGGGTGTTTCAAGAACAAATGGGTCACACTGTATATAAATACACCTTCTTGCACGTAATCATGCAGGGAAGAATAAAAGGGAGAAAGGGCGTAGGAAGAAAAAAAAAATCCTGGCTGAGGAATATCAGAGATTGGACTAACCTCAGTGTGGAACAAATATTTCACGTTGCAAGGGATAGAGAAGCGTTTAAAGAAGTGATCGCCAACCTTCGATAAAGAAGATGTCACTATGAAGAAGAAGAAGGTATGAAATAAAAAATTTAATAATATCATTAATTTGTATCATATAATATTTCTGCAAAATTGCGAAATTTCGATTTTTAAAACGCTCCTGTAGCTTTTATTTTTGCAGATTAGTGAACGAAATTTTGGATCCTTGTGAAACTTTGGAATGACGTTAGATTTTCGTTGAAAAAATTTCCAAAAGTTGCGTTATTTCTACAGGGTGACTTTTCAAAATTCCAAAAATCCGGTCCATGAGGCACGGTTCATGGTCGCAATTTTCACTCTAGGGTGCTGAAATTTTTGTGGTAGTAATATATCCACAAGAAGTGGTCTGGTATTGCATTTGAGCAGAATCGGTCGAGCCGTGCCAAAATGACGGCCTTTTGAATTTTAGAAAAAGGGATATTTTTGAACCCCTGGTACAAGTAAGATCGTTGAAATTTTTTTATCCAAATTAGTAAGATTGGAAGAAAATTATTTGAAATTTAAGCTAATGCAATAAAATTTGAATGAATTATTTTCTATTGATAAGTCAGTGGTGTGGGTAGGAAAAGGGTAAAATTGGTTAAATTTCTATAACCGTTTATGAGCACATTCGAAGGAATTGAACTGAAATGTTTACAGTAGACAATAACTAATAACTTTTAACCTTCTACGATTTCAAGATGCAAATAAGGAAAATGGCGGAGATATTTGATTTTTTTTTACATGATGTTTATTCCACTAAAATTTTAAAAACGTTTGTGTAGCTTCATCTTTCAAGATTAGTGAACGAATTTTTTTACTCTTGTTGTGAAACTTTGGGATGACGTTTGATTTTCGTTAAAACAATTTCCTAAAGTCACGTTACTTCTACAGGGTGTCCCTTCAAATTTCGAAAAATAAAAGTTCATGAGGCACGGTTTTTCTGGTCGCAGTTTTCAATCTAGGGGGTTGACATTTTTGCGGGAGTAAGACATCCACAAGAAGTGGTCTGGTGCTGTATTTGTGTAAAATCGGTTGAGCCATTCCAAAATGGCAACTTTTTGAATTTTATAAATAAATTGCTATTTTTTTAACCCCTGCGTGTGAGCAAAATAGTAAAAAAAATTCAAACCAAATTAACAAGAATTGAACGAAATTTATTTGAAATATGAGTTAATGTAATATAACTTGCATTATTTTGAGAAATTTGCACTATTATAAAGCCAGTGGCATGGGTAGGAAAGGGGTAAAAATGGCAAAATTTCTATAACCGTTTATGAGCACATTTTCGAAGAATTGAACTGAAATTTTTACAGTAGACAACTATACGAATAATCTTTAACTCTCAAAAATTTCAAGAAGCAAATAGAAAAATGGCGGATGTATTCGGTTTTATTAAATGACGCGTATTTCTCTAAAATTTCAAAGTTTCGATTTTCAAAACTCCCCTGTACCTAACTTTTTTCGATTTTATTAAAGGTGGTGAAAGAAATAGCATTTTTTAAGTAAAGTTAGCTAATGGCGGGCATAGGAAAACGGACCAAATAGTAAAATTCTTGCAATTTTTGTGTTTCGTTAAATCTAAAAATTTATTATAATGGATTTTTAAATTTTTTTTTCAAACGAAATGAAATGAAATTTTCACAGTAAACCACTATAAGTAAAGTACGCCAATATGACCTGGCAATGGAAAATTTCAGAAAGCCAATTGAAAAAGCGGTGAAAATATTCATAATTGAATCACATAAAAATACACTATGCGATTGATGCGCAAGAAGGTTTTTTCAGGGTTTCGAAAATAAAATCAAATAACTGAACCTTTATCACTTCTTTATTTTATAAAACTATTAAGTATTAAATGCGTAATGTATTTCACATTAATCTGCTCCGACCTGTTTCGAATTTATTTGTTCTCTTCAGCAAAAATAGGTCAACTTTGAACCATTATGTCGTTATCTGGTGCTTTTAAGCATCGTTTTCATCAAGGGGTTTTCAGATTAATGTTTTTCCATTTTTTGAGACTAAGAAGCGTGTTATTTTTTAAGAAAAAGCAGCGTTGGCACGTTTTGCAAAGTATTTATTTTCTGTTTTTTCAAATGACAGGTCCACATCGTCTCATCTGAAAGTATTTTAAAACACGCATGCTCGATATCATGTCACAACATAGGATTGAATTCATTTGTGAACCTGATAGGGTTGAGCTATTTCGGTTTGATGTGGAGTTCTGTCCGGCCTCATTCTAGATGGGATCAACCTAGCCACGTCTTTGGAACATTTTTCATAGAAATATCTGTAAAAAAGGCTCAGGTCCGCTACCTTTCTTCGATGTTCAAGACTATCTAAATTTTTAATCAAAGTCGGGTCCCCGATCAAGTGGAGTTGAGTCAAGTAATTTCAGCGTAGGTATGTTTAGCTGAGTTCCAAACATGTAAGCAGTATTCCAAGGATGGTTTGATTCGATCCTTGTGTAAGAGGAAAAACTGTTGAGGTGTAGGTATAAAGTTTCTTCGTGCGGAAGAGTGTTCCCAGTTTTTGGGAAGCACTCTTCGCCAGACTTGTAACATGGTCATGCCAAGACATATTCGTTCCGATGCTCACGTAAAGTAAACGAAGAGATGATGATGGAGGAAGAGAGTGTCACCATATCTGGCTCCAAAACGTTGACCTTTTTGGAGAAGATGACTACCTGGGTTTTTTCAGCATTAAATTTAACTTGATTTCTGTCGCCCGAAGCTAGAATCTCTTTTAGGTCATTGTTGAGTATTGAGACTTCTTGCTCTCTGCGAGAATGTGCGTCGACGGCAGATGTTCGCGCATCTAAGGTATAGGAAGATATAAGTATATAGGTACCTACTCTCATCGGCAAAACTGTATATTGTTTTTTTTTTTCTTGATTCGAGCCGATTGTTAATATAAATAAGAGAGTCGAAGATAAAATGGATCCCTGACGTATGCCGGCATTGACATAAAAGATCTAACTAAAATATATGAATTAAAACTAAAAAGAAATAACTAAAGCAGTGATAGGATTTGCGCCTGTGTCGGACAGGGTTGCACTGTTGAAGACAAACGTGGTTGCCAACATCATAGCAAGATAGGCACCTTTAGAAGAAGAATGCGGCCCTCATATTACTTTTCATATCGTTCGGTATAAAAAAAATCATGGAAACCAAAAATCAATAACATAGAGGAACAAATTTTTTTTTAATGTTATTCTTCCTTTTTCGAAAAAATAACAAAAATTTTTTCATCGAATACATCAATATGAAGTCATACTACTTGCTTTATGGTTTTTTAATTTTTATATGATACTTAGTCGGTGAAAAGTTGTATTTTTTACAAGAAATTTTTTTTTTTAATTTCTTAATGTTAAAAATTTTACTTCCATGTTTTTCTATACCATACTAGTATGATTATATTATATTTAGATATAATTCTAAAAAATAATATGGCGGTCTAATAACCACTAATTTACAGATACTTACTACTTAACCAAGGCACAGAGCCGACTTTTGTCACTACCCGCGCACGATCACGGGTGGACATCACGCTGGCTACCAAGGAGATATCCACACATACGTGACTGGAGTGTATCCAAGGCGAATACAATGTCAGATCACCGAAGTATTGTCTTCAACTTAAATAACACTCAAATACAAAGTTTTAAGGGACCCCAGACGCGCCGAACGGGATGAGTTCGGGGTTTGACCATCTTCGGGATTACATAAATAACCAAGAATCTTCAAGCAATTTGGAGTCAATTGAGCAATTTTAACAAGAAACCAGGATGCTCAGTTCAGGTATAATTCAATCCTGCGAGAAAGCCTGTCCACTCAGGAGATCGAACCCACAAACCAAAACATCACTTCCATGGTGGTGTAGGGAACTCGAACGCTTGAGGTAGGTATCGAGGGAACTGTTCTACAACGCAAACAAGAGCAAAAGCGAGACGGACTGGCTAGACTACCGAGACGCTCGCAGGTCCTTTAAAAAACTCCGTCAAAAACAAAGGGAGCCTTGGAGAGAGTTCTGCAGCGGGATAGAATCAACTGGTCCGAAGGCCCGCCTGAAATGAATACACTCCAAAAACCTCGAAGCTACTATAGGGACCCTCCGCAAAGAAGATGGCACCTATACATCTGACTCGGAAGAAACCTTCCAGCTACTCCTAACCACCCATTTCCCAGACTGCGATCTGACGCCGACCGCTTCCCACCCGATGACCTATCTCCCGCCCGCCCCATCTGAGGTGAACAGGAGTGTGGGGCCCGAGCAGTGAAAAGCAATAGAATTCCATGGGCAATAAGTCTCTCCCCTACAAGTCTCCAGGATGGGACAGCATCTACCCCGCCCTGCTACAGTGTGGTCTGGAGTACCTGTTGCCCTTCCTCTGGTACGACTCTTCAGGGCATGCATAGCATGGGGATATATACTTGGAGAGAAGTCAAAATAATATTTATCCCCAAACCTGGTCGAAGCGACTATACACAGGCCAAATCATTTCGTCCAATCAGCTTGACGTCTTTTCTACTAAAGACACTGGAACGGCTATGCGACTGACTAATTAGGAATGAATCAAACCTATCAATTCACCCAAAACAACACGCCTTCAATCCTGGCAGATCCACTGAGTCTGCACCACATCAAGTGACCAGCAGCACAGCAAGATCGATAGATAAAACATAAGTACCTACCTATGGTACGTTTTTGGACATTGAGGACTGAGGAGGCCTTTGATAAGACCACCTTCAAATCAATAGGGCTGGCATTAAGCCGTCATGATGTCCGTAAAACCATCATAAGATGGATAGGCAACATGTTGAGATGGAGGTCAGTAACCATAGATAGTAGGATACAATCGGAAAACCTGTTACGGTTGTCCGCACATACTCTATGATAGGATGCAGGCCTCACTCTGCACAGTGGAAAAATGGTGGGAAGAGAACACCCTGGCTATAAATCCACAGAAAACAAGGGTAGTACTCTTTACACGGAAACGAAAACCAAACATCACAAATTTGCCATGCCGCTTCGGCGGCGCCAAATAACTCATCCGAAGTAAAATATCTGGGCATTTTACTGGATGACAAACTAACATGGGCAAGACACGTCAAAGGAAAAACCGAAAAGACTAGTAGGGTCCTGTGGTAGTGCAGGGCGGCCCTGGGGTCTAGCCCCAAAGGTTTCCCTATGGTTGCACACAGTTGTCATCAGGACTATGCTACCTTATGGTTCAATAGTATAGTGACCCAGAACCAAACTTATACCTACCCAGACTAAGTTAAACAGTCTACAAAGATTAGCATGTATTGTGTTGCTACTACAGGAGAAATGAGAACCACGCCGACCGCGGCCATCGAGTTGGTCCTCGCTCGGTCTGCTGCCCCTAGACATTTTGGTCAGGGAAACGGCGCTGAGGGCTGCTCTAAGGTTAAGATTGGCGGGTCGGCTCAATGAAAAGAAGTGAATGGGCCAGCACGGCTCTATACTGAGGGAGGCCTTCGCAAAATCCTCACGGTGGCGGTCGACAGGATTGTACCCATCCTCCTCTTCAATAAGAACTACGCAATAACAGATGAGTCCTCGAATATTTCGTGCATTGACGCGTTAATATACACGGATGAGGTTAAGTCGAATTCAGGATCAGGCTGCGGAATTTATTCTAAGGCCCTAGATATGAACCTAACGATTTCATTGGGCATATTATATCCTACTGTTATCCAAACATAACTGATAACGATCACACACTGTGTAATGGAAATCACCCAACGCGGAGTCGCGAACAATTCTAACTGACTATTATTCCTAAAGGACAGCAAGGGAGCTCTAGGCTCGCCCTAGAGGCCCACGGGCCTCTAACGGTTGTTGCTAACCACAACAGTCTCACGTTGTCCTGGATAAAAAGACGCTCAAACATCAAAGGTAACTAGGCCGCAAACGAGAGGGAGCCAAAGCTCCTTCTGCACCCGAGCCTGTTGTGCCGCTGGCATTAAGCGACCTCTACTCAACAAGGACAATATGCAGGAACATGTACGACACTGGCAAAATGCCCCCATCGGTTGCCTCCCCAAACAAATCATACCGGTACCGAGAGACAAGCACACCAAATACTGTCTGCAAAAATATCCCGTCCTACACTCAAATTAGTGATTGACATCTACAATGAGTCTGGGATGGATTAAGGAGAGAGGCCACTAAGGAAAAGGGGAAGTACAATGGCCACCTGAGGGATGAGTGCAGCGGATTTGTTCTGCCATCTCGAGAACCCAGAAGATAACAGAGTGTCAAATGAAGATTATTTTTCCATTTTGACGATATCTCGGGAATCGTCGTTTGAGATATACATAGAACTCAGCGTTTGTAAATGTCTTTTCATTGATGTAAGCTACTTTCTTTTACTAATAAAAATTTTTCATGTTTTTGACGGAGATTTCAGAACTGAGTGAAGGTTTTTATTTGCCCTTTATTTTCCGTCACGTGTTTTCCAAAGCGAGTTTTTCATCGTAAATTGCTGATTTTCTCGAAATCGGTTTACGTTAGCAATAATTATTACAACTACGAAACATTTTGGCGGTTTAAAAATGTCAATCAGGGGCAAACAAAATACGCAACCCTAAAATCTCCGCTTAAGGCATACGATTTTTTTTCTTTAGCATTAAAAAGATTGGTAAGATATGTACAAAAGTTAAGGTCTGAACCTCAAACAGCCCCATCAAAAAAATTTTAAAAAGCCTTTCTTTGACACTCTGTATCTAAAAAACGGTCCATTTGAAGACTCACGTTTTTTTTCCACACATTTTTCATATTTTTTACACACATTTTTTCCATAGAATGAGCTAAGGAATCACCCCCTAAATACAATATTTTCAATTATTGTTACTTGGCAGTATACTAGGAGTATACTCACCCTGTAACCTTTTGAAAATTAAATTAGTTACACAGAGGAAGAAATAAAACACATTTTTGAATCTTACTGTTTATAAATAGTTCACAGTTTGTTTATTACTCATATTACTGTTTATAGAATCTTATTAAATAGTCATCACACGCATAATATCATTCATTACACAAAATTATTATTTTTTTTTGTTTATTAATGTGACACCGTCCAGATTTTATTCGTCACAAAATCAACGAGTTTGTTCGACTGTCGTAAAAATTCATCTTGTTGTAGGTTGTCAAACCATCGACAAACATTAATGAATTTTTCTTTTTCCTGATAAGACAGTGAGTTCTAAAACAACAAAATAGGTATTACTATACCTAATTATTTATTATTATGTAATAAAATATACTTACTACTGTGTTAAAAACAATATAATAAAGCATAATATCCGCAATAGTGAGCGTGTTACCGACGATATATGTTTTTGTTAGGAGTTTTAAATTCAAATCCTGAAACGATATCAAAATTAGCATATTTTGTAGAATAGGTATAGCAACCAAAAGGTGATTAGAACTACTAAATCCAAGACCTAAAGATCCATAGAAAAATTTTACTAGTTAAATATATATACAGTGTGATGCGTTGGCCGAAACACCATAAGGATTTAAATGGAAAATTGTAAATGTGCTAATTGTAAATTGGCTTCCCTGATTATTCCATTAAGAATCGTATTTAGATATACCTTGTAAAGACAAGCCTGAAGTTATTAAATAAACATACGATTATATAAAATTATATATAAGGGGTGTGAATTGCGACACCAATGTCGGTAGAGCAGGGGGCAAACGGTTCTGTCGATGATTAGCGTCACTTAACCAATTTTACCTTTATTTAAATCAGAATAAACAATAATACTACTAATAATAACGTTCCTCGTCGTCGTAGGGTTATTCCCTTATGTAATTTTTATATTAACACAAACTATTAACTAACTGTCACATTAGAAAACAATGGGTAACAGTAACAGTACGACTGTCACTTGTCAAAGTGGCTGCATTCCGCATCTCTTGTTACAGTCTCCCCCTTTGGATTGCCCAAACGTCCTCGGGGGTAATCCAAAACACATCCAGGACAATCTTGGCAGGTAAGTTGTCGTCGGTTGCGATCTGATCTTCGGAGGGTAGTCTCTTTGTGGGGTTCATCCTCAGACAGTTCATTGTAATCGGCATTATCTTCGGGCGGAACCTCGAGTTGACGTGGACGGCCTCGTCTTCTGATAGGTTTAATCGGGGAGGTAGCGGTTGCTTCTACATCCATGACTTTCTTCAATGCTGAAACATGATAAGTACCAAGCACAGTTTCAGGGTCAAGGGGGTGCACCACTTGGTAAGTAGTTGCTGACACGATCTTCTTGATTTCGTAGGGACCATCACGTCTGGGTGCAAACTTGGAAGTGAAAGCATTTGAAGCATTACTCAGCGCATGCACATCTACTAGTACCTTGTCTCCAACTGAAAGGTAAATTTCTTGACGATGTCTATCGGCATAGTGTTTGGAATGGTCCTGTTGTAGCTCATGTTGTTCCCTAGCTCTTCTAAGGACACTGGTAATCATTTTCAGACGTGGCGTAATTTCTTCAACGAAGTTCTCGTTTTCAATCACATCTCGCAAGTCATTGTGAACATCAAACGGCGATCGCAGTTCATGAATGAACGTCAAGTAAGCTGGACTAAAACCAGTAGTCAGGCTTTTTGCACTATTCATAGCAAATCGAATAGCGGGTAAGGCTTCTTTCCATTTGGTATGTTCGTTTCCTACGTACATGGAGAGCTGGGTTTTCAGATCTCGATTTCGGCGTTCTTCTGGTTTCTCATCGGGTCCCTCCCCCTGGAGCAGACATGCACCAATAGCGTATGAACTTGCATCAGTCTTGATGTTGTAAGGTAAGTTCGCGTCAGCTTGGCGAAGGATTGGCGCTGTTGTAAGCAAACGCTTCAATTCTTGGAATGCAGTTTCCTGGGCTTCGGTCCAGATCCACTGAGCTTGTTTTCTAGTGAGTCTACTTAGCGGCAGGGAAGTTTCAGCAAAATTAGGAATAAATCTCCTGAACCAGCTGCAACTTTGCAAAAAGGATAGAAGTTCTCGTACATTTCGTGGGGCGACACGATCAGCTATAGCACTAACTTTATCTCTGTCGACGTCGATTCCATCCTTGGTGATCACATGACCCAAATACTTAATACTGGTACATGCAAATCTACACTTTCCTCTGTTGGCACGAAGATTGAAACCGTTAAGTTTATCAAACACAAGACACAGGTCTTTTAAATGTCCTTCAAAATTACTTGACAGAATAATTAAATCATCCAAGTATATCAATAGGTTCACTTGGGACAGTCCGGCACGGAAACGATCCATGAGTCGTTGGAAAGTCGCAGGCGCGTTTCGTAGACCGAATGGCATACGGACACATCGGTTTATACCGAACGGTGTGATGAACGCAGTCTTATCACGATCTTCGCGACGGACTTCCAACTGCCAGTAGCCACTCTGTAGGTCAAGTGATGACATGTATGGGGTACGTTTAGCAGAATGAAGCAAATCATCGATGCAGGGCAAAGGATATCGATCTGGTATTGTTACGGCGTTCAAACGACGATAGTCAATACAAACACGAACATCACCATTCTTTTTAGGCACCAGTACGACTGGCGCTGCGTAAGGCGAATCACATTCTTCTATAATGTTCTTTTCGAGCATTTCATCGATTTTGCTGCGAATAATTTCCTTCTTCTGAGGTGAGTATCTATATGGCGGCATAGCGATTGGTGTTTCATCGTTGAGTTTTATGATGTGTTGCGCATGCGGCGTGGCTTCTTTATTTTCTTCGAAAATGTTCAGACTTCTTTGAAGAAGGTCTTCCAGCTTGGACTTCTCAGCTACGCTTAGGTGAGCTCCTTCATCTTGTCTAAGGTTTGAAGCTGTCGCACTTCCGAAGACTTGATTGGTGGTATTCTTCTCTTCATAAAAGTTAAATTTTGTGTAAGGTTTATCTGAGAAGCACCACTGCATCCTAGGAACGTCTATGATTATATCAGCGTCAGTGATAAAATCTACGCCCAGTAACGTTGTATTCTCCTTATATTCAGGTACAGCTATCATTGTGGTCGGGATAATTCGGTCATCCAGTCCAATGTCAATCTTATAAATTCTGGTTGAAACAGTTCTTGCGTTACCATCTGCTAAAGTGATTGGTAGCGTTGATTCTTCAAACGGAGTGTTGAGTTCTTCGAAAAGCTTCAGTACACGGCTGCCGGCAATACTGCACCTAGCCCCTGTATCCAAAAAAGCAAGGCCAGTAAGTTTGTCAATTGTAACAGGCACCAAAGGTCTCATCATTCCCACTCCAGTATTTGAAGCTAATATTTCTAGAGAATTCACATTAACTCTTGGTTGCTCTTTCCTTTCGTTGCACGTCGGACAGGTGCTTCTAACAAAGCCAGGCGTGTTGCACCCATAACAGGCGAAATTTTGACTTCTCGGAGGTTGAACTCGGGTCTGCGCGCCAGTTGACTGCGCTGCTTTACGGCATTCTTGAAAAGTGTGGCCAAAATTAAGGCAGAATGTACATTTTGGACGAAGTTTCCTGTTCGAAAAGTTAGTCTGTTCTTTCACTGCATTTGGAGCAGGTAGTTTGTGATTAAACTCAGTATTTTCGTTGAAATTGTCTTCTATGGAACGAGCTTTGGTTACTAGTTCCTCAAAATTCTCAACATCATCACGCGGCAATCGATGACGTATTTTCCTACTCAGCAATCCATATATCATGTCAAGCTGATGCTGTTCTGCCAACTTAGGATTATCAGGCAGTTTAGACAAAAGAGAACGTGCATTACTGACAAATATATCCGTAGGTTCTTTCTCACCCTGGGGTTTTGAAAATAGCTCCCTGTATATCTTATAAGGGGGTTTTGCACTTCCAAATGATCTTTGGAGCGATTTTAAAGCCTCATCCCAAGTAGGTGTAGTGCTTTTGACGCCTTGCCACCATGTTGCTGCAAGTCCGTCTAGTAGCATGGGTAAACCCTTCAATGCATTTGCATCGGAAACCTTCACACAGTCTTTGTAGATACAAACAGCGTTGATAAAAGCTTCAACATCTTCACTTCGGGAACCAGCAAAACGGGTGTTACATTTTGAGAAATTACCAGGTTCATTTGGTGGAATAGCAGCAAGTTGAGTACTCGTAGCTTGAGTTGTAAACATTTCTCTCATCCCATGGAGAAGTTCTTGGAGTTGCTCACTCGTCATTGTCACAGTCGACATCTCCGGTGAAGAGTTTTGTTCTGAATTAGTGTCAAAAATTTCTCCACTTTCACCAGGAGTTGGATGATCTACAAGGTTTTCGGATTCTGCTGTAAAACTCGTAAGATCTGGCGAAATTTCGGCTTTCGAACTCGATCGGAGGTTATAACCACTCTTGTTATTATGGTTATCCAGTTTGCAGTTGAAATTCAAATCAACGAAGCTAATTATTTATTTATTGCTGCAGTTGTTGTTTTAATACAATAACCAGAAAAACGGATAAATAATTACGTCTGGCAACGTCGCGTAGACGCTGATTTTGGAAGATAGGTAGCGCGAACAAAATGGCTGCTCGAGTTATTGAGATTGCGAATTATTACCTTAAGCACAATCGGCGTCACATTCACAGGACGATTAAGCAAATGACACTCGGAAGAAGTTCACTTGAGTAGAATACGATAATAATTGTTCGTATTTATCTGGTACAGGCAAGATTCAGAAATGGCTGTCTCTTGATATTTGCGACAGAACAGGCACGTGGGCACTGTACTCGAAGTTTTTTACAGAGTCCTGGAGCGCGGAAAGTAATTATTAATTACTCACGATAGCGAACTGTATCCTTGCAGTCGAAGCAACTTTTGTTGAAAAGCACACGAGGTTGAACTTATTATTATTAGGTAGAGGTACACACACAGCACTGTATTCATCAACAGCCACAAGTTGGGAGCCAATTATAAGGGGTGTGAATTGCGACACCAATGTCGGTAGAGCAGGGGGCAAACGGTTCTGTCGATGATTAGCGTCACTTAACCAATTTTACCTTTATTTAAATCAGAATAAACAATAATACTACTAATAATAACGTTCCTCGTCGTCGTAGGGTTATTCCCTTATGTAATTTTTATATTAACACAAACTATTAACTAACTGTCACATTAGAAAACAATGGGTAACAGTAACAGTACGACTGTCACTTGTCAAAGTGGCTGCATTCCGCATCTCTTGTTACGTATATAATTATAATTATATATAATATGAAAATTAAGGGTTATTTCATTGGTAAACGGACAAACGGTAACTGTGGGTAGAGAACACCGAGGTGGTTTAAAAAACCCATGGTTGATGGGTCCCACGTCATTAGTAACATAGATACAGGGTGTTTTATGGATTTCGCCAAATACTTTCGAAGGCCATACCATAAGTACTAACGAACCAGCCTATATAATTTTTTTTTTTAATTTGATTACGTACCTGTACAAAAAAATAATAAAAATGTTAGTGTTCGTAAAACAACACTCTGCATATCTGAATTGTCAAAATTCGTTTTGGTATTTTGCGGCTTTACACGATGCCAGTAACTGGGGCAAGTTACTAGAACCGAGTACCTACTGGAGTTTAGTAACTCTCCTAGTGTAAACAAATAATTTTATATTCCAGTAACCCTCGTTCCAGTAGCTGTGAACATAAATGAAAATTGAGTCAGTAAATTTACTATTACTCCTGTTGTGTGAGATGTGTGTCTTTCTTGAGGTGGGTTTTTTGTGTTTGCTGCATGTATGTGGGGTGTGGTTTTTGAGTGGTGTGTTAGTCAATGACTATGTTTTGTATGAGTTCGCTATCGTGGAGCGGTGTGTTTTGTTTGAATGTGTTGGTGATGTTTTCCATGTATGTTTTGAGTGTGGGTATGTTGAGTTCTATGTGGAGTTGCTCGTTGCTCATTGTGAACGGGGCATTTGTGATGATTCTGAGTGTTTTGTTTTGGATGACTTGGAGTTTGTGTAGTGTGTGGTTGGGGAGTGTGTGCCAAGCGGGGGCGGCGTATGTGATGGCGGGTCTGATTACCTTTGTGTAGATGAGGAGTTTGTTTTTTATGTTTAGTGTGCTGTGCTTGTTGAGGAGTGGGTAGAGGAGCCCGAGGGCGGCTCTGGCTTGTCTGATTTTTGTTGTGTGTGGTCTTTCCAGACCAGTTGTTTGTCGTATGTGAGCCCCAGGTATTTAACCGTTGGGACCCACGGGAGCATTTTGTGCTCGAACTCCACTCTGTGTAGGAGTTGTTTGTGTTTTCTTTCTCCGAAGAGGATGGCTTGTGTTTTGTCGGGGTTGACTTTGATTTTCCATCTGGTCGCCCAGTCGGAAATGTATTCGAGGTGTTTTGTGATGTGTTTTGCGATGTGTTCTGTTTTTTGTCGTGTGCACGCGATGGCTGTGTCATCGGCGTACATGTAGAGTTGTGTGTTTGGGTGTTTTGGTATGTCAGCTGTGTAGATGTTGAAGAGGTGTGGGGAACCTTGAGGGACTCCCGCTTTCGCGGTTCTTTGGGTTGAGTGTTGGTTTTTGATTCGGATTTGGAAGGATCTGTTGTTTAGGAAGGAGTTTGTGAGTTTGATGATGTGTGTGGGCAGGCCGAGTTCTCTCATTTTGAACAACAGACCGTGGTGCCAGACCTTGTCGAATGCCTTCGAAATGTCTAGCATGACGGCGAACGTGTAGTGTGGTTTTTTGAGACTTGAGACCCGTGGTGATTTGTTCGTTCCAGTAAACCGTTCCAGTCTTATAAATAGAAAGCCCTTCTATTCACTGGCACAAGTAGCTACCCCCACCGTTGGTCCTACTTGACTGGCATGGGCGCTAAGCTGGTGTAGACGCTACCGATCGCCACTCGCCACGTGTTGTTTAGTTGTGAAATTCAATTTCTGTATTCAGCTATAATATCTTCCAATCCTCTTTAAAAGTATGTTGGATGTTCATTTTTGACTGCTCCATTGACTTTAAATTATTAATAAGCATTTTTTTGATAATACGCTTTTGATTCAAATTCATTTTATAGTAAAAATAAATTCATAACATATAAATATTTTACTCTAAATCGCCATTTATATTGAATACTCGTACATTAAGTACTGGAAAAGTGGAAACCATGGAGACACCATTGTCTTGAAAAACACTCGCTTCCAGTACTCGGTTCTAGTAACTCGCGCCAGTTACTGGCATCGTGTAAAGCCGCCATAAGTAGAAAATATTGAATTGAACAATGTTGAACAATGTACTTTTTAGTTCCGCATCCGATTCTACGAGTGGCATTGTGATCTCGAAGTTAGATTTTTGCTTAAAATCAGTTCATAACATTCAAAAATGTATTTTTGTTTTATTAATAAAGAACATCAAAATTATTGTAGTCTACTGAAATTTACTAATCATGTCTGGCAATACTTCTGTATCTCATTAAACTCGTTAAAAAGTTTGAATATAGGTCTATTCCAGAACAAATATTGATTTTTATTTTATTTTTCTAAAACCCTGTACATTTACTGGTACATTAACAGGTCGTTAAAGCCACAATCATTGAGAGGGAATCAAATAAGTAATGGTAAAAACTACAAAACTAATCAAAATTAAAATACATAGCAAGAGCTGGCCATAGTTTTAATTACGCCTTTTGCCATGGTTAGCGAAAATTTTAAAAAATATCTCTGCACATCAAACACAAAAAATTCCTAGTAGATTAACTTACGTAAATGAAAAAGTAAATGAAATAATTTGTAAATGGATGGTTTTACTGTGCATTAACATGTAGCACAAAAATAGCGAGTAGGTATGTTTCTACAATAATTAATAAAAGATTGGTAATAATACTATTACAAGTTTTGTTACACGGGGTGTTGGAAAAATAAACAAAAGGCTCAATATTTTTTGTTCTAGAACGGACCTGTATTCAAACTTTTTTAAGACTTTAATGAGATGCACGGGTAGGTACTGCCAGACATAATTCACAAATTTCAATACACTACTGTGGTGATCCAGCTAGGTAAATGAAACCCATAAGTCCCAGAACCAATAATAATCTATTAATTTCACTATTTGTTTAACAAACAATACAAAAATAAATACAATAATTATGAATCCATCGTATTCTCACAATACACTTCGACTGCCCGTCGAAATATCATTTTCGTATTACCACATTAACATCGGCCGATCGTGCCTTATCGCCAGCAGCCTGCTGATTCACAGATTCCTACATCCCTCATTTTTTCACGAGCTTCACGGGTTGCATTTGGGGAGCTGCGTTTGACCCTTCTTCATTTTCATTTCTGCGTTCTTCCTCTGGAGGTAGTGGAAGAAGTGTTTGTGGGTGTGGAGGAACAGCTGGGGATGCGGTGAATGGTGGAGATGGAGTATCCGGCGGTAGTTTCTTTGCGTGAGCAATATTACGTTTAACTGTTTTCCTATTCCCATGAAGTGTCAGTTCATTTCAGTTTCTGTGTAATACCTCATATAGGTATTATAGGATCAAAATTTGGTGTTAGCTTATTCTAATAGACGATGTTCTTCAATAGGACTCTATCTCCAGCTTTAATTTCATTGAAAGTAGCTCTTCTTCTACTGTCTTTCTTCCTTTTGCACATTTCTTTGTTTGTTAAGTATTTATCATACACCTCTTCGTCCAATGTTTCCACTACTATATCTTCAATACCGGGCATTTTGTCTCGAATTCTTCGATTCATGAGCAACTCTGAAGGAGACTTTTCGGTTGTCCCCATGTGTTGTTACGTTATACGTTATACTTCATAAAATACCAAAATGAGTTTTGAAAATTCTGACATATATAGGTGTTTTTTTATGAACTCTAACATTTATTATTTTTTGTAAGTCCGGATCTGCATTTTTCTTCCGGCTATTATGTAAAACGTTCGTGCAGTGAAAGGAAACTTTTTAACCAAATTTAGTTATGACCTCCGAAAGAAATTGGCGATATCCACAAAACACCCTGTATCTATTTTACTAATAACGTGGGACCCATTAACTCGGTGTCCTTTATCAACAGTCACCCGTTTGTCCGTTTACTAATGAAACAGCCTGTATGTAGTTTTTTGATGCCAAATGATAAAAAAAAAAATTGTCCATAATACAAGAAAAAAATTTGGAGTGGGCCACCCGTATCACTTAGGGGTATAAAAAATAGTTTGCGACCTATTCTTAGACCTGCTGAATATACACAAACAATGTCATAAAAATCGGTCACCCGTTAAGGAGGACTTTGGTTACAAACATTGTGACACGAGAATTTTATATACAGGCTGTCTCTGAAAGGTGCGGGAAAAATGCTACCACAAATTCCTGAGGCCTAAATAAGCCGATCTAACCCAACTTATCTCTGTCTGCGGTGCCTTGAATACATTCAAAACGAACCATATTTTTTGGGCCACTCTGTATTTAACTTTGAAATAAAAAATCTTATTCTCCAACGTCTTTTACCAAAAAAAGGCATACGTGGTAAGAGTTGGTTTGAGCAGCCGTTTCTGAGATATCTGGATTTAAAAAAAATCACTACGTGCATGGCCTGGTCTAAATAAGTAATTATTATTAATTGTAATAATTGAACACAATTTGAAGCGAAGGCGTTGAATTAAATTAACTGTCACTGAAAGCTGTAAAAAAAAACGACTATAAAAAATAGATAGTTAGGTACCTACATAGTGTACCTATTTAACTTTATAGGTACTTTAGTTAAAACAGTCAATAAGAGATTTATCAACAACAAAAATTTAATTTAATTTAATTAAAAACATGCTTTTAACAAATGTTCAAAATGACCTCCATTTTCGTGTATACAAATATTAATACGTTTTAAAAAATTGAATTGGACTCTTTGGAGCATTTCGTGATCATTTCTCAAAACGTCCATTCCAGTATTAATAGGGTACGTCTCCTTAATTCACCTTCTGTATTTACTGGCCTAGAATACATAAGGGTTTTCAAAGTTCTCCATAAAAAGTAATCCATCGGTGTCATATCAAGGGATCGAGCTGGCCAATTTGTGGGTGCATCATTGCCTTTACCTACCCATCTATTTGGATACTGTTCGCTCCAACAATTACGTACATTTATCGAAAAATGTGGAGGAGCACCGTCATGCATAAACCACAATCATTTTTGAAGTTCCAAGGGCAGGGGATCAAACAAGTGTGGTAATTCGTTTTGCAGATGTTCCAAATAATTTTCGCCTTTAAGTCGAGGTGCTAAAATGACAGGACCAATTATGAAAGTGTCTATGATTCCTGCCCACACATTGATCTTAAACTCATGCCGATAATGGCTTACTTCAATCGCATGAGGATTTTCTCCAGCATAGACATGTTCATTGTGCAAATTAGTTATGCCACTCTCCGCGTGAAACAGGCTTCATCTGTGAATAAAATTCCTTGTGTAAAGTTCCTATCCTGATTTCTGCGTTCTTGGATGAACCGGCAGAAAGCTAGACGTGGTTATTCATAATCATGGGGTAAAAGGTCTTGTATACCCGTTCAACATGAAATGGGTGCAGTAATTCTTCTCTGGTCACCCTGTTAAATGTATCTTCGTATACCCCTAGCTCTAAGCCCAATCGTCTGCTTCTGAGTTTAGGATTTTCTTCAATCCTATTTAAAATATCTTCCTCAACCTCTGGAGTTCTTATCGTACGTGCACGACCATAGTTAATAGAAACAGACGTAAACCTACCAGTTTCACGAAGACGAATTTTTATTTAAAAGTTAAATACAGAGTGACCCAAAAAAGATGGTTCGTTTTGAATGTGTTCAAGGCACCGCAGGTGGCGCCCTCTAAATTGTACAATAAAAATGATTTCAGTTAGTAATTTTTCACCCCACAAAAGCCCCTCCAGCCGAATATTGTGAAAGACACCCTGTATAATTTATAGATAAATAAATTGAAATTTGAGACGCCACTGCTTAAAAATTAAAACTCGCCTGTTTTACAAAAGATGTCTGTCTCTATGTAGCTAGTTTACACAAATTAAGTTTGAAAACCATCTAACCTAATTTCGGTGTTAATGAAACAAAAAATAAAATAAAAACATAAAAATAAAGAAAAAAATTAATCGGACCTAAAAACTGTGCGTTTATTCATAAATAACTGTCATAAAAAACTGGCACGCAACATTGCTATATTTTGACCTAAATAAATCGATGATCTACGACGAAAATGAAAAAGTCACAACAAATTAGAATACCTACATAGGAGTAGGAAAGTATCAAACAGCTTGTACCTGCATGTAGGTAATAAGAATTGAATCAGGTTGGGTATAGTGCTTAAGTTCACTGCAAAAATAATAATTATATTCTAAGTAAAATATTTACGAAATCTGATGATAAATGCGTCGATAAAAAATACAATTCCGACATTTCGTTAACCATTGAATTTATACTATCTTAAGACAAAAAAAAAGTACAAAATAAAAAAAATACAAAAAAAAGTTAATTAAAATATGGGATTTATTCATCTGAATATGCGCTATTTATATGAATGTAAAAGCAAGGTTGTTTAACCTGATTTAAACTACCTATACATAATAGGTAATTTACAATCCAAGGTTGAAAGTGCAACAAGGGAGGTCAGTAACTTACTACGTCAAAGTAACAAAGTACCTACTGGTTGGCAATCAAACCAACCCTTGTTAATTAATTTAAAAATTATTAAAAATATCACCTAAGCTCAGATTAAAATTTTTTATTGCACCTGGATACCTATTTTTTCTGACTTCCAATAATTCAACTTATTTTCTAAAATTCAGCAGTTTACTAGAAAATATTTTCCTCCTAAGAAAAAGCTTTCTGAGATTGTAAATCAGAAACCAGAATCATAGAAACATTGTATCACGTATTGATCATCGTGTCAAGTCAAGAAATTTTAACACTTCTTAGACAATACATTTTTGTAAAATTTCAATAATCAATGGACATCAAGGACAATGGACATAATCAAGGGACATGAGAATCAATTTAGTTGAGAATCAATCAGCGCACTCTAGAAAGGGTATTAAAATCGGCCATGACAATAATTATTACCTATTGTTTCTATTTGTTTTTATTGTTTGAGAGTCAAAAAGTCACTTTTGACACTATAGTAAGTGCCAAAACTAATTTTTTTTTACTGATTTATAGTCCAGTCACTGAACACATAAAAGGAGGCTTTCGTTACAAAAGGTCAAGGTGAGCTCTTGAAAAATTATCAGATTTTTCATCACCCTGTGTAAAAATTCAAACTAAATAATAGGATACATAATAAAACGTTAAGATAGGGATATGTAAGCCGTTTTGTGATACTTGGAGCTATTCTCGTTATACACTGCTTTGAAGTTGGAAAATTGCGATTTCCACACATGTTTACAACTCACAAACCACTACTTTTAAATTCCAACTGTAAAAAGCATCCTTAATAGATTTTTTCTACTCCCAACTTTTAATATGCATATTAAATATGAATCACCAGTGCTTTAATGGGTCTCATTAAGATACAAATTTTCATTAAAGCACTGGTCAAGCTATCCAATGGCAGAGGAGCATTTGCAATCGAATCGGTTCCTTTTCGCTCACGATCGGGTCGGCAAGCCAACCGAAGTCACAGAGTTGTCATACTCACGACAAAAATTGCCTTGTGATATAAGTTCTGTATTTCTGAAAAAAAATTCTGAACGTTTATTTAATTTAGAACATAAGTAACATTCAAAGAAAATTTATCAAGATTTTATGTTACCTTAATTAATTTGATAAGTAAGGTATATCGTGTAAAAGATGGGAAGATAAAGTATTATCATTCGTAGCGCTCCGTGATATAGTATTCAAAGCGGCAACGCTGCGACCCGCGTTGCGCAGGTAGCCAATATCGTAATTAATGGCTGTCAGTTATTAAAATTATTAATTAATCTCAAAATCGAAGCGTAAAATTCGGAATTCGAACTTCGCATAATAAAAATTACGCAGTAGTGAGTAGTGCCCTTTAAACTTGATACTAAAACATGTCTCAGCAGAATAACCTTAGCAACGAAGAGAAAATTTGGTACCTAATAATATGCGTAAGCAAATAGCAACCTATCTTAACCTCAATGATCCGCATTTGTACACGGGTCATTGTTAAAATATATAATTTTTTAATCTTTTCTATGAAATAAAAAAGGGTCGTAGAAAAAATAGTGTATGGAACTCGCAGATAATGGCTATTAATACGCTCTTATGATGGTTAAGACACTCGCCTACGGCTCGTATCTTAACCATCATACTCGCGTATTAATAGCCTTCATTATAAGCTCGTTGCATAATATACTATTTTCTACTCCTAACCTTTAATATGCATATTAAATACGAATCACCAGTGCTTTAATGGGTCTCATTAAGATACAAATTTTCATTAAAGCACTGGTCAAGCTATCCAATGGCAGAGGAGCATTTGCAATCGAATCGGTTCCTTTTCGCTCACAATCGGGTCAGTCCAAACCAACCCAAGTCACAGAGTTGTCATACTCACGACAAAAAATGCCTTGTGATATAAGTTCTGTATTTCTGAAAAAAAATTCTGAACGTTTATTTAATTTAGAACATAAGTAACATTCAAAGGAAATTTATCAAGATTTTATGTTACCTTAATTAATTTGATAGGTAGGTATATCGTGTAAAAGATAGGAAGATAAAGTATTATATTATTCGTAGCGCTCCGTGATAGTATTCAAAGCGGCAACGCTGCGACCGTCGCGTTGCGCAGGTAAACAATATCGTAATTAATGGCTGTCAATGTTATTAAAATTATTATTAATCTTAAAATCAAAGCGTAAAATTCGGAATTCGAACTTCGCATAATAAAAATTACACAGTAGTGAGTAGTGCCCTTTAAACTTGATACTAAAACATGTCTCAGCAGAATAATCTTAGCGACGAAGAGAAAATTTGGTAATATGCGTAAACAAATAGCAACCTATCTTAACCTCAACGATCCGCAATTGTACACGGGTCATTGTTAAAATATATCATTTTTTTTATCTTTTCTATGAAATAAAAAAGGGTCGTAGAAAAAATAGTGTATGGAACTCGCAGATAATGGCTATTAATACGCTCTTATGATGGTTAAGACACTCGCCTACGGCTCGTATCTTAACCATCATACTCACGTATTAATAGCCTTCATTATAAGCTCGTTGCATAATATACTATTTTTAGACAATTTGAAAATCCAATATTATATGGATTCCATAAAAGAACAAAGATGGTAGCCTTTTCCGGTATAACCTGAACTGCGGCCATCTTGAAAATTATTTCCAGGATGTTCTCATGGTCACTTTTGTCCATTGTGTAAGATAACTACTGTATACAGGGTTATTCACGGTATACGCCACAAAAGATTATGGCCGTGTCTCTGGATTTTAGGATCTTTTTATTTTTGGAGTGAATAGAGACCCGGCAGAGGTACGTTTTAAAATTATATTCATAATGTACAGGGTGTCCCAAAAGCATGAAACATATCAAAGTTATGTTTTTTTAAATGGAATGCTCCTATGTTATTGCATTTTTAGATTGCCTGAGAAGAGGAAATAAGATTGGCTTTTACAGTTGGTGTTTAAATTCAGAAGTTTGTGAGTTATAAACAAGTGAAAATCGTCATTTTTCAAGTTCAAGGCCCTGTACAAGGAAAACGGCTTAAGATAGAGAAAAACGGCTTACATGTCCCTATTTTAATTTTTCATGTACTATCCAATGATGTAGATGAAATGTTTATACAGGGTGATAAAAAATTTGAAAAATTCTGAGATTTCTCCACGCGTCGACAAATAAATAAATCAAAGAAAGTACAAATGTTTCTATACCATAGGATAGTACATGAAAAGTTAAAATAGGGACATGTAAACCGTTTTTCTCTATCTTGAATCGTTTTCGTTGTATAGGGCTTTGAACTTCAAAAAAGACGGTTTTCACTTGTTTATAACTCACAAACTTCTGAATTTAAACACCAACTGTAAAAACCAATCTTATTTTTTCTTCTCAGACAATCTAAAAATGCAATAACATAGGAGCATTCCATTTAAAAAAACATAACTTTGATATGTTTCATGCTTTTGGGACACTCTGTACATTATGAATATAATTTTAAAACGTACCTCTGCCGGGTTTCTATCCACTCCAAAAATAAAAAGATCCTAAAATCCAGAGACACGGCCATAATCTTCCGTGGCGTATAGCGTGAATAACCCTGTATATCTTACACCGTGCTTTTGTCTAAAGAATTTTGTTTTTGAGGTACTAGCACCAATAGTTCCAAAGAGATGGCCGCTTACCTTACCTATCTTAATGAAAGAAGGGTGTTTCTTAATAACATTAAAATATCACAGGATGTGATTCCTCGTGTCATTTTATGAAGGAAATTCCATATGAACGTATGTCCGCAACGGCGCAAAATTTTTTACTACAGAGTGTTGAGTTTTTTTTTTTTTAAGTGGGGTGAAAAATTAACATGAGAACTTATTATAAAAAATAAAACAATCATGAGTAAGGAATATCAGAGATTGAACTAACCTCAGTGTGGAACAAATATTTCACGTTATAAGGGATAGGGAAGCGTAAGCTGCATATTCAAGGTTAGTTTAATTTACGTACTTCAACTTACATAGATTCGAGGTAGGTTAAATGGAAGAAAAGTTGCGCAATTTCATGCAATAAGAATCTGAAACTAAATTTTTGAAAAATTTAGGCCATTCAATTTAATTTAACCATTTAAGCTAAATTTGATTTAACTAGATTTCAGCCTTTACTGAAATATGCTGAAAAAACTCAAAAATTGAGATTCCTAATTTTAGCCCTATTTTTCTTATTTTCAAAGCAGACTAGATCCTAGAGTTTTCATACTCAACTTTTGTTTTTCGTAGGGCCTCAATATTATTTTTTTTTATGTTGTTCAGTATGAAAAACTCATGGAAACTGAAAATTATTGACTTTTAAAACAAAATTAAAGTTTTTTTTTTTTGATAAATAGACACATTTTTTACTGAATTACGTCAATATGAAGTCATGTTACTTGCTTTATTGTTGTTAAAGTTTTCTATGATAATCGGTATGAAAAGTTGTCTTTTTTTTCGAAAAATATGATTTTTGAAAAAATTTTTCTTCGAATGTCAATAATTTTCGGTTTCCATATTATTTTCATACCGAACGACATAAAAAAATAATATGGCGGCCACAAGGAAAACAAAGCTTGACTATGAGAAATCTGGAATCTAGTCGGCTTTGGAAATTTTTGAAATGCTCATGAGGGCTTATGTAAACCTACAAAAAATAATTCGTTTATTTTTAGCAATAAAAAGGATACAGTTAAAATAAGAAAAATCAATTTTTCAATTTTTTCAGTAAAGGTATTGAAGTAGTGGGCCAATTTCCCAAAAAAATTGTTTCAGATTCTTCACAAGCATGAAATTGTGCAACTTTTCTTCCACGATCTTATATCTCTCACGGTTTCCGAGATCCCCATGTAACACCTGTTATCTCGGACACTCATTTTTACAACACAGTATAGTGTACCTAGTTAAAATATAAAGTCAAATTGGATTAAAAACATGTGAAACATTAGCTGGTCAAAGGTAGTTCAAAGCTAAGCATTCTAAAAGATAGCAACATAATTCAAATTTTCCATAGCCAACCCTAATTTAAAAACATTTGGAACTGAATATGGAACCAATTTAAAATTATAAAAACCTTTGATAAAGAGTAAATATAGGAACTGAAAAAGGTTATCCTTGTGTTAAAGCAAATGTATTTTGAATTTAAGGGAAAAAAGGTTTAGAACTTATTGGTTATGATATCCCACTTTTCAGAGCTGGTCAAGTTCAAGACAAATCTTTAAAAAAAATTGAAAAAAAAACTTATTCCGTGTGTTCCTTAATGTTATGTCAATATCGAGGGAAATAATTCCGTGATGTTTCGTTATCAATACACTATTTGTAAAAATTTCTATAACGTGGCCCAGGAAAATAAGACAAAATAACAAAAAAGTCTATCTGCGAAAAAAATTCTGTTGAAGACTGTGCAAAGGAATTGTCTTTGAGGCCAGGAATAGTGTCTCAAAAGTCCATGATGAAAGCGCATTAATGTTTGCTCGGTTTGGTACAAAGTGGTTTTCAATCACCTAGAAATAACCCTTCCGGTGTTTACGCCCTTGTGAAGAAGGCCCGAGTTTTATGAACATAAAGGCCGGGGATCGTGGTTCTGGGGGATGTTAAATAAAAATATAAGGAATTGGGAGGGAAAACCTTTTCTCGGGTTGCTAAAAAGGGATAAAATATTTTTAACCACCTGGAAATAACCATTCCGGCTTCCGGTGTTTACACCCTTGTGAAGTTGGCCCGAATTTCACAAAGCACAGAAAGGCCGCCACAGTGATTCTGGTGAGGATCTGGGGGTGATCAATCAACAATAATCAAGGATGAAACTCTCCAATATTTCAAGGAGTTTAGGGCTATGGTAGAAAAGCAAAGGGGTAAGTGCAAAAAGTTTTTCAGATTAGATCAAGGAGGTGAATTCTGTAGTAACGAATTCGAAATGTTTCTTAAGACGGAAGGAATAATTCAGCAGAAAACGAATGTATATATTCTGCAACAAAATGGCCTTGCCGAAGGAACCGTACATTAGTTGAGAGGGCAAGAGGTCAACTTGTATGATGCAAAGCTACACAAAAGATTTTGGGCCGAAGCTATAAACACGTCGAATTATTTGCGAAATAGATGTATCGCAAGTGACTTAAATAGTAAGACGCCATTTGAATTATGGCACAACCAAAGACCAAATCTATCAAATTTTCGATTTTTTGGCAGCACGTTCCAAAAGAGAAAAGGCTCAAGCTCGCAAAAAAAAATCGAGCAAGCATATTCTGCAAGTTATTCGAAAAATGTCAAAGGCTACAGAGTTTATAATCCAGAGAACGATGATGTAACAACTAGTAGAGACGTTGTCATTTTCGAAGCCCAAGAAACCAAGAGGGCTGAAGTGATTGCTGATGAAGAACTTCAAGAGTTGTTAGTTCCAGTGGGAGATGAAGACCCGGACTCAAGCGACGAAAATGTCAAGGTAGAGTGGAGCTACTTCCTTTGATGTAAGTACCAACGATAGGTGACAGTGATTACGTACCAGAAATGCTACAAAATGAGTTAGAAAATCAACAGACCGAAGTAAGAAGATCCCAAAGACAGCGAACGGAAAAGAAATTCGAGAACTATGCAATATCATAATATATGGCCACAGCAGAAGAAACCGTAGAAGCATGTTTGCACATGGAGCCCACAACAGTAAAGCCTTGTCTGGAATCAACAGCGAGAAATGGCGACAGGCAATGGCGGAAGAAATGAAGAGCTTAGAAGAAAATGAAACGTGGGAACTGGTAGATGCTTCAGATGACGGTGCAAGTGTTGAATGCAAGTGGGTGTTTAAGGTCAAGTGTGATAGTGACAATAAATAATAATAATAATAATAATGGTTTATTGCCAAACAGGTTTCCTCAATAACAGGACAAAAAAAAAAGAAAAAAAAAGATGACAAAAGTATAAAAAGCCTTAAAACTAACATGGTAATGGTAATACTATTGACAATGTGATCCATGATGGGTTGGTGAGATATGAAAACTGTCAGTGAGGACTGCAACGACGGTCTTCAAGGATGAGTGATTAATATCACAATGCTCACTGATTGAGTTGAAATTAGAGCACATGACATTATGTATATATAAATAGGGTGATCCATTGAAAAAAAAAAATTTTTGGTTTTCCCTGTATACTGATCTACTTTCAAATTTTTGTTACACGTATAAAAAAGTCTTTTTTAGCACCTACATAACCCCACTTTTAATTTTTTTGGGACACATGAAATAACAAAGTTAAAGGGGGGCGACATTATAATGAATCACCCTGTTACAGACTCAAGTGAGTTCCTATGTACCTTTTGTATAAGGGACCGAAGATAAGCGAGCCATACTCGAGCTTAGAGCGAACAAACGAGAAGTAGAGAGTCTTTAAAGCGCCCATGTTTAAGAAAGCTTTAAGAAAGTTTCTGCCTATAAAGCCCAAGGACCTGGACGCACTCAATACAGCATTGTTAATGTGGGTATTGAAAGTGAGCTTGCTGTCAAAATGGACACCGAGATCCCTGATAGATGTACACCTGGATAGGAGTTCGGAGTCAATTTTGTAGTTGTATGTAATGAAGTTATGCTTTCAGGTAAAAGTCAAGTAAATAAATATTTAGAAATATTTATCGACACTTTATTTTTTGGACACCAGATCTGAAGGTTATTCACGTCGCTCTGTAGAGTACCACAGTCGGAAGATGAAGTGACAGAATAAAACAATTTCAAATCATCCGCATAGAGCAGATGGCGACAACTAAGGACAGAAGAGACGTCATTGATGAATATCAAGAAGAGGAGTGGTCCGAGATTAGAACCCTGGGGAACCCCTGAGGTAATAAGAGAGACGTCCGAGTCAAATCCTCCACAAGAAACATACTGAGTTCTGTCTTGCAGCTAAGATTTAAAAAAAGAAATGAGCTGATCACTGAAACCAAATGCAGAAAGCTTACCAATAAGAATTGAATGGTCCAGTTTGTCGAAAGCTAAAAGGGTAAAATAAAAAGGGTTATTATCGTGCTAGATTAGTTGCTACTCTTTCACTCTAAGGGTTTTACCCAGAGAGAAGGCATAAATTATAGTTAAACTCTTTCATCTGTTATGAGAAACTCGACACTTATTAGACTCTTAATTTCATTATCTGTAAATTTGAATGTGTATCATTTAGATGTGAGCACAGCCTTTTTGCATGTTTTTTTAGATGAAACAATTTTTATGAAGCAACCTGAAGGTTTCATAAGGGAAGGTCAAGAAAATAAGGTTTTGAAATTACGCCGTGCAATATATGGACTGAAACAGTCTTCTCGCATTTGGTGTAAAAGCGTTGAAGATGATTTAATTCAGCTAGATTATAAGAAGTCGAAATTTGAACCGTGTATTTTTATAAAGTTTAATAAGGATTTAATAACGATTGTTGCTATTTACGTTGATGATTTTTTCATTTTTTCAAACGACCTTGTTGAAGCAAAGGCTCTAAAAAGAAAATTAGCGGTGAATTTCAAGCTAAAGGATTTAGGCCAGGCCAAACAAATTTTAGGTATGAATGTACCGGGTGGGCATTTAAGAATGGACAGCGGCCATATCTTGGGAAATATTGATCCTACAGTTTCAAAAAAAAATTCCAGATATAAGTGACTATGCGAAAATCAATGAAAAAATTTTCAAGATGGTCGCTCTTCCGGAAATACCGGAAGTTGACACCTACTTCGTTATTTTAACGGGGACACTCTTTATATTATTGTATTTATAAATTACCTGGCAAAATCGAATACAGGTGGTTTTCACAGTTGGAATTTAGGTTGAGTAGTTTATGAGTTATAAACAAGTGAAAATCGCAATTTTCAATTTTCAAAGCATCTCACATTGAAAACGGCTCAAGATATTTAAAAACGGCTTACATGTCCCTATCTTAACTTTTTACAAGGTAGCCCCCTGAGACGCCACTGGAATTAATTCATGTTATTCATGTTATTCCCATCAAAGGAAGGCCCTTTATGACAACAAATAAGCCTATAAAATTTTATTTAAATCGGCTGAGAGGTTTTTGAGAAATTGATAAAAATCGATTTTTTTTTTCAAAATTTTACCTCCTACTGTATCTAGAAAAGAAAGCAAGTTAGGACATATGATTATATGAAAAAAACTTAATATTTTTGGCTAGTAAATACGCCCTTAAAATCTTTGCACTGAATTTTGAATATAGTTATAAATTGATGTTATACAAGGTGTCCAGGTATGAGTGTAAGAGCTACACGTGGCGACCTTCCTTGGACTATTTTGAGTAAAAAATCTTTATACAATAATGCTCTAAACCTCTTCACGGTGCCACACGAGGTTATCAAAGTTAGAAATTCTGGGTCACAAATATGCATATTATCGAACTTCTGTTTCCTTTTGCAGTTACGGTTAACATTTTTAAAGACTTTTGCGAAGTCTTATTTCATTTAATTTTCATAACAGTGCAATTATTAACTTTTTTAACATTTCCTATTTTTTTTTTTTTATAAATGTTAAAAAAGTTAATAATTGCACTGTTACGAAAATTAAATGAAATAAGACTTTGCAAAAGTCTTTAAAAATGTTAACCGTAACTGCAAAAGGAAATAGAAGTTCAATAATATGCATATTTGTGACCCAGAATTTCTAACTTTGATGACCTCGTGTGGCACCGTGAAGACGTTTAGAGCATTATTGTATTAAGATTTTTTACTCAAAATAGTCCAAGGAAGGTCGCCACGTGTAGCTCTTACACTCATACCTGGACACCTTGTATTATAAATTGATGAAATAAATTTTAGTTCACTAAAAAATTAACAAGTTATCACACAAAATTCGAGAAATCAGAAGAAACGCGCAAAAATTGATTGAAAATGACTTGAAATTTCGAATTTTTCAATAAAAAAATGATTTGGGTATTCAAATAGCATTATTTGAAAAATGAAAAAATATTATTCCCTTATCATGCACATAGATTTTGTTTAGTTTTTTTGCCAATCTAATGAAATAAAAAAATATACAGGGTGCTATTTGAAAAAAAGATTTTTTTTTATTGTAAAATTCGAAATTTCAAATATCATTTGGAATCACTTTTTGCGCGTTTCTTCTAATTTCTCGAATTTTGTGTGATAACTTGTTAATTTTTTAGTGAGCTAAAATTTATTTCATCAATTTATCTTATACAGTTTCGTAGATAACACGGTTTTAGTGAGACTCTGAAAGAGTCAAAAAATTCATAAAAATCCAAATAACTCAAAAACAATAATAATTGAAGATCGATATTACTTATGTTGTTTTACTAAAGTCACTTAATTTTTGATGAGGAACATGAATCCATAAAAAAACCGCACCGTGTGATTTAAAATAACGAAGTTCATGTCCACTTCCGGTATAACCGGAAGTGGTGTTGTGCTGAAAATATTTTTAAAATATTGAGTTTTTCCTAAAACACAGATACACAAAAAATGGAAACTGTCAAACTAACAGTTTAGCCTATATAAATGGTATCAGCTCCCAAAGGTTGACCCTGTCTATTTCCATCAATATACAGGGTGTCCCAGCTTATTCGAAGCGGTCTCTGTAGGCCAAACGATGGACTTTTTCAAAAAACATTTTGAAAATTCAAGTACAGAATCACAATAGCCATAATTTAAAATTATTTTGGAGTATACAGAGTGTCCCATATGACAGTGGCACATCAAAGTTATGTTTTTTTAAATGGAATAATGCTCCTATGTTATTGCATTTTTAGATTGTCTGAGAAGACGAAATAAGTTTGGCTTTTACAGTTGGGGTTTAAATTCAGAAGTTTTTGAGTTATAAACAAGTGAAAATCGTCATTTTTCAAGTTCAAGGCCCTGTACAACGAAAACGGCTCAAGATAGAGAATAACGGCTTACATGTCCCTATTTTAACTTTTTATGTACTATCCAATGGTATTGAAACATTTGTACTTTCTTTGATTTTTTTATTTGGCGACGCGTGGAGAAATCTCAGATTTTTTCAAATTTTTTATCACCCTGTATAAACATTTTAACTACATCATAGGATAGTACTTGAAAAGTTAAAATAGGGTTGTTTATAAGGGTTGTTCGCATTTTCTCCAATGAATCTGTTATGAATTCTGGGTTATTTTCATTTAAATTATTAATTTTAATCCGTATCAAGTCTTTTAGATGATCGAGGTTTTCAATTTGGTAGTTATACACACGGTTTTTTAAATAGTTTCAAATGCGAATATTTCAGAAACTATTGAATTTAGGTATACGGTATGTTATATAAATTATGCTTAGAATTTTACGAGGAATCGAAAAATTAATTCATATATAGGGTGTTCCATTGAAAAAAAAATTAAATTTTTGGTTTTCCCTGTATACTGATCTATTTTCAAATTTTTGTTATACGTATAAAAGAGTCTTTTTTAGCACCTACATAACCCTACTTTTAATTTTTTTGAGACACATGAAATAACAAAGTTAAAGGGGGGCGACATTATAATGAATCACCCTGTACATGTGAGCTGTTTTTCTCTATCTTGAGCCGTTTTCGTTGAACTTCAAAAATGACGATTTTCACTTGTTTATAACTCACAAACTTCTGGATTTAAACACCAACTGTAAAAACGAATCTTATTTCCTCTTCTCAGACAATCTAAAAATGCAATAACATAGGTACATTCCATCTAAAAAAACATAACTTTGATATGCCACTGTCATATGGAACACTCTGTATACAAAATAATTTTAAATTATGACCATCATGATTCTGTACTTGAATTTTCAAAAAGTTTTATGAAAAAGTCCATCGTTTGGCCTACAGAGACCGCTTCGAATAAGCGGGACACCTGTATAGTAGAATTTTTTTAAACATTAGTATTTTATTAATCATCAATCATGCAGAGATTTTACAAAGTAAGGGTTGAAAACATAAATTTTATAATGGATTTTTGTCCTTGTATCCATCTCCTTCTTAAAATAAAATTTGGTAAATATTTACATCCACGTATCCGAAGTTTCATCAATTTTTTCAGGACCGAGGAGCGAAATAGGGGTGCTGGGTGGGTAAGAAGCTAAAAACAGCCATTGCAAACTAATATTAAGGTCACAACTAAGGCCTCTTTGACACTATGGTCGCATTTCTATTTTTCTCTTCACTTTCAGGGCAAGGAATATCTTCGATATTAACGGTAGTACGATTATTATTTTGATATTTGCATTTATTTTGCATTTGCATTCCAAAAAGCGTGACATCAATCCTTGTAGTCTGGATAGGATATGAGAAAGTGGATAGTGGGTTTGTCCTGCTCTGTACGCTTCGAAGCAGTTGGCATTGTCGTCAAGTTGTTACTTCCGAGATCCGGCATATTTATTCGCGATTCTCGCCAGGACGGGACTCTCAAAACCTATTTTTAGTGCTATTTTTTTTGGCTAACCATGCATTTGCAAAGCAAACGAATATCATCCTGGTGTTACTATAGGTAGGTATGTCCTCCACCCCTATACAGGGTGTAACTAAATAAGTGTAAAACATTTAAGGGGGTGATTCCTCATCAAAAAAAAGATAGGATCTTTCACATAAAGAAACTTCATTGGATCATCCCTTGTTAAGATAAAACCCCTAAAAGGGGGTACATAAAATTTGTTGAACAATTTTTTTCACAAGCACTAAAAAAGTTACAATATTGAAACTAACCTGACATTTTCTACTACCAAAAAGACACTTTGCCGTAATTTATTTGGTTTACCCCATGGTTGTAAGGGGTGGAAAACGCAACCCCTAAAATTTATTTCCAATGCAACTTTTTGTCTTATTATTTGTTTACCATTTAAAAACTTATTTCTTATGGCCTGTTTCATTCTAAACAAAAAATGTCTCTTGAATTTACCAAAAAATTATTTTATGAACAACTACAGAAATACATCGTCATAAATGCGAACTGGGTTTATTGTTATTTTGTAGTTACTACCTGCATTAGATGATTAAAGGGGAATAAACAAAACTAATTTATTAATAACAAAACATACAACATGTAGAAATTATAGTAAATGTTCAACATGTCTACCTTCAGACATTATGCATGCGTCTAGACGTTGGCGCATTGAGCCACGTATTCGCTCAAATATTCCTGGAGTCTATCTTATTACCCTGCATGCATCGATGATGCGGTTTCTTAAGTCCTCTACATCGCGAATAGGAGTACGATAAACCAAATGCTGTAAATGGCCCCAAGTAGAGAAATCGAGAGGATTGAGATCCGGGGATCAAGCGGGCCAATTTTGTGGTCCTCCTCGACCTATCCACTGATTTGCATATGTTTCAGTTAAATGCTGACGTGCTACTTGACTAAAATGGGCGGGAGCTCCATCATGCATAAAAAACATATATCCCTTCTGAGGCCCAAAGGAACTTCCTCCAGCAGTACGGGATGCACTTCTCTTAAAAATTGAACGTTTGCCTCACCATTTAATCGGGGAGGTAGAAAACGAGGCCCAATTAAATAAACCCCAATAACTCCGACCCACACGTTAAGAGAAAACTGTTCTTGATGGTTAGTTTCGACAATAGCGTGAGGGTTTTCATCAGCCCATATGTGGTAATTATGAAAATTAATAATCTTGTCCCGAGAAAAACTACATTCGTCTGTGAATTCGATCGTCTTCAGATTTCTTCTAATCATTTCCAGCATCCAATTGCAAAATTCAAGACGGTTCGGAAAGTCTCGCGGTAACAGTGCCTGTACTCGTTGCAGATGGTAAGGGTATAAGAGTTGTTCCTTTAAAATTCGAAAGACCGTCATATGATCAACATCTGGCTGGAAATCAATCTTTCTAGTACTGGTAGTAGGTTGTTCTTCAATCAAATTAAGTACTGCTTGCTCAAGCTGTGGTGTTCTTACTTCTCGATGGCGACCACAATCCTGCATTCTTTTGTCGAATGAACCATATTCTCGTAATCGTTGATGAAGTCGGGCAAATATTCTATGTGAAGGATGCTGCCGTTGAGGATACATTTCAGCATATCTTCTAGAAGCTTCTAACCCATTCCCCTGCGACAGACCGTAAACGTAATGCATATCAGCCATTTCCTCATTTGTGTATGCCATTTTAATAACAAGTGAATTATTAAAGTAACAAATTAAGAACAGAACAACAATACACAATTAGTATTACCTCAATTTCAAAAATTTACAAACTGACAGCTTGATACCAATTTAATTGTCACTATCGCTAATAGCGGCCTACTGGATAAATTAGTTTCGTATTTTCGTTTTATGGCGATATGTACCTTGGTCGTAAGATAATTTTTTGCTGTGATGGTTTATTTTGTGCAAAAAATTCAAGAGACATTTTTTGTTTAGAATGAAACAGGCTATCGGAAATAAATTTTTAAATGGTAAACATTATAATAAGACAAAAAGTTGCATTGGAAATAAATTTTAGGGGTCGCGTTTTCCACCCCTTACAACCATGGGGTAAACCAAATAAATTACTGGCTAAGTGTCTTTTTGGTAGTAGAAAATGTCAGGTTAGTTTCAATATTGTAACTTTTTTAGTGATTGTGAAAAAAATTGTTAAACAAATTTTATGTACCCCCTTTAAGGGGCTGTATCTTTACAAGGGATGCTCCAATTAAGTTTCTTTATATGAAAGATCCTATCTTTTTTTCGATGGGGAATCACCCCCTTAAATCTTTTACACACTTATTTAGTTACACCCTGCTATAGGTGCCATAGTGAAACTGTTAGGATACCCGTATGTAAATATGACCTAAAACTTTTAGTAATTCTTTAACACTCGAACAAGTGGTAAGTTTTTGACGATTCTCCCGCAACCCACTGCCGAAATTATAACAGTTATTACCCTGAAAACTAAGGGACCACTTCTGGATATTTACCAAAATCTTTGGTGATTATTGAAATGAGCGGCATGGGTATATAGGGCGAAATGGCTTATACTATCGGATAGCTTGTGTCTCTAGGAGTATCAAGGTACCATTGAATTTTTGCGGCGGCAAGTAATAGTCGAGAAATAAGGCCTTAAAGTTTCATCCTTGCCCTAATACGCGTATATTCGTACAGATGCGCTCGAACAGGAAGCTGGCACTCCGTCGAACACACGACGATCGAGACTATCGAGAGCGTACTTCCCGTTTGAACGCATATGTACGAATACACGTATTAGGGCAAGGATGAAACTTTAAGACCTTTTTTCTCGACTATTACTTGCCGCCGCAAAAATTCAATGGTACCTTGATACTCCTAGAGACACAAGCTATCCGATAGTATAAGCCATTTCGCCCTATATCCATGCCGCTAATGTACATATTTACCAAATCTTTAATTGGCCGCCTTATCGCTTTCCACGTACCTGCACTATTATCCTAAAATAAACCAAGGAACTACCTCCTACAGTATTAACACAACATTAATCAGGACACATTTTGTACTACACATACAACACAAAAAATAATTAGGTATAGGTATAGAGTAACGTCTTACAGTTAGAATTTGAATGTTATTGTTAACGTTTTCGCCGCCCTGGCTCCCATACAAAATGCAATATTCAATCCACTGACGAACAACAGCTGCATCCAAACAGGTCTTCCCTTCTAAATTAATTTTTATCTCGGACTCAATGATAAGCTGATGAATTATATTAAATACTCCAGTCACAGAATCGTTGTTCACTTTACGAGTGCAAATCTGTTAAGAAAATATCAATTACATAGGGTTATTATATTTATTGTTATAGGTAGACCAAAATCATTGAAGCTTTATAGGCAAGTAGTAGGTACTTACTCCAAAGTCGTTCAATGATATCTTGCCGGTATTAACGTTTAAATATTTGGAGACTAAACTTAAACAAGGTAATATTCGTTTTTCCATTTTTGAAATATGTAAAATTAACAGTGCTTCGCTTATTATTATTGAGACCAAGTGGAACTGAAGAACTTAAGCTTAAGATTTAAGAAGAGATTAGGGATAGGGAAGGGAAGGGAAGAGAAAATTTAAATGATGAAAATAATGGAATAGAATAGAATAGAAAATAGAAAAATAAATAGAATAGAAATGAAAATAATGAAATGAAATATCAAATTTCAGGTTATGTGCGATGTCATCGAATGGTCATCGACCATCGAAGATCGAACCAAAGACCTACACAATATAAATGGACTGAGTTGTGTGACCACTGACCAGTGTAGTGAAGTGTCGTATTCTTTACCTTTATTCTTTACGCGATTCTTTACGGGTAAAGAATTCATTCTATAGGTTGTTTTCTAATTGAATGTCAATATTTAAGGAGGTGATTTTTGGGTCCATTTTAGGAAGAAAATTTCATAAGAACGTTTGTCCTAAAAGTCTTAACTTTTGAGACACAGGGTGATATAGTTTTATTAAAATAAATAATTTTTTCGTAATATCTATATAATACCGCTCTGGATATTTTAATGAAATTTCGTATACAGGTATTACGCATCAAGGGGCATTTTTTCATGTACCACTTTTCATTTTATTTCCACTAGTGTCGATAGTGCACGATCGTGCAGAATTTTACCTGCATATTTTGGCAGACATTGATAATACGCCACTGATTTCTGTTGAAATAGAAATCATTTTTGGAATCCCCATTCATTTCCAAGCAAATTTGATCGCTTATTTTCTCCAGCCCGATGCACGGTTTTTGCCTAAAAAAATAAAATCTGTTTCTCTACATGGTCACAATAAGATTATCGTTAAAGTAACAATAAAAAATATAAAAATATCCCAAGCAGCAAAATTGGTCGTTTCTGCGAAGAGATTAGGAAATTCTGTCCTATTTTAGTCAAAACTACTTATATTTTACTTAACTTTCGACTTTCAAGTATTTTCTGAAGTAATGTTTTAGACCGTTTTTTACTTTGAAGACATTTAACTTGTAATAAACTATTTGTATTCAGTATTCGCCACTATAATTAGTTAGAATCTAGAATTTTTAAAGATAAATGCACATGGAATCGTTTTCTAGATCGCTTAAATATTAAAACGATTTTATTAATCGATTTAAATAACATGCAGTGTGAGAATTGAAATTACCTACTGTGACAAATTTCAACAGTACGTCCCATTGTAAGTATATAGCTGACGGCATAAACTGTGGTAATATAAAGTTTCCTTGCTAACTGAATCGATTCATTTACGATTTCAGTTAGTTTGTCTCATGGTTCAATACCCCCGTTAGATCCCATGCATTTAGGAAAGTTTGTGAACCAGTATATAGAGTTATGTAGTATGTAGCATTAATAAGAGTTCCTAGATGAATTTTTCCACTCGTCAATAAGCAGTTATACATGTTGAGGGATCCAGATGTCTTCTCTCGATACTAGTATTTCCCTTGGCGGTACCAAATTTTTTCGGTATATTTTTTTCAGATCAAGTACGTGATGGTGTTGGTAGCTTAACTGATATATTATTTGATGATGATATGCCAGAGCTAGTCTCGCCAGATCAGAAAGTGGTCTAGCAAGACTAGCAGATGGCGACTGCAGTCGTGAAACGCCGAATGACGTGTTCGTGTCGGTGGTGGTGGTGATAGTATAAACTTGAAGCAAAACCCTGAAATAAATAAGTATAATCATTACTTCACTCAATTTTTTTTTATAACTGAAAGTTTCAAACATATAGGTACTTTATCAAACCTCTGTTTCCAGCTCCACCTCTACTTCGACATGTAACTATACCATAGTCATAGTGTCTTCATGAAAAAAAATTCTTCACAAAATACTTCTCTGGGTGTTTCGGGTATTATTTCTGAAGAAATATATTTGTAACTTGTTGTATTAATTTCCTCTTCCAAACTTGACTTATAAATTGGCAGTCGTACGAATGATCGGACTGATTCATTATCATTTTGATAGTGGTCCAATGTTCACGTTTTTGAACTTTTCCTTCTGATAAAAATAATTACTACTCGAAGTAGTGGGAATTAAATCTGCTGGTTCAGGACATAAAATGTGTAAAAATCATGATTGAATGGAAGTGCGAATAAAAATCAAGAATTGAATTTAAGTAAAATATAATAATATACCTACTCACTCAGCAACGATTTGACTTTAACTTACCTATGTGCTATGTGCCTTATTTAATCTATAGAAACTGCGGTATTAGCAAGGTATTTCTCACATATTCGCATATTATGTTCCACAACACATAAAGCAACATGCCTAATTTTTATTGTTATTTATTTTAATTTCGGTCAACTGGAGCTCAGAATATTCCTGAATTTTGACTTCTGCCAACCATCGTAATCTAATCGTAATAATAATAAAATAACTTAAACAATAATAATTGGTTATCAAGACAAACATAGAACATAACCTTGCTTTTCAATTGTTTTCGTTTTTTACGTATTCTTTACATTGTTTACGTCAAACGTAGAGGATGAATTCTTTAAGCGTAAAGGCATATCGTCGGCTTAATCGGCAAATGACGTACCTAAGTCCATTATTTTCAAAAAATTAAAGCGCCATCTCTTAGAAATCGACTAAAGCTATCTGTATAGAAAATATCGTTTGTCCAGTTTAATACAGGTGATCCCAAAATGGCGGACACGGACACCACCACAGCATCCATTGTGGATTAAAGATTCTAAGTTCACTTATACTTTTTTCTCCAGTATGGCCCCCTTAAGAAGATATATGACCACTTTTGTGGACAAAAAAGTCACAACACTGCACTACCCTTCTTCAGGCAGAAAAATAATGTCTAGGTCTAACAATAATACCCAGATAGATGTTACCATGGAAACATATGAAATGGCAGATCCAACAAAGTTAAAAACAATAATCATCGTTGCGCGGATACATATTTGATGATGTTATTCAAAATTTATTTTAGTTGCATTAGTTGAGCTCGAATTTGAACAACGATGCCACATTGAAAAATTGTTTTGAACTCAAGGAATAGGTAAACTTTTAATGCCTGTAATTCCGTTCCCGATAATATAAATAATAAAAAGCAAACACTATCGTTATAGTTATGTGAAACCATGTGCTTTTCCAGTGTGGGTTGTTTAAAGTTGACTGCCATTTTGATTTAAATTTTCGAAAAAGGACACCCTATATCTCGGTAACGAAGCCGAGGAAACCATTTTTGTTTTAAATTTACAGTCTTTCTGAACATCCTCTACAACACCCTGTATACCGTGTCCGCCATTTCGGGATCACCCTGTATACAGACCCTGTATACACACAAAATTCTGTGTTGAAAATTTTAGTTTTAGAGCATTTGAAACGAACTATTTAACCCTAGAGGGGAAAAATAGTCGCTGAGAGCATGAGACAAGAGAAACAAGGGTCGTAGGTTGAGTCGCTAGTCTAAGAGGGTCAACAATAACAAGCGGGTCAGCAGAATAACAGGTTCTCTTTATTAAAATATAAAATATCACAATTATTTGAATACTATTAACTTGAGCACGGTTAACAGATAGTAAAAAGAATAACAAGAGCGTGCGGTGCTAGTCGAATGAATTGTTAGGATGGTTAAAAGGCACTTAGCTTCGTCTGGCTCTTCAGAGGTCTAGCTGGAAGTGGCCTGGGTCTTCTTGCTTGTCTCCGGAGAATCGGCCTGGCACGGAAAAGGCAGGTGCCTCCGGGAATAATGTGCTTCCAGGTAAAAATGTGATCCGTAGCAAAAAATGTGCCTCCAGGTGAAAATGCAATCCGCAGGAAAAAGCTGCAATGTCATGTGTATCAGAAACACTCTTGCAATAATAAATGATCCGATCGAGTCTGCTTGCTAAGGTACATAGAATTATTCCCGTCCTCAAGATAGGTTGGGATAAAAAGGTGACTGACAAAATTTTGCATGCGAACAAACTCGATCGGTTTAAAAGTTATAATTAAAATTAGCACAATTATAATTCTAGCACAATTATTAATAACATCATTTTATGCCACTTACCAAGCCAAAACGTGGGCGATGTTTAGAATAATTAAAAATAAATAACGTGAAAGTTCACGACGCCATTTCAGGAATCTCAGGTGTTTTGCGGAACCGACCTTCCTTTTGCGAGTTCCAGGAGAGAAAGAAAATGAAAACGCAGGTAGGTATGATGCTGAAACGCACCTCACTGCAACTTGACAGTCGAGGTTACGACTCGAGTTGGTCGATGCACTAACCACCACTGTCACTCACGAACTGCGCACGCCCGCCGTTGTCTCTGTTTTACCGGCTATGTTACCGGCATCTAGCCGGTACGTACGAAATGTACATTACACATTACATTAAAACTTTAGTTTATTTTAAGTTATAAAGTGTCTCTTGTAAAATTTTGCATTTGGGACTTACGTCATTTGTCGATTAAGCCGACGATATCACTGATTGACACGAAAATTAGAAGTGATAGCTGAACGCAGCAACGCCTCAAACTCAAACCACAGAACAGCTAAAGTTATTTATGACGTTTATCACGTTTAATTTCATATTTTGTTTAAAACGATAACACATATTTTCTTGTTGACTTCTTAAAGAAAAAACAATAATACAATAAACTGTGACTTGCGTTGTGACTCGGGACGGGACTCGGGAGTGAGTTAAAAACCTTAATTGCGGACATCGATAATCCGGTGAGTGTTTGAATAAAATCATTTCAAATCTCTCTTGCTTGATTCTTTTTTTGCTCTCTTCATCAAAATCCTATAATAAATCAAATGAAAATCTTTTGTTGTACTTTTTGTGAAAAAAGTATATTAGGTAAGTACTTGCACGTTTATTCCAATTTGTTAAATAAATGCAAGGCTCTTATTAGATTCGAAATTTATTATGACGTTGTGAGTTATTATTTATTAAGCTTAATAAGCTACCCCACATTAGCGAAACTGGGAAATCGGGCATGGAATAGGTAGTTATTTTCATTCTCCCCTTGACGAAATTGTAACTTTCTGTCTTGATAAGGCAACCGAAAGCGAAAGTAAAACATCCTAAGGTGATGCTAGGTGGTTGCTAGCTATGAAAAACTTTCGTGCCCTCGACGGAAAAGTAGAAATGTCAGTTTGATTAACGTTTATTTACAAGGAAAATTAAATGTAAAACTACAATAAAAAATTCCAGTAAATCTTTCTGGAACATACAAATAATTATTATTGTATGTTCCAGAAAGATTTACTGGAATTTGCAGCTTATTGAATGAAATTCATTTTGAACTAAACTACGATCAAGATTCTAAAATTATAGCGGTACAGAGTTTTAAACTTGACAGTGTCATAAATTAATAACTTAAAACTATTGTTACTATGGTAATGTTGAAAACATGCCACCTTATAATAATTTCATTGTTATCACTGAATCGTATTATTTTACTCATTTTTTCTAGTCCGTGCATGGTTCATAGCTTGTAATGTAATAAGGTATATTATTCAACAAGCGCATAAATGATAGCTATTATCCACGAAGATGAAAAGTGCTGTAACATCTAAGTGGATAATAGCCATTATGCGCGAGTGGAATACTATATACTTTATCTACGAGTATACTTGAATAAAAATAATTTTACTTACGGTAGAATTAAATTTTTATGTAAAAAAGTTTTATGGATTGCAGTTCTATATTTATTAAAAAATTATTTGGGTTTGCAGTCAATTAAATTAAAGAACACTCTTTTTTCTACGTCAAGCTTTCGAATTAATTTTAATTCTTCTTCAGGACTATCTACAATATGATTAACAATATTAAATTTAGTATAAGGTGTTAAAAAGATGGTAATTATATACTTACAGAATTTGAGATTAAAATTTAAAGTTTGTAAAAATTGCTAACCATAGGACTATTTTTGTATACATTAAAAGCAACTAACACCAACAAAGATAAAATTACATAACTAATGAAGTTCAATTTCTAATTCAGGCCGAAATGATAAAAAAATTTTAAAGTTTTTTCTAATCTAAATGATTGACATATAAATAATAAATTTTTAAAAAAATTGAATAAAGATGATTTGATATCTAAAAATTATTTGTTTTTGACGACTTCATTATTATGTAAGTCCCCTATTGTTAGATAAAATTAATATTATTGTAATAACATTGAAGGAAAAAATAAAAATATCGGAAGAATCAAAACTATTTAAACTTTGGAATAAATTGAGACTATTGTAGGTTGTTTTCTTTATCAATTTTTACTAAAAATGTGTAAATGCTACTAAGATTTTCTACATCTTTCATGGAGTTCATAGCATTTGAATTTTGTTGAATTCTAATCATTTCTATAAGAGATGAACTCCATGAAAGATGTAGAAAATCTTAGTAGCATTTACACATTTTTAGTAAAAATTGATAAAGAAAACAACCTACAATAGTCTCAATTTATTCCAAAGTTTAAATAGTTTTGATTCTTCCGATATTTTTATTTTTTCCTTCAATGTTATTACAATAATATTAATTTTATCTAACAATAGGGGACTTACATTTTTACAACGACATTTATCGATATCGTGAAAAATCGTATTTTTCATTATAGCTCGAAAACAAAAGAAGATAGCGAGTTCCGGTTTTCACCATTGAGTTCCTCTCAAAAAAAGCGATCGAGAATGTGCCATCCATTTTTCCATAGCTCTTATAGTTACCGAGATCTCCTATAGAAACATCCAAATTTGCCCACCCTGTACATAAAAAGTTAAAATAGGGACATGTAAGCCGTTTTTCTCTATCTTCAGCCGTTTTCGTTGTACAGGGCCTTGAACTTGAAAAATGACGATTTTTACTTGTTTATAACTCAAAAACTTCTGAATTTAAGCACCAACTGTAAAAGCCAATCTTATTTTCTCTTCTCAGACAATCTAAAAATGCAATAACATAGGAGCATTCCATTTAAAAAAACATAACTTTGATATGTTTCATGCTTCTGGGACACCTGTACATTGTGAATATAATTTTAAAACGTACATCTGCCGGATCTCTATCCACTCCAAAAATAAAAAGATCCTTAAATCCAGAGACACGGCCATAAACTTCCGTGGCGTATACCGTGAATAACCCTGTATATATCAGGTGGCGTATTATTCAAGATGTTATTTTCTTCGAAGAACATCCTAATTATTCTGTTTATAATAATTTTAAGTTTAATTTTTATAATACAATAATTTGTATTGTAAAATTAAAACTAAACATAAACAAATGTGAATGTTAGGTTATCGTGATTAGCTGTCACTACTGTCAGTCGACTAAGCCTATTGGCAGCATTCCAAAGGCATCCAGCTTTCACAGCGGTTGACTAGGGCTTTATAACTACGCACGGATACTAAAACATGTTCATTTTAGTATTATGATAAGTAACCTTCGTATGCTATAATAGTAGTTGAAAGATCAAAATCATCGTAATATTCTGCGACTTTCATATTTTTATAACATTTTATTAAACGTGATAAACGTTTAGGGACTCTACTTTCACGTCAGTGGACCATTGACAGTAGTCGGTAGTTTGAATCTGCCACACGTACGACAGAATAGGGCGGTAAAGTTAAACAATTGACATTAACGATTGAATAATGAGCTCATTGTTCAATTGACCTGACACTATTATTCGATAGGGCAATAGTAATGCATGCCATTACTTCGTTAAAATTAGACTAATAATTGATTTGTTATCTAATAGGAGTAGATAAATAACTATTACATTACAAGCTACGAAAGTTCACTTTTAGGTGTCAGGTATATTTAAATAGCCGAGGCGAAGCGTAGCGTAGCCGAGGATATTTTAAAACTCCGCCGAGCACCTGAAAGAGATTTCGTAGCGTGTAGTGTATTAAACTTTTCATTCTCCCCTTGCCATTGAACCACGGATTAGAAGAAATGAGTAAAATGATACGATTCAGTGATAACAATGAAATTATTATAAGGTGGCATATGTTTTCAACATTACCATAGTAACGATAGTTTTAAGTTATTAATTTATGACACTGTCAACTTTAAAACTCTGTACCGCTATAATTTTAGAATCTTTGATCGTAGTTTAGTTCAAAGTGAATTTCATTCAAGAAGCTGCAAATTCCAGTAAATCTTTCTGGAACATATACAATAATATAATTATTTGTATGTTCCAGAAATATTTACTGGAATTTTTTATTGTAATAGTTTTACATTTAATTTTCCATCCAAATAAACGTTAATCAAACTGACTTTTCTACTTTTTTGTCCAGGGCACGAAAGTTTTTCATAGCTAGCAACCACCTAGCAACCTATCACCTAGGATGTTTTACTTTCGCTTTCGGTTGCCTTATCAAGACAGAAAGTTACAATTTCGTAAATGGGAGAATGAAAATGCAATTTTATTTACACATTTATTACACACACTTTGACAGTTTGGATGATTTTGTAATTTAAAGAATGCGTTATATTATTATTATATTTACACCTCGCAAATAATGCATGCGCGTGTACTTATGTGAATTTTTTCTCCACTGTTAAGAATCAATTATTACCATATTTGCTATGGCGATGATTTACAAAATCCTACCTATAATGTTATTTTTGTACAACTGCCATTAAAAGTCACACTTTTAACGTCGTCAGCTGACAGTGTGTTAATAGCTACACATGGATTAATTTCTAAATAGTCTGCCAAGGTCACATTAAATTTCAGCATTGATGTCAGATCTCGAATTTTTTAGGTGCAATGAGGATGAGGAATCACAGAATAAAATAAATAGACATATGCCCGTATTCACAAACGATAATTTCCTAAATAATTACGTAATTAATTAAATGAGTGAGATGGAGATATGCAGTTTTTTTGTAATAGAATGAGATGGGGATAATTGATTACGTAATTATTTAGGAAATTATCGTTTGTGAATACGGGCAATAATTGATTAAATCAACAATTTTTGTTTATTTGAAAATAAAAAGAATTAAGTTTTATTTTTGAATATAACTGATGATGTTAACTCATAAAAGGTATTTATAATGAAAAAATAACAAAGCAATATTTGTAAAGAACATTTTATTGGAAAGTTATACCTACACAAATTACAAATAATATAAATTAATGCAAAACTTGACAATTGATAATTTAATATTTAGAGTCATATAATCAGTTTCTTAAATTAATACCTACTTAATTAAAACATTCCACATTTCTGCCGTAACACCAGCAAGTGTATTTCGCCAAAGAGAAATAACGTGGGTACTCTCTCATCGCTTAAAGGACGATTGAAGTTCGGCTTTCTTATACAGGGTGTCCCATAATATGTGGGCAATCTCCCAGATTTGGGTAAATTTCGTAAAAATAAATGAAAAATAGCTATAAAATTAATTCTTCAGAGACACCCCTACAAAGATATTAGCTGTTGAAGTTGAGAGTTGAAAATCAATTTTTTGCAATAACTTTTTTATTTCTTGACCGATTTTGATAATTTTTGGTTTTATTTTGTATTATTTTGGACTGTTTAGAATAGTGTTTCATAACCTTTGGTAACACATACATAGACCTCGGGATGGCATAACCCCCTCATTCACTTGAAAGAAAACAATAAAAATAATAATTTTACAGTTTTTTAAGGTTAATTTTCTTTTTATTTGACATTTTTTACATAAAAAATGTATTTTTATTTATTTCGATAGAGCGAACCGTTATCGAGATAAACGTCCTTCTAATAGGTGATGCGTCGCAGGAACTTTCTAAATTTCCAGTAAATTTTAACAAGATGGCTGAGCTTTGACATTAAATTGAGCAGGAAACAAAACAATAACTTAATTAAATACACGTCAAATAGTGTCAAAGATTTCATTTCATGCAGATTCAATTCTAACTGATTTTAAAATGAGTTACACAAAACGCTGAATACGCAGAAAATCGGTTAGAATTGAATCTGCATGAAATGAAATCTTTGACACTATTTGACGTGTAGGTATTTAATTAAGTTATTGTTTTGTTTCCTGCTCAATTTACTGTCAAAGCTCAGCCATCTTGTTAAAATTTACTGGAAATTTAGAAAATTCCTGCGACGCATCACCTATTAGAAGGACGTTTATCTCGATAACGGTTCGCTCTATCGAAAAATAAAGATACATTTTTTATGTAACAAATGTCAAGTAAAAAGAAAATTAACCTTAAAAAATTGTAAAATTTTTATTTTTATTGTTTTCTTTCAAGTGAATGAGGGGGTTATGCCATCCCGAGGTCTATGTATGTGCTACCAAAGATTATGAAACACTATTCTAAACAGTCCCAAATAATACAAAATAAAACCAAAAAATATCAAAATCGGTCAAGAAATAAAAAAGTTATTGCAAAAAATTGATTTTCAACCCTCAACTTCAACAGCTAATATCTTTGTAGGGGTGTCTCTGAGGAATTAATTTTATGGCTATTTTTTCATTTATTTTTACGAAATTTACCCAAATTCGGGAGATTGCCCACATATTATGGGACACCCTGTATACCCCACACATGTTCGATTGGATTAAAAATGCAATGCGTATGGTGGAAGTCGAACAATTTTGTGTCCATACTGTTCAGCTAAGGAATCCACTATACAGTGCGCGAGAAAAGTAAGGAATAAATTCGATAAAACGAAAAGCGCTGTTTTTTTTAATAAATAAAAAAACAGGTCGATTTTGTTTTTGAGTTGTTCAACTTTTGACATAATATTGGGGTATACAGGGTGATGCGCGAAAAAGTGGTGACGTCATCGGCATTATTTTTAAATAGCAACCCTTATTTTTTATTCCATTTTTTAATACTTCATTCAATTGCCAGTATGGTAATGTAATCAATTTGTAACCTTAAATAAGGAAAATTCTGAGAAAACAGCTTGTGAGTCGAAATTGTACACTTTTTACTGATGTGAAAATCGGAACATTAGCGATAAAAATTAAAAAAAATCAAATAAAAATTACTGTTTCCATGGTAATTTTAAAAGATCTATCTATTAAATTAAGTCTATTAAATTAAATCTGTTAAATTAAATTAAATTAAAACTATTAAATCTGTCTATTAAATTGAATCTCTCCAAATTAAGTTATTTTCACAGAAATTTCGTCGTTTAAGGCTACAAAATGATTACATTGCCGTATTGGCAATTGGAAGAAGTATAAAAAAATGGAATAAAAAATAAGGGTTGTCATTTAAAAAAAATACCGATGACGTCACCACTTTTTCGCGCATCACCCTGTATATCCCAATATTATGTCAAAAGTTCAAAAACTCAAAAACAAAATCGACCTGTTTTTTTATTTATTCAAAAAAAGAGCGCTTTCCGTTTTGTCGAATTTATTCCTTACTTATCTCGCGCACTGTATACTGCTTTGGTTTCTGGTTCCTGTTGTGAAACCAATAAGCATAATTATAGTCATATAAAAATCGTAAAGTCAATACAAAATATACTTTTATAGGTTCAAATATTACTGACATCAAGTAATAAATATTATGATTTAGAGGGTAGCTGAAGCTCTGAAATTGTCGCTTGGTACCGTCTCTACATACCGTCCTCAATGACAAGTATACAATTTGAGTACAGCAAATCTTCTTTTTTGCGCGTCTTAAAGAAAATTGGATTTAAATGAAAAAAAGACAATCCACGTCGAGGTCTCATGAAATTAGGCCACATTATTTTTAAAAGAGTGAAGTTCCTACGCACATATATAGATTACAAAAGAGAAGGCATCTATCAATTTGTGTATATACAGGGTGTCCCATAACATGTGGGCAATCTCCCGGATTTGGGTATATTTCGTAAAAATAAATGAAAAAATAGCTATAAAATTAATTCCTCAGAGACACCCCTACAAAGATATTAGCTGTTGAAGTTGAGGGTTGAAAATCAATTTTTTGCAATAACTTTTTTATTTCTTGACCGATTTTGATAATTTTTGAATTTATTTTGTATTATTTTGGACTGTTTAAGAATAGTGTTTCATAATCTTTGGTAGCACATACATAGACCTCGGGATGGCATAACCCCCTCATTCACTTGAAAGAAAACAATTAAAATAATAATTTTACAATTTTTTAAGGTTAATTTTCCTTTTCTTTGATATTTTTTACATAAAAAATGTATCCTATTTTATTTCGATAGAGCGAACCGTTATCGAGATAAACGTCCTTCTAATAGGTGGATGCGTCGCAGGAATTTTTCAAATTTCAAGTAAATTTTAACAAGATGGCTGACCTATGACAGTAAATTGAGCAGGAAACAAAACAATAACTTAATTAAATACACGTCAGTGTCAAAGATTTCATTTCATGCAGATTCTAACTGATTTTAAAATGAGTTACAAAAACGCTGAATACGCAGAAAATCAGTTAGAATTGAATCTGCATGAAATGAAATCTTTTGACACTGACGTGTATTTAATTAAGTTATTGTTTTGTTTCCTGCTCAATTTACTGTCATAGGTCAGCCATCTTGTTAAAATTTACTTGAAATTTGAAAAGTTCCTGCGACGCATCACCTATTAGAAGGACGTTTATCACGATAACGGTTCGCTCTATCGAAATAAAATAGGATACATTTTTTATGTAAAAAATATCAAAGAAAAGGAAAATTAACCTTAAAAAATTGTAAAATTATTATTTTAATTGTTTTCTTTCAAGTGAATGAGGGGGTTATGACATCCCGAGGTCTATGTATGTGCTACCAAAGATTATGAAACACTATTCTAAACAGTCCAAAATAATACAAAATAACACCAAAAATTATCAAAATCGGTCAAGAAATAAAAAAGTTATTGCAAAAAATTGATTTTCAACCCTCAACTTCAACAGCTAATATCTTTGTAGGGGTGTCTCTGAGGAATTAATTTTATAGCTATTTTTTCATTTATTTTTACGAAATATACCCAAATCCGGGAGATTGCCCACATGTTATGGGACACCCGTCTGCTTAAGGCTGGCCACCGGCTATATCTCGGAAACTAATGGGCCTAGAACCTCAAAATAAAAAATTTCCAGACATAAGTGATCACGAGAAATTCAATGAAAATATTTTCAAGATGGCCGCACTTCCGGAAATACCGGAAGTTGACACCTACTTCGTTATTTTAACGGGAACACCCTGTAAAATATTATATTTTCTAAAGGTCTGAAGAAATCTAATAGTGGTGATTTTCACCATTGGAATTTAGATGGAGCGGTTTATGAGTTATAAACAATTGAAATTGCAAAATTTTCAACTTCAAAGCAGTGTAGAACTAGAACGGCTCAAGATATCTAAAAATGGTTTACATGTCCCTATCCTAACTTTTCACATAGTATCCTACTATATGCGGCTTAAAAGTTAATACAGCAGGGTGATGAAAAATCGGATAATTTTCATCACCCTGTATTAAAATTTACTCCACATAGGCCCGTATTCATCAATAAATATAACCCCTGGGGTTATATTTTGGAACATGTCATTGGTTCAAAATTCGTAGCGTTCGTAAGGATTGAGCATTAGACCAATCAGCTGTCAGAAAATTGAAAATTTAACCCCAGGGTTATATTTTGAAGTTTGATGAATACGGACAGTAGTGGGATAAAACATAAAAAATTAGGATAGGGACATGTAAACCGTTTTCAGATATCTTGAGCCGTTCTAGCTCTACACTGCTTTGAAGTTGAAAATTTTCGATTTTCACTTGTTTATAACTCACAAACCGCTCAATCTAAATTCCAATGGCCAATCTAAATTCCAAACCACCTGTATTCGATTTCTTCAGACATTTTAAAAATATAATATTTTACAGGGTGTTCCCGTTAAAATAACGAAGTAGGTGTCAACTTCCGGTATTTCCGGAAGTGCGGCCATCTTGAAAATATTTTCATTGAATTTCTCGTGATCACTTATGTCTGGAAACTTTTTATTTTGAGGTTAGAGATCCATTAGTTTCCGAGATATAGCCGGTGGCCAGCGTTACGCAGACACCCTGTATAGACGAAACATATGGATCTCTCAAAACGGCACAATAGGAAGGTCTTGGTAGGATCAAAACCCACGCAGTGCCAAGAAACTGAAGACAAAAGGTGTTTTAAATACTTATAATATTATAATGAATGTATAATTAGGCATTAAATAATAATATCATTTATTTTCATTATGTAGGTACATAGTTTTGCATGCAGGTAACATAAATGGTTTTGTTGATGGGGCAGAATTGATTTTCTCTTCATCAACAAAAGATATCCAGATTATCAAGGAGAGATGAATCATGAAAATTTTACCAATTGGTTCAAGAACCAGTTAATATCAAGTTTAGAACAACCTTCTGTGATTATTATGAACAATGCGCCTTACCACAGTGCACTTGAAAATAAACCACCAACTTCTTCTTCAAACAAACAACAAATTGAAGAATGGCTGCGCAGGAACAACACTGGTTCCGAGCCTTTTTCGCTGATCAGCTCAGCTGCTAGACATTGTGAATTAGTATATTATGCAACGAGCTTATAATGAAGGCTATTAAACGGCTCGTGTCTTAACCATCATAAGAGCGTATTAATAGCCATTATCTGCGAGTTGCATACACTATTTTTTCTACGACCCTTTTTTATTTCATAGAAAAGATTAACAAATTATATATTTTAACAATGACCCGTGTACAATTGCGGATCATTGAGGTTAAGATAGGTTGCTATTTGTTTACGTATATTACCAAATTGTCTCTTCGTCGCTAAGATTATTCTGCTGAGACATGTTTTAGTATCAAGTTTAAAGGGCACTACTCACTACTGCGTAATTTTTATTATGCGAAGTTCGAATTCCGAATTTTACGCTTTGATTTTGAGATTAATAATAATTAATAACATTGACAGTCAATAATTACGATATTGTTTACCTTCGCACGCGACGGTCGCAGCGTTGCCGCTTTGAATACTATCACGGAGCACTATATACGAATAATATAATACCTTATCTTCTTATCTTTTACAGGATATACCTACCTATCAAATTAATTAAGGTAACATAAAATTTTGATAAATTTCCTTTGAATGTTACTTATGTTCTAAATTAAATAAACGTTCAGAATTTTTTTTCAGAAATACAGAACTTAATATCACAAGGCAATTTTTGTCGTGAGTATGACAACTCTGTGACTTCGGTTGGTTTGGACCGACCCGATTGTGAGCGAAAAGGAACCGATTCGATTGCAAATGCTCCTATGCCATTGGATAGCTTGACCCAGTGCGTTAATGAAATTTTGTATCTTAATGAGACCCATTAAAGCACTGGTGATTCATATTTAATATGCATATTAAAGGTTAGGAGTAGAAAAAATAATTTTTATACCTCGCTCACTGATGTTATTTAGGGGTAATAATGGGCCCCCATTCATTGATTCGTTTTCAAAGTATTCGATTAAATTTGCCACCATCTGTTGCGCTTCCTTACTTAAATGTTTTGGCATTTAGCTTACTTTTAAAGATAATCTATCACTTTGTAGATATTATAACGAGACTGCTCTGGAAAAATTCTAGTAGTTGCTTCTTTAACATTCTAGTCCACCATTTTGTTTGTTTACATACTATGGATACTGGATTAGTCAATGACACGTTCGCGACAGTTCGACGCAGGTCTGGATGACATGTTGACGGCCGATGGGATTTCTGCAATCTACGAGAATGTGCCTACTGTTTCGATGACGCGTCGGGGGTACTATATAAGGGCCGCCGTGCGGCTGCGTGCAGCAGTAGAATCTTGAACGTGGAGTGAAGCTGAAGACAGAGTAGTAGTATCCTGGACGTGAAGGTGAAAGCTGAAGTATAGATAGAGAGGTAGTGAAGTGAAGTGTGAAGTAAGGAAGCCAGTATATAGTGACAGTATAGCGAATATAAAGAATAGACAAGTAATGTAGTATCTGTGAGTGGATACAAGAGAACAGCTGTGTGTTTGATTAGTTAGATGTTAGATTTAGAGGTTATAAGTACTTTTGACTTGTGGTTCAATAAAGGAATATGACTTTTAGGCCCGTATTCATCAATAAATATAACCCCTGGAGTTATATTTTGGTGCATGTCATTGGTTTAAAATTCGTAGCGTTCGTAAGGTTTGAGCATTACACCAATCAGCTGTCAGAAAATTCAAAATATAACCCCAGAGTTATATTTTGAAGTTTGATGAATACGGACATTAGTGGTGGATTTATTATTGTGAGACCCGTAACAATATAATAATTTTTAATTTATTTTATAAAATTAAATATTAACTCCTAAAACTGACAGACGTAAACAGAACAAAATCAGTTTGTTATTTTGGATAGAAAAGTTGACAACAAAGCCAGGGCGATGTAGTTGTGATCGATTATTGAATTTACTGTTTTTGCATCTTCCTAAATGTCAAAAATTTTCATTTGATCCCTTTAATAACCTTAAAATTCTAACTGTCATTTTTAGTGTCATAATGTTCGATGTTACAACGCAGCGTAAACAATAATATGACTTTGGCAGACTATCTAGAAATTAATCCATGTGTATTTATGATATTAGTGTTAAAAGTGAAGTTTTATGTTGTGAGTGAAAAGGTTTGTGAAATGAGCGCAGCGTAGCGGAGCGAATTGAACAATTTCACGAACAAAATAAAATCACTCTTAAGACGAATATCATACAATTGGTTTTTGTAAAACCAATTGTAATCAATTATCCAAAACCAATTATCAAATCTATTTTGATAATAAAATTGATGAATTTAAAATGACACTCAACTTCAAATTGCATTTTAAAATATCCAGATAAGTACAAGTGTACTATGCATAGCAACCGTTCCCGACGGTATGTCTACTAACAAATGCGTGTATACAAATAAAAAAGACGCTATAATAATTATTATTAATTACAATTTCTGAACAATTATTATTGTCTTGAATTCTTGACTAGGTACTTATTTTTTATTAATATGTTTGCCAGTAATAAAAAGAATATGAAAAAATCTTATCACCTATAATTTTTTTCTGATTTCACATGTAAAAATGTAAGTTTAAAAAGAGAATAATGGCGCATTATTTTATGTCTACTCGGCAGTGTGCGCGAAGTAATTCGCGGCCTGTAGTGCCAGCCATGATACAATGAGATTCAAGATATATGATACTATAAAGCGGTATAATTTTCGTCAAATTGGGGCAATGACGTCAGTGGATCTCATAAGGGTGCAAAATTTGAATTTGTATTAGGTAACTTATTGTGCATGGATGAATAATTAAGCTTTTGAAGGTTTTATTCAATTGTTTATTAAATTATTATAGATATGCCTACATGTGTTCATTTAGCAAGGCAGTTTGTATGAAGTATCATCACTTTTAGGCCCATTCTACACGAACCACAAAAACGCGACCGTTGACCTGCGAGCGACACGCATATATGTCACAGAACCACAGATTTTTAAATTGGGCATACGATACGGGCGACTTTGCGGTCGCGTGTGGACGCGTTCGTTGGCGTGTCGGCGTTTTGAACGCAAGAGGTTGCGTAAAAGTCGCGCGCCGGAGACCGGCGTGTCATTCTATAAGTAGCAACTTGCAAGCGTCTGGCCGGCCGAGCCGATTTGTCCTTTTTTATTACAGTCCACGATTTTAGTAGTGCACATCATTGATGTGCTTGCAGTGGCGGATTTCCGATTAGGCTAGGTAGGCTATAGCCTGCGGCGGCAAATATTTGTAGGCGGCAAATTTTCGAAGACGAAAAATATTTTCGAGTGCTAGGAAATTGCGTGACCTTGGAAATTGAAAAAAAAAATTGCCTGGGGCGCCTTACCGAGAGGGGAAAACCATTTCGAACCCTTTTGAAACCCCGCTTCGCCTTTGAATTCATATTCTTTTTGTAGCCTACAAGAACACGACCTGATTTACCCACAGGCAAATTGAGATATCTGCGATGTTCTGCGAAGCTAAGATGAAACACCCCTAAGGCCAGGCGATTATCACCTTCGGGTGTACCCATCAACGTCTTTTTTACGTTTTTTGACCAACAAACTTAATAAGGTGAACAGCGATACACCCAACTTGTACGGGATCCACATCAAATATAAACCGTTTTGTCGCTATACTGAAGTTTCAGAATAGTAGGCACTAAGTTCTCGGAAGTGGTCGTGACGTATAAGCGCTCAGTTGGAGCATTCAGTGGCGGACGCAAAATATCAAAATAGGTTCAGACAATAATGAATTTATTGAGAAATATAATTGTAAACTTCCAAATAATATAGCATATAGTAAATAATATAGCATATAGCAAAAATAAAAATAGCAAAGAAAATAGGAAAAAAATAGTACCTTAGTCATCGTCAGAAGAAAAATCGTCGGATGATGGACAACTATCCCGATCACCGTTATCGTTCAAGTTGATAATTAATGGCTCAACCGAAACATCAACTATTGTGTCTAGATCCCACATTCTGTCTTCTTCTTTTGTAGTATGTCGGATGCAGTTTCTCCATGTTTCAGCCGTCACATCTCCTATTGCAGTAGCTAGCAGGCGTTTCACTTCATCCATCTTGAAGGTCACGTTTTGTTTCGCCACTTGGTTTTTTATTTGAGCCCAAATAAGTTCTATAGGATTCAGTTCACAGTGGTAAGGAGGGAGGCGGTGTACAATGATGTTGCACTCGCGAGCCAATTCGTCGACAGCATATCTCTTAAAATGAGGTATTTGTGCCCTTGCGATGTTTAATAGTTGCACTTTTAACATGTTGTCATCAAATGGTATATTTCTTTGAGCCAGCCAGTTAATGATGTCACCTTTTCGCCATGCAGTTGTTGGCGATGGCTCCAATCGTCGACTATGGTAGGAAGCATTGTCCATTACCACGACCGAATTTGGCTCAAGGCTTGGTAAAATTTTTAAAAACCAGCTTTCGAATTTTTCCGCATCCATTTCCTCATGGTAGTCACTAGTTTTCTTCGATTCGAAAAGTAGCAATCCGTTTTCCAAAAAACCCGAATCACTACCTATGTGAGTTATTATGAGCCTCCGCCCCTTGCCCGCTGGCGCTTTTAGTCCTGTGGAAAAACCTTCAAAAAAAGCTTGTCGACGGCTTGTTATTTCCAAATCTTGCCAAATTTTCGAAACAGTATGACCTTGATTCAGCCAAGTTTCGTCTAAGAAATATATTTTCTTCCCTTCACGACGATACTCTCGAATTTTTTGTAAATAATTTCTCCGCCACAAAATTATTTCTTCTCTTTCTATAAGAAGACTTTTTCTCTGCCTTTTCATATGCCTTATGTTCATTTGTCTTAATGTCCGCAATAAGACACGTCGCGATATTTTCGGCATTGCGTCATCCGAATTGATTTCGGCAGCGATTGCTTTTAATGTTGGAATTTCATTTCGGAAAAAGAACGAATGAAATTTTCTCCGAACGGCGTATTTTATGTCATCATCAATGTCAATGCGTTTTCTCCCCCTTGTTTCAATATTTTCAGCTACCTTTTCTGTTCCGCCTTTGGACTCTTTGAAAGTTTTCAAGATTCGGTGTACACTCCTAGTTGACACTTTGGTTAAATCACTACACAAAGCAACTACATCGTTTACCAACATACTTTGATTCCTTTCACGGAGTCCACAATACACGTTGTATATAATAGTTTTTTCTCCTGTAGATAAATTCGTACGACGACGTTTACTTTGGCTGCTCTCGCCTTCCATATTGCTCACAACTTTAAATTTAAACAGTATTTCACTTCGGCACTCAAAGAAGCTTGCTTCTTTCCCGTTTACACCACAGTGAGAACTGAGAAATAAGATTCAGACAGGAAATCTGATGAGCGACCCTTAAAGCAACCAAGCTATCCCCACTAATTATGCACTTTATTGTCGACCGGGTATGGGTTTTTCCGGGATGGTAATTCCGTAAATTTCTTATAGTTAAACTTTTTCTGTATCCTGGAACTCAGTTCATTCCCAAAACAGGAATCATTATTGTATTATTATTTTACCAAATAATTAACTAATAACTAATTATTAACAAATTAGTAAGATATTGATTTTTTCTAGCTTGTATTTCTTAATTACTTCACAGATTGTCTATGAACAATATGAAATATTCAAAATTTTGTTGTTCCCGAGAGTCGAGAATCTTCTTCCCCCGGTAATATTAATTTTTCTTTTCTGACAACCAGAAAACAGAAAGAGAAAAATATACAAGTCCCGATCGACATCCAATAACAGCCCAAAACAAACAACTTTTCTTTTTGTTCAGGTTATTCCACTGCCGCGAATTCTTTTTCATTCATTTTCATGCGTTTTTTAATTTTTGTGATGCTTCAATAATTCAGCAAATATAAACATAAAAATAAAATATTAAGGATTTAAAGGAGCGATAAATGTTATATTGCAGCCCCTCACGAAAATAGCATGAACGATACGCCACTGAATACGGAGCTGCCTTGGACGGACTGGCAGCATGCTCGATATATATCCATCTTACTTTACCTTACTGCAAGTTGGACCTGCTTATCCTTTGTACTTGTTGACACTGCTGTAATGTTGCCATATATTATATTTTAAGGGACCGAACCTCATTGAAATTCTACATCTTTTGCTATTAAATATCGATGTTGTGAAATTATTATAGCAGAAAAATTACTCAACAAATAAAACACAGTATTTTTTATCCTACAACCATTTACCTGCATGTGAATGATAAAAATACAAAATGATAAAACACCAAGAATTAAAAGCTGGCAACAATGTGTTTACTTTAAGTCCGTAATATTTCTAAGAACTTAGTGCCTACTATTCTGAAACTTCAGTATAGTCTAGAATGGGTCGCGTTTCACTCGCCGGTTATACGCACTACAAAGGCGCGGCGTCTACACCCTCGTATAGAATGGGCAAAATTTTCAAGCGACTAAGGGCCGGTTGTTCGTACGTCAGTTAAAAATTTTGAGATAACTACTGATTTTAAATTGCAAATTTTGAAAATACGGCGAATATAATTAATGATCTTGTATTTTTAATCAGTAATTAACTCTTCTCAAAGCGAGCAGAATTCATTTTCAGAAATATCAGACCAATAGTTTGATAATACAGGGCATTTTAAAATCAGTAGTTATCTCAAAATTTTTAACTGGCGTACGAACAACCGGCCCTAAGCGACTAATCGGTCGCGTTTTTGTGGTTCGTGTAGAATGGGCCTTAGGATCAAATAGAATGCTAGTTCAAAATTCAAAAAGGTGTAAAAACAAGATGTTTGGAGTGGAATGATTATTGTATCTCCTTGATGTATAAGTGGCGAATTTGAACGCCTGTATAAAAAGTCTTCTTGATTATTCGATATGATATATGATTAATATAAGCTCACTGATGTTGCATTATGGTTCTTGAGCTAACGCTGACTGCTGATAGGTCTCAAAAGGCCGAAGCAACAGTATCCGTATCTGAAGATCCTAATTATTAGTGAGATATGATTTAGCTTTCGCTCTGAGCTTGGAGTCTCATGTTAACATTGCAAATTTTTTCCTAATCTTTAGACCTTATATTATATTAAGACCTAATCTTAGATTTTTCTGGTCTTGAGAGGTCATAATTTTTTTTTTATGTTTTAGCTGCCTGAAAATGGGAGGATTATTCTTTAGCGATTCTCTAACAATCGATGCGTTCCAGTGCATCGAGTGCAAGGCCATTCTGAAGCCTCCGATTATTATAACATCAATCGGAAACATGTGCCTTCATCATGAAAAACAAAAAGGAGAAACAAGTAGTTATGAAGTAGAACCCAGGCTGAGGAACATTCCTCTGGAACAGATCATGGAGCACATTACTTGCGCTTGCAGGTATAAGGAACGTGGTTGCGAAGTAATCGTCAAGCTGCACGAGATCAGCGAACATGAACAGTCCTGCAAGTTCAAAACTTTCCCTTGCTTGTTGGCCGGCTGCGAGTGGGCTGGCGTCGAGTCAGGTTACGTATCGCATCTTTACGAACACACCGACTACATTGACAGAGGAAGCGACGGGATGTTCCAACTGGAATGCAACACCGAAGGGACCGACGATGTCCGCATATTGCGTACCATATCCGGTTTGAGCCTCTTGCATGTCAAAGTGTTGAAGGATAAGTTGATCTGTGCAGTTTACGATATCGAGAATCGATATACCGAGTCGTATAAGATTTGGATTACCTCTGTAACGTCGGAAAGAAGTAAAATACATAGCGAGCACTTATGTCAAATCGTCGACAGTTGGTACCTGTTCCTAAATTTCGAGCCAGTTGATGGAACGGAAATTCAATTCGAAATTTTGAACCCAGTTGAAAACAGAAACGTGACGGTTTGTCTCGAGCATGTCTTCAAGGGAGAGATCGTCTCATCTAAATTGAAAGATAAATCAAAATATAAAGGTTGCTTGAAACTCCTAGAAGAGATGCAGGTTAGATTACCGTGTGGAAATGCAAGTCTCGGGTGCCGGGAACAACATTTCTCGGAATCCCAGCATGAGAATACCTCTTGCCATTATAAGAGCTGGAAGTGCCCTACTACTAAAAATATCTGTAAATTCCAGGGCTTATTTACCGACCTCGTGAATCACATCGAGAACAATCACGACTCGATTCGCCAAAACGAAACAACTGTTACATTAAATTTGAGCTTCTATGAAATAGCTTTTATCGTTTATGGCAATGTATTTATTCTGGAGTACACAAACTCGAAATCAACGTACAGTAGTTATGATTCGAGTTATTATTATAATTGGCAAGTGTTGCAATTGACCAATCGCTTCGATTCGTCACCGAATTTTGGTGTAGAAATAACTTTGAATAGTAGCGATGGTCGGAAATCATTTTACTTAAAAGATGGATTCAAAAAGAACGAGTTGAATGAAAATAGGTGCGAAATGCCTATAGAGATGAGTGCCTCAAAACTAAGCGCCTTGGTACCGCAGTGCACCGAAGCTAGAGTCCGTATAACAGAAATGAAGGATGAGTAATGTGTTGTTTTCTCTTCAGAGCTGTAATGTAATTTTATTTATAACTTGAGTGATTTTGTTCCTGTTGCCGTTAAAAGTTAAAACTACTTTGAGATTGGATCAATAAGGCGGTAAACTTTCTGGTGATGTACCAAGTACATCACGGTGCCAGTACACGGAATAGTTAAAACGTGTCTCTGACAGTACCTACTCGGAAGCGTTTACCAACTATTTAACATTGAAAACTAACTTTTATAATTTTTGTAATTTTGAAATTATTAAATAAAAAATTTAAGAAAAATTTTAATACTTTTTGTTACCTTTATAGTATACAGGCTGTATCTAAAATAAATCGAGAAAATTCAGGGGGTGATTGATGAGATCATTTTAAGAAAAAAAGTAAAGGACATAAACGTATGTCCTAAGAAGCTCAACTTTTTATCTACAGGGTGTTGAAGTTTCAAGAAAAAAATCGTTTTATAATAACTTTCATAACAATCAAGATATTTTCGTTAATATTTGTGTACACCTTCCATGCACCAAGAGGCATTTCCCAACGTATAACTTTTAGTTATTGTGGCAGTGGCGTTCGTGCACTTAATATTAAAAAAAAAGTTGTACGCCACTGCAGAGGAACGAGGGTGCGCCGAGTGAAAGGGGTGGAAGCCAGAGAGGTGGTTTTGTCCTCAAAGGTCTTGACTAGTTGGTAAAACTGGCCTTAGCGTGGGTGATGAGGTCTCGAAGTAAGGTTAGGGAGAAAATCTCGAAATGAGATCAAAAGGCTACCTTGAATCTGATTCAGGAATATATCCAGAGATATGATTTCGAGACGAGATTCGGAAGGTAGGTCTCAGAGCGAGACGCTGAAATAAATTCCGAAATGTAACCTCGTGGTGAGATCTAAAGATAGGTCCCGGAATGTGATCTTGAAGTGATCTCAAAACAATATGAGATGATCGGTCTACAATCTGGCAAAATTTCATCCTGATTTTTAAGTTTCGGTAGGCGCAAAGATAGGAAAAGGAATAACGGAAAGAGGCTGTGATCGCTTCGTCTTTTCAAGGGCAAGGACGCTTTCCTTCATTTAAAATGGCTGCCTCTCTTCGTTAGGGCGGTATACCGACTCATCAGTTATTGCGATGGATCTGAGTAATCGACTCAGATCCTTAATAATCTGTAACGAATTCCGAGGCATTCGTAGTTAATTATTATTTATTTTAATTAATCGAGGGGTTTTATCAGAAAGATTCAGTTTTTACAGCGGTGATTAGCAGGTTATCTCGCCAGCACCGGCTATATAAGCAGACCCAGCGAACAAGCAAGAGAGAGCTTCCGAGGTATTGACTCGCGAATCATCTCCCTTCTGGTGAACTGAGCCAGGAGGTCCCCAGCAGGAGGCATGCATTGAGTGCACTCCGTCACATCCATCCAGCCGGTGACGGCAGGTCAATGAACTGAGTTGAACCTGTCTGTAACACGGTAACAGGAGATCGACGAGAGTGAATTGAGCTCCCGTCGACTGCCAGTCACAGCAGGGTAACAACCGGGACTGTAGTGAGGTCCCGGGCGGACCCTTTCAGACGGCGCCTGGCCTGCATTGAGGGCCAGACGTCATGAGCGTCGGGATCGCAACGTATTGAGTTGTCGACCCTAAGCTATTACTAATATCCACCTCGGCATTCCGAGAGTGGACTTATGCTTTCAGGTTGATGCACCCTTGAATAGTAATTCCCAGGAATCGCCACGGCGCGTATACCAGAGGCCGCGGCCGTTACAGACACGAGACGCAACGGGCGATGGCAGTGGAGTGACTGCCGTGCGACCACGAAGCCGGAACAGCCGGAGATAGCCCGTCCGGGCGACCAATTGACGGAGAGGCGCGCTCTGTCGTCAATTATCTCCAACCAATCAAGTGAGCCGCCGAGGGAAGAGACCGGCCCATATTGTTCAGGACGCAGTGCTATTATCTGAACGGCCAAAAGATATAGTAATAAAGCTGCGCGGAAATTATGGGATGGGCCTAGCGTACCTGTCACTAAGAACGTTTCACAGTGTAACAAGAGTCGGTAGTGTAGAACAATTTCCGCTGTTGCCAGATTTTAAATCTGATCTTGAAAAACAAAGACTGTTTTTTACTAAAATTACAAATAAATTTGTAATGTAAGAGAGTAGTAAGTAAGTTCACGAGACTCGTAAAAGAAAAGTAGTTTTACAAAATCATAACTTCGTGCTTGAGATAGGTAACAAATCAGAATTGTTAAATTTTGTATAAAACAAAACGAACTGTCATGATTATTTTGTAAAACTATTTAGGTACCTACACGCATTTTAGGAGCCTTGTGTTATTATAGTAGGTAAGTGGTATAAGTACCTATAATAGATTAGGAGATTTTCCATGACAAACGATTAGGCATGCTTCTTAAATTTGCCAGCTTATTAACATTTCGCAACTGCACCGCATGATCTCCGAGAGTTACCAATCTTCTTAGCTTTTATGGTTGTTTTAAAATATCTACCAAAACCTATTGATAGTTTCCTAGAAGCAGCAGGAAACATAATTTAATTTCGGTACTGTCTTATCTTATCAGCATTATTTATAAGAAACGTATTGTTAATAAATTCATTAATAGCGGTGTTTTTGAGTCATTAATTCGGTAAGCCAAGCAAATAGAGCGAAAGGAGCGTTCAATCATAATTTTGTTATCTTTCTGGTTTTATTTAAATGTAAAATCGGATCGTACTGTCAACTTTACAACCCAGCATTTCTCTATACAAATAGTGCAGCGTGGTTCAAAAATATTGAGCTAAACCACGTGCTCGTGAGCTGTGAATTATTTTGGCGACCAAATCTTCATATTAAAAATAAAATACTTTCTGGCCAAAGTCGTGAAATTATTAATAATGTTTTTATGTATTTTGCTAATGAAAAAGTGAATGGTGGGCCTGTTATAGCAATCGAGAAGGTACAAGAACGCGTGTCCTCGGCAACAGGGGTAAGTTTGAGATCAGTGAGAAGAATTATTGGTGAAAGTAAACAAGTCGGCATTAAATCGCCCAGTACAAAAAGGGATAGACCTGCATCAAAAACTGACCTCGATGATTTTGATCAAGGATTGTTGCGAAGAATAATTCATAATTTTCAATTTTCACGTGACTGAAAAACAACACCGTCCTTAAAAAAAATAGCTCAGAAATTTTGTGAAGATAGTGGGTACACTGGGTCAAAAGAAATCATAAGGCGCATTATCCATAAATTAGGGTTCCACTGGCGCAAAACAAAAACTCATCGATGTTTATTGATGGAGAAGCAGGAAATACGTTTCTTGCGACTTCAGTTTTTAAGAAGTATGAGAGACTATAGGTCTGAAGGAAGAAACATTGTATGTATATATGGATGAAACATATACAGGGTAAGTCATTGATATGGTAAAGCTCGATTGCACCTACACCATTAAAGATATCGAAATGAACCAAAAAGTGCTGTAAATGGGAGGGTAAAGTGCAGTTTGTAAAATTATTTTCAGATACACAGGATGGCCCAATATCGCTGTACGCCATACAACTTTGTTATTTTAAATAGGACACCCTCTATATTATTACATTTTCATATTGTTTGAGAAAAGTCAAAAAGAATGGTTTGTAAAGTTGAAGTTTGTAATGAGCAATTTATGAGTTATAAACAAATGAAAATCGCGATTTTTCATTTTCAAATCAGCTTATATTGAAAACGGCTCGAGAATATGGAAAAACGGTTTACATGTCCCTATCTTAATTTTTAATTTGGTATCCTATCATGTAGCTGAAATTTTTATACCGGGTGATGAAAATAATGAAATTTTTTACCACTCTGTATAAAAATTTCATCCATCCAATAGGATACCGCTTGAAAAGTTAAGATAGGAACATGTAAACCGTTTTTCCATATCTCGAGCCGTTTTCAATATAAGCTGCTTTGAAAATGGAAAATCGCGATTTTCATTTGTTTATAACTCATAAATTGCTCATTACAAACTTCAACTTTACAAATCATTCTTTTTGACTTTTCTCAAACAATATGAAAATGTAATAATATAGAGGGTGTCCTATTTAAAATAACAAAGTTGTATGGCGTACAGCGATATTGGGCCATCCTGTGTATCTGAAAATAATTTTACAAACTGCACTTTACCCTCCCATTTACAGCACTTTTTGGTTCATTTCGATATGTTTAATGGTGTAGGTGCAATCGAGCTTTACCATATCAATGACTTACCCTGTATTCATGCTTCTCACACCCATAAAAAATCATGGAACGATGATACGTCATACGTCTCTAGGTCTGAAACAACCTGTCTCAAAAGGACAACGACTTGTCATCATCCATGCCAGGCGGAGAGAATGGCTTCATACCCAATGCATATGTGCGCTTTAAATCAAAAACAAAGTCTGGTGATTATCATGATGACATGAATTCTACAAATTACAAGAAGTGGCTAGAGACACAACTTATCCCAAATTTACCAGCCCGAAGTGTACTCGTCATCGATAACGCACCATATCATAACGTGCAAGTTAATAAGGCACCCACCTCGATTTGTAAAAAGACAGATATGCAGCAATGGTTGCGGGGTAAGCAAATACCTTTTGACAAAGGTCTATTTAAGCCGGAGCTCTATAGATTAATTAAGTTAAATAAGCCCATCCACAAAATGTTCCAGATTGACCTTTATTTATTAATGAAATTTTACAGCTGCATGGCCACAATGTCTTACGTCTTCCACCGTACCATCCAGACCTAAACCCAATCGAGCTAGTGTGGGCGGATATGAAACATTACGTTGCAGAAAAAAATGTTACACCCGCTTATCAACATGATCAGGACTTATGTAACGAATTTTTCGCAGCCTACACAGCTGAAAAGTGGTCAAATAAGTGCCGTCATGCCAAGAAATTTGAAGAAGAGCTTATGGCCAAAGAAGGTGCCATGGACATTGTGGTGGAGAATTTACTTATTCAAATGGGAGGCGTCGACGATGACGAAGATACCGAAAGTGACGACAGTAGTAGTGATAATGAAACGCTATCAGATGCAGATAATAGCATATCGGAGACGGGCTAGAAAATACGTAGGTGAATTTGAATTACAAATAATAATTTTTGTATTGAGTAATCGTTGATTCTCCTAAGTCGATTGAGCTATAATCTTTTTTTTTTATTGAAAATGCACATGCACTGCAGGGAAATCCCTATGACGCTCTGGGAGCCTTGCATGAACGGAGATATCGATTCACGTTGGCCTTGAATCTCTGTAGGTTGTATACTTTGGGAAACACGTCCTTTGGAATGCTATTCCAAAGTGATGCGGTTCTATACATAAAAGAAGTCTGAAATAGGGCGGTACGAGGTGTAACGAGCTGAACATGATACGGATGAGCGTCTGCGGCTCGACGTGTATTTCTGCCCGGTCTTGTTCTTGGTGGGATCAAGCATCTGAATTGCTATACTAAATTAATCATTTTTTACTTGAGAAGTCTTTTGAAAATTTTGAAAAATATGAAAATAAATTCACAAGCTGGTGTTACCAGCACCAGTGGACTCACTAAAGTAATAAAATTCCGTATTTTAACATTAATTACAGAACATTCATTTTTAGTCAAGAACTTTGATACTCAGTGTATCGACCACAGGCATGTTATCGTGTAGTGTATCGATAAGGCCACCTTATCTGATGTGTCGACCTGTCCAGGATTCAATTTGTGCTGTGTACATCTGACGTCGGCTATCCTCATTACTTCCGCCCACTTACATTCAAATACCCAATAACAGGGATTGTGTTGGAAAATGGGTGTTATCTTAAAATTTCCGCGCAGCTTTATTACTATATCTTTTGGCCGTTCACGGTATAATATTCAATCATTAATGTGTAAATATGTTTAACTGTAAATAAATGCTTTTATAATTTAGACTGAATTGTCACGGGTAAAAGGGGGTATTATCCATCCCTGGGGAGTCAGCTCTACCCAACCGAAAATCCCGTTACAAATCCAACATAACAATTAATGTTTATGGAAATTGAATCCCACCACTCAACACGAGATATAGATTATGGTTGGCAGAAGTCCAAACTTTGTATTGTTTACATTCTTTACAATATATATTTCTCTTAAAAAAGGTCCTGGTAAACAATCAATTCTTTACCAGTAAAAACTTGCGTAAAGATTAGAAGTAAATAATTATTATACGGCACATAATATCTAGCGTAAATTTAAAATAGCGCAGCAGTGCTATGTAATCTACCATTCTCTATGATACGATAACCCAAACCTCAACGTCACTTATCACGTGTGCTTTTGAAACGTATCGGTTATCTTCTTATCTTATCATGCAAGTTTTGTGTTATTGTGTTTTGTTTATTAAAACTAAATTCTAAAGCAGTCACTAACACATATACCTACTTATTATTTGTTGATTTCTTAGTTCTTCTTACAAGGTAAAAGAAACGTAAGCTGTGACTTCCGTGAGTAAAAAGGAAACCTGAATTGGACAGTGGTGATTGGTGAGTTTTCGTTTAAAATCTCCCTTGAGTCTCTTTTCCCTGTTTTTATTATAATTCTTATATGTACTTATAAGCCTTTTACTCGGAAGTCCTCATAAACAGCACCGATTTTGATGATTCTGGTGATAAAAATTTTTACTTTTTATATTATTTAAAATCAGTAACCTTTTGAAGCGGGGACGACATTATACATGTATACATGGTGGTCAGTTTCAACTGGCTCACCATGCTATCTCCTAAACCATTTTGAGATATAGAGTCGGTTGAATTAGAGAAAAGTTGCACAATAATACAAATCTGAAGTTAGTTATTTGTATACTTAGACCGCGAAATCATTCAATAATTCATACCGGCCATTTAGAAAAACAAAACTTGACTTTGAAAGCTCTGGGATCTAGTCAATTTTTAGGAAAACTTTTACGGCTTGGAAAAATTTTGTAACGTTAAATGGATAGATTTTAATTACTCATGTATAAACTAACAATAAATGATCAAGTTATTTTCAACAATAATGCCAAAAATAAAAAGTCCCGATTTTTCAGTTTTTTCAGAATATTTCAGCAAATTTTTTTTCATATTCTTATTAAGCATAAAATTGTGAAGCTTCTCTCCAATTTAATCGAATATGTGTCTCCAATGGCTTAGGAGATCCCAGTGGTGAGCCATCGCCATCAGTTAATTGAAAGTGACCATGCAGCATGCACCCTGTGCCTGTATACAGGGTGTCCCATAACATGTGGGCAATCTCCCGGATTTGGGTATATTTCGTAAAAATAAATGAAAAAATAGGTATAAAATTAATTCCTCAGAGACACCCCTACAAAGATATTAGCTGTTGAAGTTGAGGGTTGAAAATCAATTTTTTGCAATAAATTTTTTATTTCTTGACCGATTTTGATAATTTTTGGTGTTATTTTGTATTATTTTGGACTGTTTAGAATAGTGTTTCATAATCTTTGGTAGCACATACATAGACCTCGGGATGGCATAACCCCCTCATTCACTTGAAAGAAAACAATTAAAATAATAATTTTACAATTTTTTAAGGTTAATTTTCCTTTTCTTTGATATTTTTTACATAAAAAATGTATCCTATTTTATTTCGATAGAGCGAACCGTTATCGAGATAAACGTCCTTCTAATAGGTGATGCGTCGCAGGAACTTTTCAAATTTCAAGTAAATTTTAACAAGATGGCTGACCTATGACAGTAAATTGAGCAGGAAACAAAACAATAACTTAATTAAATACACGTCAGTGTCAAAGATTTCATTTCATGCAGATTCAATTCTAACTGATTTTAAAATGAGTTACACAAACGCTGAATACGCAGAAAATCAGTTAGAACTGAATCTGCATGAAATGAAATCTTTGACACTGACGTGTATTTAATTAAGTTATTGTTTTGTTTCCTGCTCAATTTACTGTCATAGGTCAGCCATCTTGTTAAAATTTACTTGAAATTTGAAAAGTTCCTGCGACGCATCACCTATTAGAAGGACGTTTATCTCGATAACGGTTCGCTCTATCGAAATAAAATAGGATACATTTTTTATGTAAAAAATATCAAAGAAAAGGAAAATTAACCTTAAAAAATTGTAAAATTATTATTTTAATTGTTTTCTTTAATTCAAGTGAATGAGGGTTTTATGCCATCCCGAGGTCTATGTATGTGCTACCAAAGATTATGAAACACTATTCTTAAACAGTCCAAAATAATACAAAATAAATTCAAAAATTATCAAAATCGGTCAAGAAATAAAAAAGTTATTGCAAAAAATTGATTTTCAACCCTCAACTTCAACAGCTAATATCTTTGTAGGGGTGTCTCTGAGGAATTAATTTTATAGCTATTTTTTCATTTATTTTTACGAAATATACCCAAATCCGGGAGATTGCCCACATATTATGGGACACCCTGTATACAGGGTTATGCAAATTTCATGGTGCCAGTATTGGGATATCCTAAACCATAAGAGATACAGGGTTGCTTAAAATAGAGAAAACTTGCGCTATTTTGTGGCCATCTTGGGTATTTTGTGATATCTTGCATCTGTGAAGATAATCAAAGATATCTATGGCCATTCCTGAATTATCCTGAAAAAACTGAAAAACTTCAAAACTTTCAAAAATTCATTAATTAAAATTTTTTATTCTGTTCGACAATTTATAATTTTTTCAAATAATGTTATTTCGATTTTTTTTTCCTTAAAATGTACAAGTGTGATACATCAGTTGATTGCATTTTTTTTCTCTACTGAATGTTGTAAAATTCCAATATGGCGTCCATAAGAAAAACAAAATTCGACTATGATATCTTCGAAACTAGTAGGCGTAAAAACAATCGAGTGACACTAACAGATGCCGAATGTCAAACACTGTCAATTCGCAAACTTTCAAATTGAAACTTTGAATAATAAGGGAGCAATTAAGAAAATAAAGAATTGAAGTTTTTCAGGATAATTCAGGAATGGTCACAAAATAGCGCAACTTTTCTCTAATTTGAGCAACCCTGTATAATGTCGTCCCCACTCCAAAAGGTTACTGATTTTGAATAATATCAAAAGACAAATTTTTTATAACCAGAATTATCAAAATCGGTGCTGTTTCTGAGGACTTCCAACTATTGCCTGTTTTACGTATTCATTGACGCAACTATATAGGCTGATCCCGAAATGGCGGACACGGTATATAGGGTGTTATAGAGTAGGTATGCTCAGAAAGACTGTAAATTTAAAACAAAAATGGGTTTCTCGGCTTCGTTACCGAGATATAGGTGTCCTTTTTCTAAAATTTAAATCGAAATGGCGATCAAATTTAAACAACCTCGACTGGCAAAGCACACACATGATTTTACATAACTATTAATAGTGTTTGCTTTTCATTTTTTTTATTATCGGGAACAGAATTACAGGCATTCAAAGTTTACCTTCCCTGTGTTCAACAAAATTTTTCAATGTGGCATTGTTGTTCGAATTCGAGATTTTGAGTAATATTATCGAATTTGTATCCGCGCAACGATTATTGTTTTAAGCTTTGTTGGGTTTCCATTTCATATGTTTCCATGGTAACATCTATCTGGGTGTTGTAGACCTATACACATTATTTTTTTCACTGAAAAAGGGTACCAGTGCAGTGTTGTGACTTCATTATTTACAAAAGTGGTTATATATCTTCTTAAGGGAGCCATACTGGAGAAAAAAGTAAACGAACTTAGAATCTTTAATCCACAATATAAGCTGTGGTGCTGTCCGTGTCCGCCATTTCAGGATCATTAATGTATACCTAATACGAAAAAATTACAAGATACCTTTTTGTTAGGAAATTATTCAAGATTTGGTTTTTCTAATAGATATTTTTTTTATATTTACAATGATAACGAGTTATATATTACCAAAAAATACGTTTTTCACCAAAGGAGTGTTTTTTGAGGGGGGGGGGGGGGGGGCGCTGCACCTCTAAAACTGATTTTCTGTGGATTTTTGTTCTACATATAGTTAACCTCTTCACTAACAATTATTGAAGGAAAATCGTATATAAGATTTTTTATGAACTTTTGATTAGTTTTTTACTTTACCGACTGGACTAAAAGCAGGATATACATAGGTACTTGATTTTTCAAAACTAAAATAATTATGGTAGAGTTTAGTTTTCAACCAAGCAGCGCTGAACTCCAAAAAATGAAAATTCAAATCGAGAATTTTTTGTCTTTTATTAAAGTCGTTTTACCTATCCGAGGACACACTTGTATATTCATTTCTCGGTGATTGCTACCTTGTGGCATATTATTAATATTATATTAGTAATGAAGGGGGACTAAAATTTTTTTTTCAAGTACAGCGCCATCTGCCGCGAGTCGAAAAATACGTTTCTTACAAACTTGGCGTAATATATTTGTATTGGGATAAATCAATCTAGCGTGAAGAACTTCCAAAAAATACACTCATTCTTTTGATTTTTTTTCGATCAATTTAGTGGCGACCACTCATGTTATGTGGCCTATTTGGCGCAAATCTCGGAGATGGGGAGTGGGGAAAAAACCAGATATAAAAACGGGGGAAACGGTTTTTGGCCCCTAGGTTAGCTGTGGAGTCGTCGCCCAAAAAAAAAATCGGGTAACAAACCGAGATCTCGCGAGAGCGCACAACCTGATGGTCTGGCGCAGTCGCGAATCCCTTCATTACTCATCGAGATATCGCCGTTTTGGTTTTTAGCTTTTTTTGTCAAAAATGGAATTCATCTGGAGTAATGGCCGGAAATGAAGGCATAATTCAGGCGGTGACAATGAATTTACAGGGGCGAAAAAATTCACTCCTGTAAATTCATGTTTCCCAAGGGTTTCGGCCAATTTTTGTGCGGATCGGTGCATGTATTAGGGGTGAAGGGGGGGAGGGAAAGGGCGCAGCAAGAAACCAAATTTTGTTGGATAGGCCGCCAATCGATTGATTAATTTGTGTTTTTTATTCCAAAAATAAACAAATAGAAGCCAATACAAAAAAAAATTGTTAGATTTTTAATCATGAAGGGTGGGATTGGGGAGATTTTTTCAAACCAACCAAAAGATTCTTTTAATCTTTTGAAAATGAGCCCCCCGGCTTGGGCTCTGTCCGTCAACTATGAGGGCCGGGAGAGGGTTTAAAAAAAACTATATTTCTTTTCGATAACAATCGATAACACGGGAAGGGAAACGGTTAGGGACTTCTAGCCGGGTTCAATTTTCAGCAATTTGAACAACCCTTTAGTTATTTTGGCCCGCGGAAATCTGTCGAACTTAACGGGTCTGAACCCGCGCGAGATACGGCAGAGATATAGGTAGAAAGGTACCTATAAAAAGCCATATGCAGTGGACGAGGAAAATAAGGAATTCAATTATTATTGGTGGTGACGAAAGAAAAGGAGATCTTAGGAGGTCGCGAATCAACAGTGAACTCTTCACCCGAGTGGCCTGCGGAGCTTCCGTGGTGGATGGAGGTGTCGTTGGCTTTAGAGAGTCACACCGCAGCCCTTTCGATTTCCCTTGTCAGGAGGAAGAGGGGGTCTGGTGGAGGTGCGGCTGAGTGTTGAAGCTCCATCCTGCTAGAGCCGGTACATTCTGGGGATGGAGCTGTAAAAATTCCCTCTGTCCCCACCTACGGACTGGTGAAAAACGACCACTAGGGGGCTTAATATAGCGGTGTCAATTCACTTGCCCATCTCCATCGTCCATCAGTCCCGGCCTGACGCCGGTAACAAATAAGAGTGCAAACTAAATTAAAAAAAAAAACAGAGAAAAGTGGGTGATGGCCCTCTGTAACCACCTAGCCAACTACCCAACCAGCCAACCCACTACCCTCCACTTCGATGCAGGGGTAAATATCCAAGCTCTCCGCCCCAGAGAGAGGCCAAAAAGCAATAGTCTGGTAGGAGCCTGGATGGTTGAGATATCCAGGTCCTCCGTGGTTGGGGGTTGTCTGGACGCCCCCTACTACTCCGAACATCGTCAAAGGCCGTCTGGGGGTCAGGATCGGTAGACATTTGATGAGTTTGGGTGGACCTATCCACCTACCCTTCTGCCCCACCTACCCACCTTCTATAGTGGATGGTGGCCCCCATTTTTCCACCCCCATCTTCTTCGCCTCGCATGATTGGTGGGATCTTCCTTCTTTTTATTTTTCTTTTTTCTCTCTTTTTGCGTGTGTGTGAAAGGTTGGGTTGGCCTCGAACATTGTTCATTAGCCACAGAGCATTTCCAGAACGTTCATCAAGACGGAATAGGAGGCTAATTCATGGAAAAGAAGTTTTGAGTGTATTAATAGAAAATTAAAGGGTTACTTGAATTGAAATAAAAAAGTTAACCAAGGCTTTATAAATATCGAGATCTGCTACGGCAAGAATATCAGTGAGGGACTTAGGCGTGATATCAACTTTTGAGTGTATCGCCTGGAGTAGCTTGCGAGTGGCTTGTATGTTTTTCCTACACTCCAACACTATGTGGCTCATGTGTGTGAGCCAATGTCTGAGACACAGTCCGGACAGAATGGGTCATCAGAAATGCCAATCCTATTTAAGTGTGCCGGGAACCTACCATGCTGAACCTTTAGTCTGAAGACCGTGGAAGCGAAAAATCGACTGCTGTGTCGATATGGTATGCTGCATGGTGGGCAAATCATTATGTAACAACGCATACTGATTATTAGAATTACTCACGAATTGAGCCCACTCACTTTTCCATTTGCTGGATTCTGTTTTCAAAAAAGACAAGGAAACATCTGAAATCGTAATAGTATTAACTTCCTCGCCGCCAATATTTACTGCTTCTTTTGCATGCAGATCTACTACGTCATTGCCGACAATGCCAGAATGACCCTTAGCCCATACAAAGTAAACATGATTTCCAAAAAAAAAAAAAAAACAAAAAAAAAAAAAAATAAAAATAAAAAAAAAAAAAAAAATAAAAAAAAAAAAAAAAAAAAAAAAAAAAAAAAAAAAAAAAAAAAAAAAAAAAAAAAAAAAAAAAAAATTAAAAAAAAAAAAAAAAAAAAAAAAAAAAAAAAAAAAAAAAAAAAAAAAAAAAAAAAAAAAAAAAAAAAAAAAACGCCCACTGCATATATCTTCACTGTATTAAAGGTTGTAATTTTCTTTTGTAAGTGAGCCCGACTCCACCAAATCTATCTTTCAAAAATTTGTCAGGTCAGGTCAGGTTTTGCTTTTGAGTTGCCAAAAGTCTGTGGCTGATGGAGCGAGCGTTCCAATGCCAAAAACTTCACATACATACATACAGAAACTCTCTGCAAAAGGCAAGCTTCCAAAATTTCTACAATCAAGAAATTTTCAAATTTTTAATCACAGGTCTTTCTATTGCTTGAAGGACTGACTTTGAGTCGGTTACTATAGCCACGCTACCTACTGAGTTGCAGTAAGCCCAGCGTAAAGCTTTGAGAATAGCAATGGCCTCTGCTGTGAAAATAAAGCACACGTTTTTAAGTTTGAATTTCATAACCAAGTCACAGGTAGGACAGTAAGTTGCGCAACCAACACCAAGGTCCGATTTTGAGCCGTCTGTGTAAATTGGAACTGCATCAGGGAATTTTTCCAGGATATTTTCTAGAATTAAATTATTAGCTCCATTATATAGAGTGTACTGAGGGTAAATGATTCGAGGACTAAAATTGAGAAGCTCACAAGGTTTCTGAAAAACAGAAACTTCGAAAAGGAAGGGAGATCGCCTTCAAAATCACCAATTTTTTAAGTAGGCTTGGCATATTAAGAGTTCTCTTTTTTTGCCAGTATTTATGAGTTATAGTGAGTATGGTTAACTTTGAAAGAATTTCTATGATACCACTAGTATTTAAAATTAATTGTCTTGCAACAAACTTACTTGCTAAGTAGTTTCTTCTATGATTTAGGGGCATCTCACCAGATTCTGCCAAAAGCGTCGGACATGGGGTACTCTTCATCGCTCCCAAGATTATTCTTAGACATTTATATTGTATACGATCTAATTTAAGTAAGTTTGTTTTAGCTGATGTTCCATAGAGGAATGATCCGTAATCAACTATGGATCTGACATACGCTTTATAGAAATTTCTCTCTTTTTGTTTGAGTGGAAAGAGGGAACATTGAATGTCAGTCTTGTAGGGGGGCGGCGGGCCACTGAGAATTAATTAGAGTGATCCACTAAGTTGGCCGAAACGAAATAAATTACAATTACAATTACAAATTACAAATTTCTTTATTGTACTTGAATTACAACAGTCATTGCTCAGTACAACAGCGTCATTACAGAAATTATAAAAACAAACATAAAGACAAACAGTAAAAATTTAAAACACACACCATGTCAACATAACGCCGGGAACAGTGAGGGTCGAGACGCGCAGAGACACAAAAGAAATCAGTTCTCGATCGAGGCATAGTTCCATCTCTATGATAAGGATGGATCAAGGCTTTGAGTTTTAGGTGTTTTAATATCAGACTGCAGGTAGGGATGGGGGGTGGAAGGACAGTATATCATTGAAATTGAGGTCTACTACACTATATCCGGTGAATACGATTCCGAAATGAAAAATGGAGTAGGTACCCATTCAAGACTTTAAGCTGACCCCCGCTTCTTGAGTATTATATTATTAATTCTAAATTCAGAAGTTCACTGACTAAATAGCTGATATATTTTCCACCTAGAGTCGATATCTTTTTTAGAAACGGTGACTGAAATCTGTCCGTTAACTTAAGAAACTTAACTTGCTGGTGCTGATAGGTCTCAAAAGGCCAAAACAGCAGTGTCCAAATCTGCAGATCCTAATATTGCTTGAGATGTGATTTTTCTGAACTTGAGTCTCGTATGCTTAACATTAAAACCTTTTTTACTATTCTTAAAGACTAAAAATTAAAAAGTATTATTGGTGGAGGGACAATAACAATTTTTTCATGTTTCAGGTGCCTAAACATGGGAGAATTCTTCTTTGATTGCTCCATGACAATCGATGCGTTCCAATGCATCGAGTGCAAGAAAATTCTGAAGCCTCCGATTGTCCTGACATCAATCGGAAACATGTGTTTTCATCATGAAAGCCAAAAAGGTGACCCATGTAATTATGAAACAGAACCAGAAAGGCTGAGGAACATTCCTCTGGAAAAGATCATGGAGCATATTACTTGCGCTTGCAGATTTAAGGGGAGCGGTTGCGAAGAAATAGTCAAGCTGCACGAGATCTGCGAACATGAAGAGTCCTGCAAGTTCAAAACTTTCACTTGCTTGTTGACCGGCTGCGAGTGGTCGGGAATCGAGTCAGATTACGTATCGCATCTTCACGAACACACTGACTACATTGACAGAGGAAGCGACGGGATGTTCCAGCTGGAATGCAGCACCGAAGGGACCGACAATGTCTGGATATTGCGTACCGTATCCGGTTTGAGTCTCTTGCGCGTCAAAGTCTTGAAGGATAAGTTGATCTGTGCAATATACGACATCGAGAACCGATATAGGGAATCGTATAACATTCGCATGTCGTATCTAACATTATTGAGGAGTAAAATAGAAAACGAGCATTTATGCCAAATCGTCGACAGTTTGAGCCAGTTCATAAATTTTGAGTCAGTTGCGGGAACGGAAATTAAATTCGACAATTTGAACCCGGTTGACAACAAAGGCATAAGAGTTTGTCTCAAGCATTTATTCAATGGGGAGATCATCTCATCTGAAATGAAAGATAAATCGAAATATGAAGGTCACTTGGAGCTCCTGGAGGAGATGAATATTAGATTGCCTTGTGGGAATGCAAGTCTCGGATGCCGGGAACAACATACTCCAGAATCGCAGCATGAGAATACCTCTTGCTTTTATAAGAAATGGAGGTGCTGTGTCGAAACAAACTGTAAATTCGAGGGCTTATTCACCAACCTCGTGGATCACATCGAAGACAATCATTCATCAATTGGCAGCAACGAAACGACTGTTGCATTAAATTACATCTCCTATAAAATGGCATTTATCGTTTATGGTAATATATTTCTGCTGGAGTACAAAAACTTTCAAGATCGTGATTGGATGAACTGGCAAGTGTTGCAGCTAACCAATCGCTCCGCCAAAGCGTCAAGAAATTTTGGCGTGGAAGTGTCCATTAATAGCAGCGTCGGTTGGAAATCATTTTACTATAAAGATGGTTTTAAAAAGAACAGTTTGAATGAAGATCGGTGCGAACTACTTATAAAGAACAGTGTCTTAAAGACATTAGTACCACAGTGCACCAGAGCTAGGGTACGTATAATCGAAATGAAAAAGTAATGTGCTGTTTGCTCTTCAGATATGTAACATAATCATTATAAGTTGGAATGATTAGTCGTGTTACTGTTTACATATAAAACTACTTTGAGATTGATTGAACCAACAAAGGTGATAAATGCTGATGAAGCGGGCAGTGACAGTATCTAGATGTAATACTCGTTAGTTTTAACAGGAATCTCGCAGTACCATTTACTTACTATATGAGCTCGAAGACTTACTTTTATAATCTTTGTAATAATTATTGTGAAGTTGTTCTAATAAAAAAAATGATTCAAACTCTCTCTTGCCTGTCGACGTCGACTCCTAGACATTAATATAGACCTCTTTCATATATTCCATGCAGTTACGCAAAGCCAGCTTCCAGTTCCTTCCCGCTTGTTCCTGTACCTATGTCATCTTGGCGTATACATTTTATTCCTGCGTGGTTTAGTCATAATCAGAAACTATACTTCTGCAAATTTCCTTAGTTTTACTTTGTCTTTTGAGCTGAGTCCTTTCCTCCCTTCATTAACCACGCAATGGTGAAGCTGTATTATAGTAAGCATATTGCAAGCAAATCACATAATTAATTGTTGATTTAAATTCGTGAATTAAATCTTTTATGTAACAGCACTTTTTCTTTTAAAATTAGTGTCACCTTCTCATAGTTTATAAAGAAAATAATGTAACTTTCTTAAGATTTACAACATTAAAACAAGTAAAAGTTCCTACCCTTTTCATGGTCTAAGAATGTACCTTTTAAATATGTTCACCATTATCTATTTTTATTTGTTTCCAATGTACTTATATCTTAATCTAAAGTTCTTACAATTAAAGTTAATAAATTTTGTTTCCCATTTTACTTCATTTCTTAATAATTATTATTTACACTTGCAAATTATACGGAACATTATCAGTCTGAAAATATTCAACATAACTTTAATAACCAGTCTTATGGCCCATTATCTATTTAACGACCTCTGTAATATTTTCCTTGCCCTCTCGCATGGCCTATTTACAAGTTGATTTATTTCTGAATAGAAATATTTGAAATTTTATTCGCACATTATTCTGACAATAACCATTGCAAATTACACCAAATGTAGCAACCATGTAGCAACAAATATTGATACAATATTGGCTATTTCATAGTTTAAATATTGATAGACTATTGTAAACCTAATATTTAGTCAATACTGAAATGTGAACAATATGTAATATGGGATGTATATTGCTGAAAATATTATTCAATATTGGCGGAAATATTTACCCAATGTTACTTTCCTTCGTTGGCCCAATATTGATTTCTGGGTATTATGATTATGAATATTGGTACAATATTGTTTGGAACATTTATCCAATATTGGTAAATCATATATCCCTATATTAATTTGTTTCTGATCAATATTCAGAATGTGGTAACAATGAATAATGTTACAATATTGTTTATAATATTTACACAATATTGGTAAACGATATTCCCTCATATTGAATACGTGCTTCTGGCCAATATTTAGTGCCTGGCATATATTAATATTGCCACAATATCGTTTTAAATATTTACACAATAATGGTAAACAATATTTGCCTAATATTGAATATTTGATATTGAGACTAACTTTAAATTGAAATTATACTTGAAACTAAAACCAAATACGCTAAAATATTAATACCGGACACTTCTATACCTAATGCATGCATTGCGTCGAGATGCGATGCGATAACTTTAGCAGCGCCGCCAACCATAACTTGGTGTCACTAATGTCCGTATTCATCAAACTTCAAAATATAACTCTGCGGGGTTATATTGTGAATTTTGTGACAGCTAATTGGTCTAATGCTAATACGGGCTTAAAAGTTATATTTGGTGAAACTGTAAAGGGTCAAATAAATAATTCGATTTATATTTTTTAAATATTCAAGAATATTAAAATTTTAATGAAAATCATTCTAGATGATGTAATCCAAATTAAGGAGAGTCCAAATTTAGAATTTCATTACAGGAATCCGTGACTAAGCGTCATGTTAACCATAATATAGAGCGAGCATTGAGTAATAATTATGGTAAAGTCAGCTTATAGGAAATCATATACGCCTGTGACCCGTCGGCACAGGAAGGTGATGTCATTAATAAAGACCCAACTTGAGAATAAAACTCAAGGAAACATGATGAAATTATTTTCCCAAGACTAAAATTGCTCCGAAAGCATGTAGAGCCTTCCAGTAGGACGTTCATTATTAAAAACCAGATACCGAGCGGCAGGAGAACAGAGAAACATTGTTGAATTAATAGTCGCTAGACAAAATTATTACAAATATGATTAGGTTCCAGACGTGACCAAAACGACGTTTTGGAAAAACCGCTGAGCAAGGTCAGTTGAAGCTGTGGGAACGAAAACCGTTAAAACAAAAGAGGTGGAGTTAGTGGAAGGCGGTTCCGACTTATTCTAATGAGGGAGAAAGATGAAAATATTCGACAATCAGAACTAGAGCTCTGATTGGAAAAATAAGTAACTTGGGGGTAAAACTTTTAAGTCAGGGACTTAAGAAATGGGCGGTTGAACCGACTAACTGGATAAGTGGGAATTAAAAAAAATTGGAGAGGAAGAGTCAGTCCTCTCTTAGCTATCGGCGTATCAGCTTGGGGAGCCGAGGAGTCCTCTCTTAGCTATCGGCGTAATAGCATGGGGAGCAGAGAAAAGTCTCCTTTTAGCTGTCGGCGTAACAGTTTGGAGAACGCGCGAAGTCTTCTGGTACTTTACCAGAATAATAAAGTCTAAGTGGCGTCGCAACGGTTATCCGCGAACTTGGTCTTGGTTTAAAAATCAGGTTGTTTATTAGCTAAGTAAAAATTAGTTACGCGAGGTAGAGCCGCGAATTAATGAAAGCTGGTGAAGAATTTTATACTTGTGCTGAATTGTTAAAGTTTCGCAAGTTATTGTGAGTGAATAATCGTTTTATTCGGAATAGGAATAATAATTACGCAATCGTAATCCGGGTAAAAATCTTAAGTGAACTGCTCATTTAACAGAGATACATTTGGATTTTCCTTACTAAGGAGGCAAAAGGTCAGATTATTTTGTATACTAATACTTTATGTACTTTGGTATATTTGGAACCCAAGGGGTTACTGTTCAATAATTTAAAGTTTGACAAATTAATAAATATTTGTGGATGAATAACCCACAGGTTGTTAATTAAAACACAACTTGAGTGTGTTGTGTCTAAAAGGCATTAAACCCATCTTTGTATGTTTGTTATATACCAAGGTAAATAACTATATTCTATTTACTGCTTGTATTTTATGGTTACTGTAAATAGGTTATTAGAGTACAGATTATTATTCGAAGATTGATTTACAAATAGGGGGTAAATAATACATATTTAAATAGGTATTATTATTAGAGGTAATATTTTTATAAATTTATCTGAAACAAATTGAATAATAATAAATTATTATATCAATTACAGCAATCCGATTGTTGAAAAACAATAAATAGTATGGTGAAGACAGAGACATCGATGTTTCAATGGTCATTTCCATCTCATCAGTCTGTTACATCACCACCACTAGAGAAGTGTGCCGATCAGAAAGAAAATCAAAATTTATCTCTCACATTTTTGTTGCATCCGTGAGAGAAAATAAATTGAACTTTTATTCGTAGGTATTATAGCTTGGAGTATAATACCTATCAATTTTACTCAGTGTTATGTACTTTTTTTATACTTCTTTTATAATAAAATTTGTTAAATAAAATTAATGTATTTTTAATTTTACTGACCCAGGCATATTAAGAGTTAGATAAAACAAAAAGGTCTGTCAAGTGCTATAGATAAAAAGAAAATTTCATTAAATTTTTATTTAATTTGTTTTATTTCAATCAGACCAAACTGAGCAACGACTTAGACTATTAAATCACAACTTGGCAAGACGAGCTCAAGCTCAAGCCAAAAGCATAAATAAAAAATATAAGTAAAGGGCTTAAGTAGCTCAAATAAGTAATTAAATAAAAACATGAGTCAGTAAATGACCAACAGTTCCAAATCAGAGGAGAGAGGTCTGGGCAGTGTCTTTGACAAAGTTAAAAAGTGACGGTACGTATAGTTTTCCTTATTGTTTACTCTTAGTTAATTTGACACTCGAGATCGCCACGGTGTATGCCAGTGGTCAGATCCGACTCCACGCCTTCCTTTCAAGTCAAAAACTATTAGTTTCCGCTCGACTAAATAAATTGTCTAGCTAACAGGACCGGTGTATGGGGAGATCAGCGTAGGACTAGGGAAGTAAAGTCAAGAAGACTATTGCTTGACACAGGGTGAGGTTATCTTGTTGAAGGGCCTAAATTTCCAAAATTGTGTCACGTGACAAAATTCAACAAAGCAATCAATTTTGATTTGTTTGTGATAATTTAATGGGAATCATCTCAGAGAGCCCTCGTGATCGTCCGCCCTTTCGAACGACACCGCATCAGACTGTTACATTGGTGTCAGGTGCGTCGCATACTGTTACATTGGTGTCAGGTGTGGGGTTTAAGAGTGTCAAAAAACGCTAAGAAAAACAAGCAGGAAAGAGTGTCAAAAAGACCTTCAAAAGAAATAGGAAAGTGTCAAAATTTCCCTAGGATTTTTTTTGTAAGTTTTAAGTAGGTACCTATTCAAGGCTAGATTATACCCAGAAATTAAGGTAAATAAAATTACCAATTAGGCCCCTAATTCACTTACGGCCAATATTATAAACGCTAGTTAAGTTAACTGGCCGATTTCTGTGGTAGTTTCTGGAGAAGATATAGATAGGTCGAAATTATTGCAATTTAATTACTCTTGGCATAAAAGGGATTACAAAAATTTAAATAAAAGTTATTCGAGGTCAATATTAGCTTCAAAATCGGGCACAGAAATCTGCCAGTTAACTTAACCAGCGTTTATAATATTGGCCGTTAGAAGGTTAGAAATTAATTTAAAGGAAGAATTATTAATTTCTTTTAAAAAACAGGAATCAATCAGTAAGATCGAAATAATAATAGGTTTGCAAGTTATAGGTAGATAGCATAATACGTTTCAGAGAGAAACGCAAAGTAGTACGTGCTGAAACCGTAATTACTGAAGTAGGTATTTGTTTACGCTATATGGCGCTGAAATAATACCCCAACATAAGTGAATATAAAGCTAAAGCGGTGTTCAGACTAAGAGGAAAATAAAGCTGAGAGAATGACCTAATTACAGTACCATAATATTGTACAAGTGGCTATTTATTTTAATTGGCTTATTAACCCCTATATGCAAGGTATTTTGTAAACTATGTATAATAATATTTTAAACAAGTTTTGAGCTATGTTATTATTGATTTTATGTGCGGCACTAGAATTGTGTGTTTTAATTGTCATCCTGATAGTAATGATTGTGTGTCGTTATAAAAAAGGAAAAATGACTTGTGGTTGCAAATGGAGGGAACTAACTCAAACTAATTTCAAGAACAAAATCAAAAAAATTCTAACAGAAAATGCTTTTTATACGCTAGACGAGTTTCACACATACATGGCCAATGTAAACAAAGAAAATAGGACAAAATAGTAGTGGTATAGGTGTCACGTCATATCATCTGTGATATTTTTATTGTGTGTACATGTTTATAGGTACTCGATGTGATGTTATTTTTATATAATGTCCTGTTATCTGCTTTTTTTTTTCTTTTGATGGTTATTTTTGACAAAACCTTTAGGTTAATCTTGTGTTGATATAAAATTGTATGTTTGTATTCGACGTGATGTTATTTATACATAGTGTTATATTGTTTGCTCTTTGAAGGTTTATTTTTGACGGATACCTTTTTGGACAATCTTGTATAGATGTACTTGATAGTTTTTGTAATCAAAGGTGGTGAAAATAAATAAAATAAAAAAATAAAATAAATTGCCATATTCTTGTTTTTTAATCTTTAAATGTCTTTTTTAATTTTAATAAGCACGAATAAAATAAGTGAATAATTAAGCCTACTAATAGTCTCTTGAATGAATACCATATTATGATAAGTCAATTTTTCACAGAAATTGAAAATGTTGAAAATTGATAGACATACCTACCTAAAACTGAAATAATTTTGGAAGTTTGGCAACTGTGCAAGCTTACCTTAGATTACTAGTATTTTACATTACTAGTGTGGAAAGTGACCCATTTCACACGAATGAGAGGTTGCTGTCGTATGAGGCATTAGCCGAATGCGACAATCCCACGAGGGTGAAATGGCACTTCCCACACAAGTAATGTACACTATTTTTCCTACGACCATATATTAATGCACAATACAATTTTTATTTTATGTTTGTGACCTCTAATTTTTTTAATGGGAAGTAAGGACTTGTGATACATCATTTGAAAGGACTGCTATTCAAAAATTATATTGTTTTAAATTTTATGCAAAACTTAACGTTAAAAATTAATTAAAATCATCTGATTTAGGAAATTCGCTACACCACACTATTAACTTAATAAGTAATACCGTCTAATTTTTGATGTTCTAAAAAACAAAACACCATGAATCTTAGTGTAGGAGATGTTCAAAAAGCTCGCCTTGAACGTCTTTGCATAATCCTTATCTTTCGGTAATTTTTAATTTCGGTAATTTCTTTCGGTTTTGACGACCGAAAGAAATTACAAAAAAGCGATCTTTCCTAGAAACGGTAGAGATTCAGAAGGAGATGTACTCCATTAACAAGAGATCAGATATTGAGGGTTTGAGTGCCATTTATTCATATTTATTATTAATTAATAAAAGGGGAGTGGTTGACTCACAACTAAATGACTCAACCTAAAATTTGGACCCCCTTGTATCTCCGAACAGGGTTACTAACAATCCTTGGGTGAAGCTACATTCAACACAATGTGACAACAGCGCTTCTAGTCGAAATTTAGTGGATTTTCACAACCACGCATATCCACTGACGTCACTTGACGTCACCTGTCCTGACCTGACCCGGCGGCCCGGCGCACACACTATCTGTCTTCTGTTATATCTTCAAGATGGCCATCGATTTAAAGATGTAGAATATTTAATTGTGTTTAAATTATTTTAACTCAATCATGTAATTTTAGATTGTTTTTGATCAACCTACTTACGATTTTTAACAGGTTTTAACTGTTTTTGTGAAAATTATTGATGTTCTCATTACCACTTATATCTTCTGCTGAGAGGGAATGTTCTCTGAGATTTTTGCTGATGTTGGATTTTAAATTATAAACCTCACATTGGAGTACATACCACCAGCTTTTAACTTATTGTTATTTGTTGCCATTGAATTAAATTTTAGATCTTTGAAGAAGAAAATGACTGATTCTCGAAAGCTTGGAAAACAATAAAGAGTACACTCTAGCCTAGAAAATTTTAGTTGACAACGTCCCCAGTACTGACCCTTTTGTGTTTCCACATAGTATTGTCATACTTTCGCTGGAAATTGTATATACAGGTGTCCCAGCTCATTCGAAGCGGTCTCTGTAGGCCAAACAATGGATGTTTTCAAAAAACTTTTTTCAAATTTAAGTACAGGATCACAATGGCCAGGTCAGGTCAGGTCAGGTCAGGTCAGGCCAGGCAGAACTACCGGCATGACAGCAGCTCACGCCATTCAGAGAAAGTGGCCTCGTGCAATTTTATATGCTATGAGGCATCGACTTTTCGTCTGGCTATGCTGCACAGCCGGTAGAGGCCACCACCATTTTGCCCAATGAGAGTATAATACTTATGACAAATATTAATAATTGGGCTGTATGTATGAAAACAAAAACAATAAAATAACGGGCTTGGCTCCATCGAGCTCTCTATTATATAATATCTCTCTTAGAGAAAAACTTTATTGAATAAAGTCGACTGCCCATTTAACTTGGGTTGCATTAATACACAGCATATCGATCAATCAAAAAAATGACATAAATATTAAAAATTGTAACATAAATAATAATTAAAGAACATTAATTTTAGGAATAAATGTGTTTATGATTCTGATGGAATCTATTAAAATTTGTTCAGAAATTTCGTTAATTATTTCTGAGTTCAGGTTAAAGCGATTGAAGAATTCAATTACACTTTTACCGATTGTACCACGACTACCAAACCAAAGGCCGATGACTTCCCATTTGCGCATGCCAAAACTTGGTGAATATTTGCTCTGGTAAAAATTAAAACATTTTTCATAAATATTCTTTTTTTCTAATTGAATTTTATCATCTTGATGACAGTCATTACTTTCAAAACGAATTGTAGGGTCGATAATAAAGGCAGAGTCTGTTTTTGGATCAAATGCAATAATATCACTGAAGCGATTAAGACCATCAGTGTCTACGGCATGTACTTCTTCATAGCATACAAATTTTTTCTCTCTTAAAACTTCAGTAATTCGGTGTTTAATTACTTTTATTATATAATATTTATATAATTATAAATTGAAGTTGAAGAATATACTGTTCTGTTGAGAAGTCATGAAAGCTGACTGCGTCCATCCGGATAAAGCCTTCACCGCATGGTTCACCCTGCAACATTACCACAAGAACCCTGTTAGTTTTCAATGGCGAGCCTTAGGCTCTAACAATCTCAGACGAGTCGACAGTTGTTACTATTTTACTACCAGGTTCAAGAACAGATAGAAAAAAAGTAAAAAAAAGTCTAAATGAGCACACATTTCCAATTCAACACAGTTAAACATAGGTAAGAATAATACATGCATAATAATAATAATATGCATTCACCAGAGTAACCATAAACAGTCATATACCTTAATAGTAATTACCGTAGCCATGTAAACCATATGGACACATTGGAAGACCAGATTCCTAGAAGGCAGCCTCCTTAATCTAAGGCAGTCTTTTCTTGTTCCGGAAGTGATATGTTCAAACAATTCCATTCCAAGACTTGTTGTAAGAAGCAATGACGCCGGTGGATTTAGGATCTGTAAAATATAACAAACAAACAAACAAATAAACAAATAATTAGAATTATTGAATTTTTACATTTAAAGATATTTACATTTATCCACCTTTACGTATACAGTGTGTGTCACAGGCATGGTACACCCCCCTTTTTTTTTTTTTGAGATATTTTTTTGAAATTTGGTACGTCGCATATTCTCGATAGAGCGAACTTTTTAGCAGAAAATTGAATTTTTTCCCACATCCGGTTTTTCCGGAAATGTTACCAACTTTTTATTTTTAAAATGGGACACCTTATATATTATTATATTTTTGGATTCTATACATTTGTACGAATCCAACAATACCACATAAGTACCATTTTAAATGTCAAATTTGTTTTTATTTCATTTTTTATTTCTCAATTATAGTGTGCCATGACTTCAGTTGTGTTCGTAACAGATGCAAAATTGGTACACCAAAATGTCCCTTGTTAAGAGTACTAGTACCTAGATGGTACCTCGGTACCAATATGGTACCATTTGAAAAAAATGAATCCAGCTCAAAAAATCATTCCGGTACGCATTATTTATCCGTAAATCACTTAGTTTAGTACTTTGAACGAAAATTCGATTTTTCTAGCATTAGATGATCCAATTGGAGTAAAACGAAATAGTCAAAATCGTACTTATGTGGTATTATTGGATTCGTACAAATGTATAGAATCCAAAAATATAATAATATATAGGGTGTCCCATTTAAAAATAAAAAGTTGGTAACATTTCCGGAAAAACCGGATGTGGGAAAAAAATAAATTTTCTGCTAAAAAGTGCGCTCTGTCGAGAATATGCGATGTACCAAATTACAAAAAATTATCTCCAAAAAAAAAAAAAAAGAAAAAAAGGGGGTGTACCATGCCTGCGACACACACTGTATACTATTAAGATACCACAACTAAACTAAAAATATAACATAATAGTATCGCGCACCAGAAGCGGAGCTTGTTAGATGCACGACACATTCCCTACATTATAAAAAACAAGTAACATAAATTTACATTTCATATATTTATTTCATACTAATACATTATAACTAGATAAACGCTTGGTTACCGTAACTATAAACATATTCATAACTCCCTTGGGACTGTTATGAATCCATAACTCCCTCTATTATTACTATTTGTTTAATTCTGGTAACCATTGGATGTTGGTTTTGTTATTGCATTGTTGGTTGAATATTTGGATTTCATGTCATTTTCTACAAACTTTCCAGCTGATATATCCATGGTAATCAATAATCATGCTTACTCAATTATTAAAAACATTCGTTTAATTTTAAAAACCAACAGATTTCGTTTTTATATTTCATTTTATATGAAATAAAATTAATTATGTAGCACGGGAGTTATTGGATGTTAATAACCTCGGGCAACTTAACAATTCCTCGGGACTAACGTCCCTCGGGATTGCAATATGTTGCCCTCTGTAATTAACATCCTCATAACTCCCTTGATACATAAATAACTATAACCAGTAAAGGGTAAATGATCGATAAAGGGATGTTATTCTCATTGTCTGGTTATTATCTGAGCGGCGTGAGGACTCAGTCTAGTTTCAGCAATTCAGCTGTAAACCTTCTATCTAAAGTTCTCACCCATGTTTTTAGGTAATGTTTGGCCCTCTGAACAAAGTTAGCTCTCTTAATTTCAATCGGAATTATATCAAATATTCTTGGAGCCAAATAAGGTTTCTGGTTCCAATCGTTTTAGTTGCCCTAGGAAGAATTTATTTTTCTGTGACGTTATATCGGGTGAAGTGAGAATGTTCAATTTTCAGTATATTTTCTTTTGTTGACATCTGTCAAATTACTATGGCTCTGACATATAATGCTCGTATGTCTAAGATGCCTGACTCTATATAACTGGTCCGAAGGGTACATTTTATCTTTATTTAGTATATTTCTCAAAAATCTATGCTGTAGTATTTCCAAGCTTTTCATATAGTTTTTGTTCACCCCACCCCAATCCACTGTACCGTATTGCAAGTGAGATTCGATCAATGCGTGATACAATATTTTAAGCTGTGATGTATTCAAATACCTTCACATTCTGTAAGTCGGAAAATAAGGCCCCGTAATTTGTTAGACAAGAATTCAATGTGGTGATTCCTTCGCAAGTGTGAGTCTATTATTATTCCCAAGTACTTAACTCTATCAATTGATTTTATTATAAAATGGTCACCATCCATATCGACATCATCAATAGAGTCAAACCGGGGCAAACCACTACTATAGGAGGCAAAAGCAACATAATATGTTCTACTCCAGTTGATTGTCAGTAACTTGGACTGAAAGTCTTTTAATTTGCACCAAATCTAATTCCATTTTACGTTTTAACTCAATCCATGTGGTAGCCTCATAAAAAATCGCAGTATCATCTGCAAACGAAAGAATCTGGTCTCCAGTTTTTAAACTGTACCCTGAGGAATTCCACATCGCATATACTGAACCTTGCTCAAAGAATTTTATGCTAATTTAACCCACTGAGGCCTATTTTCTAAGTAACTACCAATCAAATCTAGCGCGCAACCCCTAAATGATTGAACCCCTAGATGTTCAAGTACCTGTAGCAATACATGGTGATCTACCGTATCAACTTTGGCGAGATCAACAAAAACGCAGGCCGATGATCCCGCTCGTCAGTTTCTCGATAGAATCATTAGTCGACCTACCCTCCCGAAAACCATATTGAAAATTTAAGATTATGTTGTGCATATCCACGAATTCTATTAACCTGTCTTTAAGGATATTTTCGTAAAATATAAGAAGTCATGAATATTGAATCAGACATTATTTTAGTGTATTTTCTTATTTAAAAAAATTGATGATTTGAGGACGGCATCACTTTTCGAAAATCACCCAAACTCATCAAAATATGTCCACCGTCATGACCCCCAAATCACGAAAAAGTGGTTTTCCAACATTCACCTGCCCACGATATATTACATACAGGGTGGGGCGTGACGAACGCCTCGGTCTGTGTAGCCTAAATCGTGCACGATCTAAAACATTTTTTAATTGGGTCTAATACAGGGTCGTAGTGCCTACAACTTAAAATTATTTTGCACTATGTAGCATGTTCCTTATGAGAGTGGCATATCAAAGTTATGTTTTTTTAAATGGAATGCTCCTATGTTATTGCATTTTTAGATTGTCTGAGAAGAAAAAATAAGATTGGCTTTTACAGTTGGTGTTTAAATTCAGGAGTTTGTGTGTCATAAACAAGTGAAAATCGTCATTTTTTGAGTTCAAGACAAGGCCCTGTACAACGAAAAAGGCTTAAGATAGAGAAAAATGGCTTACATGTCCCTTTTTACTTTTTCATGTACTATCCTATGATGTAGATAAAATGTTTATACAGAGTGATAGAAAATTTGAAAAAAATCTGAGATTTCTCCACGCGTCGCCAAAAAAACAAAACAAAGAAAGTACAAATGTCTCTGCACCATAGGATAGTATATAAAAAGTTAAAATGGGGACATGTAAGCCGTTTTTCTCTATCTTGAGCTGTTTTCGTTGTACAGGGCATTGAACTTCCAAAATGACGATTTTCACTTGTTTATAACTCACAAACTTCTGAATTTAAACGCCAACTGTAAAAGCCAATCTTATTTTTTCTTCTCAGACAATCTAAAAATGCAATAACATAGGAGCATTCCATTTAAAAAAAACATAACTTTGATATGGCACTCTCATATGGGACACTCTGTATACTCGAAAATAATTTTAAATTATGGCCATTGTGATCCTGTACTTGAATTCACAATTTTCTTTTTTTAATCCATAGTTTGGCCTACGGAGACCGCTTAGAATGAGCTGGGACAGCCTGTATACATACAGTGTGACCCATTTGTTATTGAAACACCCTGTAAAATCTTAATTTAAGGTGCGATTTAAAAAAAATCTTTTAAATCATATAGCTTGATAAACTATATTTTGGGAGCAAAAAGCGTCTCTTTCCTACAAAATCCAGGGCCTAACTAGATCAGTGTTTACTTGTAAAATCTCAAAAATTCATATTAGCGATAAAAAAAAAAACTGGGCACGCCACTGGATTCACCAGCCCTTAAAACGGTACTGTACTAAATTTTATTGGAAATGTCATAGTAATAAGGATCTTGCAGTTATTTTAGAAATTCATAATAATACTCCGAATTTTCATTAATTTATTCGAAAGGGTCAAAAGCTATCCATGAAAAAAACTTGAAGTATCTAACTGTCAAAAGTGACAAATAAATTTGTAGGATAATTCCAATAATACAGAATACAGTACCTACAATGTGTCTATTATAGTGTTAATAAGCATGGATATAGCATAACTTTGAGCGACAAAATAGAAATTGTACGTCTAGTTGGTGATAATGTAGGTACTTTAATTTTTTAATTAAAATTTTTTTTTATTTTTTTTTTACTTTTTTTATTTTTTTTTTTTTTACTTATGATAGCTTTTGACCTTTTCGAATTAATTTATGAAAATTCGAAGTATTATTATGAATTTCTAAAATAACTGTAAGATCCATCATATTAAGGTATGTTTCCACCAAAGGAACATTGAGGAACTTTTATGTAGCCACAAGTTTCGTCTTGCTGATTTTCCTTTGAAGTTTACCGCTCGAAATGGAAACCGGCGACAAGAAGGAACAATCTGAAATTGGAACAGAAACCGAGTGGAACATTCAGAAACTTTGTAGAACATTTTCGAAAAAAGGAAAGAGAAACATAAAAGTTCCTCAATGTTCCTTTGGTGGAAACATACCTTCACTCTGACATTTCCAATAAAATTTAGTACAGTACCGTTTTGAGGGCTGGTGAATCCCGTGGCGTGCCCAGGTTTTTTCTAAAAAATTCGCTAATATGAATTTTTGAAATTTTACAAGTACACACTGATCTAGTAGGCCTTGGATTTTGTAGGAATGAGACGCTTTTTACACCCAAAATATAGTTTATCAAGCTCTATGATTTAAAAGAAATACTTTTAAAATCGCATCATAAATTAAGATTCTACAGGGTGTTTCAAGAACAAATGGGTCACACTGTTTTGTGGGCAGGTGAATTTTGGAAAACTACTTTTTCGTGATCAGGGGGTCATGATCGGTGGACATTTGATGAGTTTAGGTGATTTTCCAAAAGTGATGTCGTCCTCAATATGGCGAAAGGAAGAACCATCTTTGTTTATTTTTTTTAATGGGACACACCATAATATTATTGCATTTTCAGATTGTCTTAGAAAATGTAATAACAATGATGCTTATAGAGTTGCAGTTTAAATTGAGTAGGCTCTGAATTATCAATAAGTGAAAATCGCGATTTTCCAACTTCAAAGTCATTTAAGTATCACAAAAACGGCTCAAGATATCAGAAAATGGATTACATGTCCCTATCTTAACTTTGCATCCGATATCCGTTTTCGTGGTAAATAGCTTTAAAGTTGAAAAATTGCAATTTTCATTTGTTTATAACTCCATAGCTACCAATCTAAACTATAAGCACCATTGTTATTATATTTTCTAAGACAATCTGAAAATGCAATACTATATGGGGTGTCCCATTTGAAAAAAAAAACAAAGATAGCCATTCCTTTCGACATTTTTAAATGTGCGGCCATCTTGGTAATATTTCATTTTGACTCGTTATTATGTGTGTTGTCAAAGTTCCAAATTCCAGTTTCCTAGATCAACTGGAAGTCGAACTTTTTCTAATGGGTGCGATAAAAGAATCACCTGTATAGTAAGTATTTATGTAGGTAATAAAGGTACTCATATGTTTTATAAAATGAGTAAAATTGACGGAAAACGTTTTGGTTTCTTGATTACTTGTTTTCATACTTCTATTTACGTGATAAAATTCTTTATTATACATATTTATAATAACGACATTCAGATAAAACTGATAAGAAACATAAAAGAATTAAATTCGTAAATATGAATTCATTGTCTGTATTACGAATACAAATAGAATTATGCTGTGCTCTATTAATCTTTTTTTTTGTAATCTAATTTTGAGTACCTACTTATTATGTTGCATTACCACCTTACTTGATACAACAAACTCTGCAAAATTTAGAAACGCCTGCTGGCTTTTAAATTAACGATTATTTATTGATTGCAGCTGATTTTAATAAATGCAAGGGCTGCTCAGACAGAATAACTGGTTTATGAAATTCATAGGTGGGTACATCATATGGGTGGATAAGAACAATAATCTATAATTTGTCTCAAAATTTTTTTTTATCATTGAAATCTGTTTTAGATTTAAATGATATAAGGGACTAGGACCAAGTAAATATTTGATCAATAAGTATGTCAATTTTCCAAAAAGGTAACATAGGCATCTCATTAAAAAGAAGTGCAACTCTAAAATGTATACCATATTTAATGAATGTCCTTCTAGCTCTATTTAGTAAGTATGAAATATATTTTATTTATCTAAAGTTTTGATCTCTTCTTGAATATTATTTCAGTTGCAATATTTCTATACATACTGGAATTTATTGGAATTCCGTACAAGAGCTCGACTGGTTTCTACTGTAAAGACCCATCTCTAACACATAAATTCAAAGGGGATACCGTTTCAGTGATTCCTTTATATTCAATGGTATTTCTGGTGCCATTCGTAGTAACCATTATACTTGAACTCTCAAGAAAATCGTCTGTAAAGGTCTTTTATAAAATATTTTTTCAGTATAAAGATTTTCTCATAGGATTTGCAATGGTTCTATTTATAACAGATATTTTGAAAATGTTTATTAACGAACCGAGACCTCAGTTTTTTGATCTGTGCGAACCCGAAGAAAATCAAAATTGCACAATTGGAACATTTATAGAAAATTTCCACTGCACCTCGAAGAAATATCAGGGATATATGTCAGAGTCAGCGACCAAATCTTTTCCATCAGGACATGCTTCCCTGTCTGTGTTTATGGCCATGTATTCTTCGGTTAGTGTTAATTGATATAAAAAAATGTAGATTTTTTTATCTAATATAAGATTATAGTATCTCATGGTGTTAAGTAGCACTCAATCGATCATTGGCCAATGAGAGCTCATACTGAAATTTTAAATCAGATGTACTTAACCAGGTATAGTTGCCGAGATCGAAACTGCCGATCGTTAACTTTATGTCATATTTTGATAAAATATTTTTGTGCAAATGATAATTTCTAAACAATATTTTTAACAGCGAAGGGTAGTTTAAATATTTGTTATAAAAGGGTAGAAGAACCCTTCACATCAGGGGGTATATTTATTTCTGAGTATAAAAGCACATAAAAGCAGGCAATTTTCGATACGGAAATTATACTATAAAAATGATTTTTAATACCTAACTTCCTAATATTGTTTCAGCATATGGTCCAGACGAGACTGGTAACAAAGTGGACAGGCAATTTACTAAAAACAGTATTGATTGCATGTTGCCAAACTTTGGCAATATTTATTTCCACTTCTAGGATTTCAGACAGGCGTCATCATTGGTGGGACGTACTTGCAGGAGTTATCATTGGCATCTTAGGATACTTATATGTATTTTTTGTTACCAGAAAATGCGATAATAAGCCCAAAAATTACTCTTGTAATACTGAAGAGAATCATTAAAGTAGGTTTTCATTTCCAGTGCTTCAAAATATGTGAATAATTTGAAAAAAAAATCTAGATAAACCTTAGTGTTAGGTATGTTTATATCTAAGCAACTATTTAATGATTTAGTTAATTGCAGAAAAAAGGTAGGTAATAAACTTGCTATATATTTGTTTATTGTTTATAATTCATATGTACCTACTGCTTGTAATTCCTACAAAAAAATTCATTTTCTAAATACCACCTTAGTAAATTGATATTTCATTGTTAGAAAGTAGACTGTAATGGAAAGTAAAGCATGCACGTTGCTTAAAAACCGACAATATACAGGGTGTCACAGAGGCATGACACACCCCTATTTTTCCTTTCTTTTTTGAGATATGGTTTTGAAAATCGGTGTGCCGCATATTATACTCGAGATAGTAGGGTAAGTCAGGGAGAGATGGCCCACGGTAATAACTGCGCGTAGACTAAACGCAGGCAGTCGCCCAGCAGTCATCGTGAGTTATGTGTTATATTGACATCGTGCATAGTTCGTAAACAGTGCTAAAGTAAGAAATGGGTAAGTTATATTCGATAATAATATTTCAAGGAGTAGTAAATATTTTAGGGCTTGTGAAAAAGTCAATATTTCATAACATAAAATTTTTTTTTAACGATTATTGGGATTTGCTTAATTGTGCTTAATTGTATAGGTTCTTGAGGTTATGTAAAACTGCCAATGCGCGTGTGTTTGTATTTCATTGTACGAAAAATTTAGTGAGCCAACTCTCCCTTAGTGTTTTTTGTTTTTTTTTATTGAAAATGCACATGCACTGCAGGGAAATCCCTATGATGCTCTGGGAGCGGTGCATGAGCGGAGTTGTCGATTCACGTTAGCCTTGAATCGCTTTAGGTTGTATACTTCGGGAAACACGCCCTTTGGAATGCTATTCCAAAGTGATGCGGTTCTATACATAAAATGATTCTGAAATAGGGTGGTACGAGGTGTAACGAGCTGAACCTGATACGGATGAGCGTCTGCGGCTCGACGTGTATTTCTGCCCGGTCTTGTTCTTGGTGGGATCAAACGGGCCACGTCTTTTGAACACTTTCCATAAAAAAATCTGTAAAACAGACTCAGGTCAGCTCAGGTGGGAGAGATGGCCCAGTAGCTTACGGTATAAATGGCCCATAAGCCATCTATCCCATGAGACAAAAAATAGTCTGTAAAAACGTGTTTATCTTTGTAGGAACATGCCAACTGAATACAAAAGAAAATGTATGGTACGAAGAGCGCAGTGGACTGAAGAAAAGTTGCGTATAGCTGCAAATTCTGTCCAAGAAGGTACGATGGGAGTCAGAGAAGCTGCCCGAAATTTTAATATACCCCCTCCAACATTAAGGAGACGCCTAAAGAAAAAAGGCTTTGCAAAAAGAAGACTGGGGCCCGATTCAATACTCGGTAGAGACAATGAGAAAAAACTAAAGTGCCATATCCAAAAATTACAAAAGCACGGTTTTGCCCCAACTCGGGATTGCGTAAGATCAATGGCATTTAGTTTGGCAGAGCAACTGAATATCGCACACAAGTTTAACCGAGAAAAGAGAATGGCCGGCTATGACTGGCTGCATATGTTTATGAAGCGAAATCCTGAGTTGAGTGTTAGAAAATCAGAAGGGGTCTCGCTAGCTCGTTGCGAAGGTATGAACAGACAAGAAGTAGCCAATTATTTCAACCTTTTAGAAGCTACACTTAATGAAGCTGGCCTAATAAATAAACCTAGCAACATTTTCAATATGGACGAGACCGGCTTACAGCTTAATAATAAACCAGGATACGTCATCGCAGGAAAAGGCTCTAAAAATGTGGCCGCTATAACATAATCGGAGAAGGGAGAAACCATTACAGTGATTTCCTGCTGCAATGCTGAAGGTTTTTTTATACCACCGGCGTGCATCTTTAAAAGTAAAAATAAGAAACCTGAATTTGAATATGGCATGAGTCCTGGTTCGGTGGTATACGATGGTAAGTTTATTCTAATACTGGATGGTCATGCAAGTCATTGTAATTCTCCTGAAATGCTTGAATATGCCGAGGCACATGACGTTATATTGCTATGTCTGCCCAGCCATATACTACTCAGTTCTTGCAACCGTTAGACAGGGCCTTTTTCAAAAGTTTCAAGGCGCATTTTCATAATGTATGTAATTCATACATTTGGGCAAATCCGACCAGAAAAATATCCAGGTTGCTATTTGGACAATTATTATCTGACGCTTAGTCAAAATCGACAACTGTTAATAATGCCATTTCTGCATTTCGGGCAACAGGCATTTGCTCCTTTAATCCAGGAGCTATACCAGATTATGCTTTTCTATGCTCCGAAGAAAATAACATAAAAATATTGAACCTCCTAATGAAGCCAATAATACACAGACTGACGAAAACGTTATGAATAGCATAGACCCAGATAGGGCGTCCTCCAGCCGCCAAGAACTAATAACTCCTCCAAGAAATTCTGAAAATGTGGCTTCATCATCAAGAAACGCTGCCATAGAAACAAACCATGATGAATACACACCTTGTAAAATGTTAAATAAGATTAATCCAGTACCAAGTACGTCATCATCTGGTGTTGAAAAAGCAAGGAAGAAAGCTAAGCAAGTAGCTCTTCTTCTAACATCACCGGAGCATATTAAAAACCGAAAAACCAAGCAAACAGAGAAGCAAAAAGTAATAGACAGAAAGAAAAAAGAAACTAAAATTTAAAACACAAAAAACAAACTATAATCAAAAAGCATACAAAAGCAAAGAAACAGAACAAAAAAACCATCTCGTATGAATCATCGACAGAAGAAGACACTGATTTTAACTAGCAAGAATCAGATGATAGCCCTTTTGAAGAAGATGACGCAGTCGTGTATAGGATGCGGCGAACAATATAATGTGACATCGAAACAAGAGGACTGGATTCAGTGTGTTCATTGTCAAATGTGGTTTCATGAAAACTGTTCCACATAATATGTAAACCTCTGTCACCCTTGCGGTAAGACATTAAGCAAGAAGAAAACATAAATAAAAAACTTTCACAATCGAGCCGTCTCACCCCTGGTGCCAGGGCCATCTCACCCGTATACTCTGGGTTAGATGACCCACCTTACCTTGTATAATGTTTCGTTTTAGTTTGCTAATAATAACAAATAAAACCTATAAATATTTTTTCCGGTTCGTTATCTCATTTAGTTTTTATTCTAAAACCATTTAAAAAAATCTGGGCCAATACTTCCGGACTTACCCTATAATCGTTCAACGATTTAGTGAAAATTGACTTATGGTAGATTATAGAGGTATAAAGCACTTACCAAAAAGTAAAAGGTATTAAACCTGCATTTCCTATGCTTCTATAAGGAAATCCCAGGGTATACATTTGTCATATCCTACAACACCCGGGTGTCCAACGTCATATATTATCCTACCGTATTTGTTACAGAATGCGCAAAGTCAAATAATGTCAAAACATTGAATTTTCTGATCGTCAGAGTATTTATGATATAACGCAGTAGCATTTAACGTTACAGGTTACAGGTTATGCTAAACACATGTTATCATCATTGCTCACCTCTAAAATGCCTCTTTTATGCTTGCAGAACTCTTCAAATGAGATGCCGGGCATCTTTATGCCACTATATCCACAAGCCCTCAGCATAACAACCGTGTCGATGGACACTGTGAGGGCCCCATTTAAAGATAACTCAATTCAATAATAGTTGAATTGAAGAACCTATTCCAGAGTACCTATTTACTTATTCAGTATTAGCGCTGTGGATAGTTGATCTTGCCATTGAAACGAAAACACCATACCGATTCTGTCATCATCGTTAAAATTCTGTAGACCTCTATCCGTGATCTCGTCCACACCAGCCTGGAAGTAGAAAAATAATTATGTATATTGTTAATAAATTCATTAATAGTGGATAACTGGTAACTATTGAGTTAGTAGAGTGTAAGGTGAGGTGATTGGATAGAGGAAATTCTGTAGTTATTGTGAGAATAAAGTCAGAAATGGAGCTATAAGTATATAAAGGAAAATACAAATAAGTGAAAAAGGCTAGTAACTAACCTCAAAAATGAATTGTGAAGAATGTAAACAAGACAAGGAAGGTTTTAATTGTGATAATTGTGGAAGAAAATATTGCAAAACCTGTTCCAACTTGACTGCATCAGAGGTAAAATGTATGCTATTGAAAGAAAGAACAATGAAATTTTGGTGCAAAACATGTTTGGATTTCAATGCACTATATTTGATGAAAAAAATTGTTCAGGACAAAGAAGAAGAGATAAAGGTGAAAAATAAGCTTATTAAAGAACTGGAGTCAAAAATAAGCAGAATTGATCGAAATGAGAGTGAAAACACTGGAGGGAAAAGCTACAGTGATGTCATGAAAAAGAAAAATGAAATGATAGTTGTAAAACCTAAAAATAGTGAGCAAAGCAGTGAATTAACAAGGAAACAACTGAAGCAGTCGATAAAACCTGAAGAGCTTGCATTGGGAGTGATGAAAATGAAACAGGTGCAGAAAGGCGGTATAGCCATAAATTGTTCAAATGATAAGCCAATAGAGGAAGTGTGTGAAAAAATTAGAGAGAAAATGGGTGGACAATACTGCCGTGGTTAATGAAAACGCCGTAACCGACATTTTTACGATTTTTCACTTACGGCATATTCTAATAAATTAAGTCATTGCGCATCTTTTGCTGCTAGCTAGATTACCGTATCTTCACTCATAAACATATTATTAAAGGTTTTATTTTGCCGTATATTCCCTCAGGTCGCTTTCTACTAAGAGTTTTTACCGTATACCACATTTATAATTCAAACCGCCGTATCTACTCTCTTAAGAGCAGTTACGGCAAAACATGTTAGAATCTTAAGGCATTCTTGTCATTTCTAACAATGAATTCTTACCGTAAACCACATTTTATACGTAAAAACACCGTTCATCTATAGTTTTTGCAGCAGGAATGGCAAAACGGACCAGCCAGTTGAGCGAGCGCATGGTGACAACCGAGACCGTATCCGCGTTTATAAGTGACTCGATGCGGATTTGTGATTCAATTTTAGTGGAGTTTGGATAATTAGAATAATAATTATTGATTGAGAGTTTATTATATTTTGTGGCACGAAGCAATATCTGGAAGATCAAAATCTGACATTACAAACGCGTTTCATAAATGTTTATTATTAAATAGAGATGTTAACAAATTTACATTCTGGTTAGATAATTGCAGCGCGCAGAATAAAAATTGGGGGTTGTTTTGCTATTTCGTTCACATTGTAAATTCTGATAGCATATCTGCAGAAAAAATTGATTTAAAGTTTTTTGAACCAGGCCACACATTCATGAGTGCTGACTCATTCCACCACCAAGTAGAGCATTCGTTAAAAAAAATGGGTAAGGTTTACGATTTTCAAGACTTCGTAGATAGTGTCAAAAATGCAAATTCAAGAAAAATGTAGCTGTTGGTGTTATGGAATTGTCAGATTTTTATACATTTCCTGATTGCACATATCACAATATAAATTAACTAGAACTACTCCAAGGCCGTACCTGAAGTCGATGGTACATGTAAGTTTTACAAGAGGTAATAATACTTGTCAATACAAAAACGACTTTGATGGTCCATTTACAACTTTAAACTTTTTGACCACAAAAGCATTTAAAAATGGTGTACCATTACCCGAGCCTCTTAGAGTACCACGTGGTATACAAAAAGAAAGAAAAGATATGATACTAAGCAAGCTCTCGGGAATTATACCTGCAAATATGTTACCTTTTTGGAAAGAGCTACCAATTTTATAAAATCCTCGCAATGACAACTGTTTGGGTGATGACGGTGATGAGTAATTATTATAGTTACTGCTTACTAGGTATATAATAATACCTAATCCTGTATTATGTTTGAATTTACATTTACAATGGTAATATATACCTACCTACTTTTGTTAATTAATTAGTTTTTGAAAGTAGTATTCATTTAGAAAAATATCTTTAATTTTGATTAATTCTACAAATATTATTAAACCTAATAGAATACGAATAAGATTGTATTAGAAATTAAATAAAAACATCTTTTGATTCTTTTCAATACTTACTTAATTATTACTTTTTCCTTAAATTTTAACTTTAAAAAGTCGTTAAAGTTTGTCTACTTAGTATTAAATTTTTTATATAAAAAAATTAAAAAAATTATAAAATAAAATGTTTTAGAATTTTTTTTTAATTTTTTTATAAAATATTTTTCATATTTTACAATCATTGGCATTCATTGGATTGAAAGGTAAGAATAATAAATTGTTGATAGCAAATATATGTACCCTAACACATTCTTTATAACTACTATACGGTATATAGAGGTTATAATGTACCTATCAAATGTTAGGTATGTTAGGTTAACGAACCGTATCTATTAAAATTGGTAGATACGGCATTTTAAATAAACATTGCTGTTACATTTAATAGCTCTTAATGCCGTAAGTACAAATGTCATCTTAATGTCAAATTTTATTTTTTCCAACAATTACCATTTATTGCTAAAAACTGTATTTAGATATGTAACGGTGAAACCGTTCTTACAACTTTGAAATTGGTGATGGCATAAACCAAAACACAAAATGTCGTTTTTCTCAAAACACTGCTTTTGTAGATACGGCGTTTTCATTAACCACGGCAGAATATGAGATAAAGAAAGTGGAGAAAAAGAAACCAAGAATCAAGATTTTTAATGTAGACAAAGAAGATATTGAAGATGAAGATGAATTTAAGGAGAAAATGATTGAACAAAATAATTTAGATGTTGATGACAACAAATCGGAAATAAAGGTGTTGTTTAAATATGATAATAGATATGGAAAAGGATTTAATGTAGTAATAGAAGTGGATACTAGAACATATGCGAAAATTATGGATGAAAACGAAGTGATATATGTGGGTTGGAGGGCATGTAAATACGTAGAGTATGTGAATGTTATCCAATGTTATAATTGTTGGAAATTCGGACATATGAGTAAAAATTGTAGAAATGAAAAAGTGTGTCCAAACTGTGCTGGTAAACACAAAGAAAAAACATGCGAAATAAGCAATAAAAAGTGTGTCAACTGTAAGTATGCGGCAGAAGTATTAAAAATAAAGAACTTGAAATATGATCACTCAGCAATGGACAAGAAATGCGAGTCTTATAGTAGAATGACAAAAAGAATTCAAGAGAAGATAGAATATCCAGTGTTGATGAACTTAAATAAGGATAAATAGCAATTATTGAAATGTAATAGTGTAATATGTTTGAATATACAGGGGTTACTAAAAAATAAAACACAATTGGAATGGTACATAAAACAAAAAGAACCTTATGTTATATGTGTTACGGAAACACATATTACAGAAGAAATATTTGAGAATGAAGTGGAAATGGAAGGTTATAGACATTGGTGTGTGTACACAGAGTCTAGGCATACGGGGGGAGTAATTATATACCGTGTGTCCCCGGATAGGTGAAACGACTCTTATAAAAGACAAAATTTTTTTGATTTTAATTTTAATTTTTTGGGGTTCAGCCCTGCTTGGCTAAAGAATAATTTCTAACAAAATTTTAGTTTTGAAAAATCAAGCATACCTTGGAAATTTCCAAGAAACCGATTTTTCTGTTGAGTAAAGTGCCTTTTATGTGGCAAAAACGACAAAATTTTATTTGAAAAAGTTGTCCAGAATCAACATTTAGATCCGTATACCAAATTTCAAAATCATAGGCCAACTTTAATTTTTTTAATTTATTTTTATGTTTTATTTCACAAATCAAAGAATTTCATTTTGTAACAATGACTGCCATGGAAAAACCAAATTGTACCCATAGCAATAGCAATCTGTCAATATCAGTCTTTGTTACAAATGAAATTCTTTGATTTGTGAAATAAACATAAAAATAAATTAAAAGATCAAAGTTGGCCTATGATTTTGAAATTTGGTATACGGACCTAAATGTTGATTCTGAACAACTTTTTCAAATAACATTTTGTCGTTTTTGTCACATAAAAGGCACTTTACTCAACAGAAAAACCGGTTTCTTGGAAATTCCCAATGCATGCTTGATTTTTTAAAACTAAAATTTTGTTAGAAATTATTGTTTAGCCAAGCAGGGCTGAACCCCAAAAAATTAAAATTAAAATCAAAAAATTTTTGTCTTTTATAAGAGTCGTTTCACCTATCCGGGGACACACGGTATACGAGAGAAAATATAAAATGTAGGATAATATTGAAAGTAATAATTAGTATGAACATGTGGGTGTTGGGAATTGAGTTTACGGTTGGGAAAGAAAAAAATATTCTGATGGGATGTTATCACTCACCGAGTGCAAGTCATGCTGATTTCTTGGAAAAGTTGGAAGATATTGTAAATGAATGGGCCAGCAAGAAAGGAAAGTTGATTATAACTGGGGATTTTAATATTGATATGAGTGAAAATACATCTTATGCAAAGAGATTAATGAGAATAATAGACACTGCAGGTTTGATACAAAAAGTTGAAGGGTACACGAGAATTACAAAAGAAAGTGCTACAAAAATTGATTTAGTGATTACAAATGAAAAACAGTTAGTCGTACAAATACATAGTAAACCAAAAATGTCAGATCATGAAATCATAGAAATAAAATTAATGCAAAATAATACAACAGAGCCATCAAAAACTGTATTAATGAGATCGTATAAAACTTTTGATAAGACTAAATTTATGTCAGACTTGGTTAATGAAAAATGGGAAGAAGAGAAAGAAGATGAACTCTACCTGGATAGTATAGCAGAGAAAGTGATTGGTAAAATTAAAATGCAACTAGACAAACATACTACACTGAAAAAAGTAAAAATAAACGGAAAGGGAAATAGCAAGAAATGGTGGTCTGAAGATATAAAAAATGGAATCAAAGAAAGAGATAGGAGATACCAAAGAGCAATACAAACGGGAAACGAATGTGACTGGGAAGTGTTCAAAACAAAAAGAAACGAAGTAGTTAAACTAATTAGAGACAGAAAAAGAGAATATTATAAAGTGAATATTGATGACAATAAAAATGAACCAAAAAAAATGTGGAGAACAGTGAAACAATTAATGGGACAAAAAAAGAGCAGAAAACAAGCACAAATAGAACATGAGGGTACAGTTTACGATGATGAAAAGAGTATAGCAGAAGCATTTAATGACTATTTCATTATACAAGACATAGTGCAAGGTATACATAAAATAAATGAAGACGAATACATATTAAATAATGTAAAGATATGTGAAAATAAAATAGAAGAATTTAAAGAAATAAATCTAACTGATCTACAGAAGATGGTAAAGAAAATAAAAAGTGGAAAAACATATGATGATGGGATAAGTTCTGAAATAATGAAGATGGTGTATAATAGTATTGGAGAAAAAGTTGTGAAAATCATCAACTTAAGTATAAAAGAGTGTAAAATACCTGATAGTTGGAAAATATCGACAGTAGTACCTGTGGAGAAGGTGCAGAAAACAAACTACTTAAATGAATTTAGACCACTTAATACATTACCAATGTACGAGAAACTACTAGAAATAGTAATAGCAGAACAGTTGAAGAGTTATATAGAGGACAATAATATTCTGAGCATATATCAAGCAGCGTACAGAAAGGGCCATTCATGTGAGACATCAATACAGTCAGTTATGATAAGGTGGAAAAATGCTATAAATGAGAAAAAGATAGTGGCAGTGGTGTTCCTGGACTTTCAAAGAGCATTCGAAACATTAGACAGGGACCTATTGGTAAAGAAAATGGAGAAAATAGGTATAACAAAAAATGCATTGGCATGGGTGAGAAATTACCTAAGTAATAGATACCAGAGAACAAGATATGAAAGTGAATTATCAAAGCTAAGAAAAAATAATTATGGAGTGCCACAAGGATCAGTCTTGGGACCATTATTGTTTGTGATTTATATAAACGATATGGTACATACAGTCAAAAATAGTAGAGTACAGATGTTTGCTGATGATACAATGTTATATATAGTGGGAGAGAGTGAAGATGAAATAGCAGAGAAATTAAACAGTGATCTTGAATTGGTTAAAATATGGCTGCAGAACAATAAAATGAAAGTAAATATAAAGAAGACAAAGTTAATGATACTGAAAAGTAGGTATAACAGAAGACATCTAAATCAAATAAAAGTAGAGATAAATAAAGTGAGAATTGAAGAGGTAAATGAAATGAAGTATTTGGGTGTAATAATAGATGAAAACTTGGTTTTTACAAAGCATGCAGAGTTTATTGCAAAGAAAGCGTCGAGAAAAGTAAACATGATAGGAAGAATAGGAGATATAATTACCAAAGAAAGCAAGAGGACCATGTACAATACAATTGTAGGACCCCATTTCAGTTATTGCTCGACAGTGACGAACATGATGAATGAGACTGACCTTGGAATGTTACAGAGAACACAACACAAGGCTATGAGAGTGGTGTTGGCCTGCAATAGATACACAAGCATAAAAAACATGGTGGAGCAGACGGGATGGTTAACTATAAGACAACAATTGGTATACAAGACAGTAGTGTTTGTGTATAAGATGCTAAATGGCCTTGTGCCTGGGCATTTAATGAACGAATGTAGGGTGGTGAGTGATGTACATGATCATGAAACAAGAAGTAGTGAAGACTTTTATATACCTAAATCAAGAACTGTATTTGGTCGGAAAAGTTTGTATAATAATGGACTAAGGTTATATAATTCATTACCACAATGGGTTAAAAGTAGTGTAGGGATAAATGAGTTCAAAACAAAGAGTAGAAGACATATAAGAAGGACAGTATTTATTTAGGATAATGATAGTATATAGTTTAATGTCTAGGAAATGTATTGTAAAAATGGGAAAAAGGGTGAAATTGTTACTGTGTATTGTAGGGGATAGGTGAAGCTATAAAATTGTATTGTATTATTGTAGATAGCATTGCTAATAAAGGTTATTATTATTATTATTATTATAATTAATTAAATGTTCGTAGATTTTTGACTTGATTTTAATAACACCATATCTGGTTGTTGTTGTACCGGGTGTCCCAACACTAGTGTCCACCCTCTAAATAGAGCTTAATTTTAAAGATAAAAAATTGAAACTTTGAGGATTTGTGTACTTGATATAGGACCACGGAATGGCATAATCAGTTTCATTGAAAAAATTTAGTTCGGGCGCCAGCGATAAAAAACTGTAAGATCGTCGATAAATTGTCGAAAAAAAAAATTGATTTTTTTTCAATACATACATAGAAATCGATTAATAAAATCAATATCGCTTGAAAGAAATGTGAAAAAACTAATTATAAGGCTTTAATTAAATAAAATATAATTATATGTATAGCAATGAAAGGTAGGCAATATAATCTGAAAACGGTAGGTGCAATAAGTTTTATGACAAAGTAAATAAGGCCCAAATAAATAGAAGGACGGCTCTTGCTGGGCTAGCCGGCACAATGAACCTGCACTGGACAGTGTGGTAGTATGGACTCATGAAAAAGGTGATTATTAAAAAGATATTAAAAATGTTTTTTAATGAAACTAATTATGCCATTCCGTGGTCCTATATCAAGTAAACAAATCCTCAAAGTTTCAATTTTTTACCTTTAAAATTAAGCTCGATTTAGGGGGTGGACACTAGTGTTGGGACACCTGGTACATACCTTAAGGTACTCCAATGGTGTTAAATCATCACTGAACTATTTGAATTTAAAAGTGAACTGTCGTCCTGTGAGTTTGAACTTTTTGAACGTCCATTTAAACTCACTTGAACTGATAACGAATCCGTAACCCCATTGTGTTGGTGTTGACGGTTCATTACTTAACCGTTCAGTAGTTGTGTTATTGGAGTCCTGTTGTGGTTGGAGTCCCTTAACTGCGATGACTCTGTGCTGTGAATCAAATTTCTTAACACTGTACCAGTTGTGGTAACGGTCTCGCGTTGTGATGAAGTAGCTGCTGCATTACTTAATCCTCGGTGTTGGCTACACGATCAGATGGTTATAAGCGGTCTTTTACTCTCAGGTTGTCCATACAGCACCATCAAAAATAATTCTGTAATCGATCATCTGTAGTGGACCATACATTATATTAAATGAAATAAAATTATATAATATTGAATAATTACCTGCTTCAAGATTTTGAACTGGACTAAGTCTTGAATAACGCCCTAGGTGAACATATTTAAGAGTTTTCCTGATGAGTATTGCTAAACTACATTCTTTAAAATCACAAACATATCCGCAGGGTCTAAACCAAGCTGGAGGGGTCGTGATAATTTTTTCGCATATTATCTGAAACAAATGCCTAAGTGTCAGAATAAACTTGCTATACAAGGTGATCCCGAAATGGCGGACACGGACAGCACCACAGCATCCATTATTGAGGATTAAAGATTCTAAGTTCATTTACTTTTTTCTCCAGTATGGCTCACTTAAGAAGATATGACCACTTTTGTGGAAAATAAAGTCACCACACTGCACTGGATGATAATAAATAGTGGGGGAGAAAAATAATGTGTAGGTCTACAATATCCAGATAGATGTTATCATGGAAACATATGAAATGGCAAGTCCAATAAAGCAATGTGGATACAAATTCGATAATATTATTCAAAATCTCGAATTCGAACAACGATGCAACACTGAAAATTTTTGTTGAATTCAGGGAATATGTAAACTTTGAATGCCTGTAATTCCGTTCCCGATAATAAAAAAAAAAGTTATCTATCTTAACAGTTCTGTCAAATCATATGCTTTGCCAGTGGATGTTGTTTAAATTTGACTGCTATTTTGATTTAAATTTTAGAAAAAGGACACCCTATATCTCGGTAATGAAGCCGAGGAAATAATTATTGTTTTAAGTTTACAGTCTTTCTGAACAGCCTTTACAACACCCTGTATTCCGTGTCCGCCATTTTGGGATCATCCTGTATAAAAAAGTAATATAAATATAATATTTATATTATTAGATACTTACAGCTCTTAATATTGCTGGGCACTCTACATACGTGAAAAAATCGACCTGGGCCATATTCACTAGCTGCTCTAATTATAAATTCTGCATAGCAGTTTTAAATGTATGGCTTGGTTATTATTACACTGATCTATAAAATAAAAAAAAACACGTATAAAAATTAAGACATAATTGTAAATAATAAAATACATACCTACCCTTAGAGTGCACTGTTCACTCTCCAGAATGTTTTTGGGGAGTAAACTCTCCCATTCCCTCTACTTCGACTGTCAGATATTAAAAATAGGAAATAGGAGCTCTCAAATATCATGATATAATAGGTTCTCAGTGTTTGATTTGATTGAAAAATAAAGTGTAATATTTAAAGAAATGTTTATGTGGGTAAATAAAAATTGTTAGTGATTATCATGACACGTAAAACAAATTTATTACATAAAATTGTGTTTATAATATTTGAATAATTATTTTCACAAGATTTCATTTACATTATTCCAGATTTCCTTTCTTTTTGCAATTTCTTCTTTGTTCTCTTCTCGATATGCTTTTGTAACCTGTTATTCTTTTTAAGTTCTTCATATTTACTTACCAGAGATTCGATGCGTTGCACAGCTAAAAGAAAAAAATTGAACCTTGAGTGAAAAGATTGTTATTGAGTAAGAAGTTGCTTACATTTCTGTTTGAAAACAGGTTTTTCACCACGTTTTAGTTTATCCTTCATGTCCTTTTTGGCTTTAGACAGTATCTCTTTTTGTTTCTCATCCTTTTCTTCTTCTTGCAATTTATTTTTCTTAAAAGCAATCGTGTCATGATTACGTAAAAATATGGTTTTATAATACTTACAGTTCTTTGCAATAGGTGTTTAATCTGCTTTTTCTTACTTTCGTCTGTTGTCTTTTCCAGTTCTTCTTTAAGAGCTGTTACTTCGTTTTTTCTAATATCATTTAAAAATTTGTAGTCGGACTTAAAAGACTGTTTGTCAAATGGATAAACAACATCATACCGAGGATCTCTGAGTGTTAAGTTGGCCTCTTTTCTTGGTTCGACTTTGACCAATCTGGTACGAATTTTTGAGCTCATTTCACGTGGTCTATTCTTATTTGCGCGTTTAAATACTTTGTCTTCTCGTGTCTGCTTACTCACTCCAAATACTTTTTCATTGTAAAGCTTTGTACCAATCTCGTCTTTAAGTTTCATAAGATCCTCAAAACTCATATTCGATAGTTCATTTCTGATTTTAAGCTGAAAAATTTATGAATCATAATACATTCTAGAATGTCATTAAATATATTAACCTAGACTAGACACATTAAGTAGGGATTGCAATCCGGAAAACCGGATCCGGTAATCCGGCGGATCCGGCATCAATATACACTTGACGGATCCGATACCAACATACCGGATCCGGTGACCGGGTCCGGTGATTGCATATTTTGTCAAAATAACCGTGCTGTTGCTGTTACATGAGTAGGTGGCTAGGTAAAACTTTAAACGCGTGGTGCTTGTGCGTGCGACTCGTTTGACGCTGACCCACCCCGCTGCCCTTGTTGCTGCTATATGCCCGCTCAGTTCAGTCTTCAGTATCAGTCTTCGTCAGTTTCACAGTTTCATTAGTGTTAGCGTTAGCGACTCGCTCTCGCTCAAGCTCAAGTCAGCAAAGGACAAATGTGTGTTTGTGTTTTGTTTCATTGTTGCATGTTGCATCGTCATCGTCAAATGTGGAACTCAAATTTAAAGTAAATAAACATTTTTTCTTCTTTAAAACAAATTTTTATTACACATATATTTTTTATTTACAGGTACTACTCGTACATAGTATACTAGTTATTTATTAATGCGTAAAAGTTTTAAAACATGTCACTTTTGAGAGCAAGCCAGAATGAGGAGATCTGTAGTGGGGACAGTGAAATAACTGTATGGAATTATTTTACAAAAAAACAAAAGGATAAGTCTGTAAACGCGGAATGCACATTGTGCTCTAACATACTAAAAATAAGTAAAGGTTCTTATAAAGGTTTAAGAACACATTTGAAAACAAAGCATTGCATTGACTTAAGTTCTGAAAGAAACAAATTAAAACGTCCCCTCAACTCTGATTCTGATTCAACTCCTAAATCATCCACATCAAAAACTGTATCAGCTGATATCATTTCTGATGATGCCCCACCCAAGAAAAAGTCTAAAACAATTGACAGTTATTTTAAGAAAGAAAACACCATGGAAAAGATTATCTCCAGAATGGTCTGTAAAGATGGTGTGCCCCTCAGTTTATTTTGTACATCGCCAGATTTGAGATATTTGTTTTCGAAAAGCGGATTTCAACTTCCTAATTCACCAAACACTATAAGATCTATAGTTTCAAATTTTGCAAATACCTTTAAAACCGACTTGATAATTGAATTCGAATATCTTAAGAAACAAGGAAGAAAATTTTCCTTGAGTTTTGACGAATGGACTTCGCAAAAGAATCACCGATATTTGAACCTAAATGTACACCACAAAGAAAAACACTTTAATCTGGGCTTGATTAGAATACATGGCTCGTGCACTGCGGAACATACTATAAGTCTAATAGAAAACCGCTTAAAAAGCTTCGGACTTGGATACTGATATTATTGGCATGAGTACTGATGGTGCAAGTGTCATGGTCAAAGTAGGTAAGCTAATGAACTGCTATCAGCAACTGTGCTATGCACATGGGCTACAATTAGCAGTGGTCGATGTTTTATATAAAAAGAGAGAAGAAGCAACAACGCTAACAACATCTAATGAATCAGATACAGATGAGGATGATGAAGATACAACAGATGATTCTTTAGACGAACAAGGAGTTACAGTAACAATAATGGATCTTTCTAAGGCTGAAGTAATTCCTAGATACAGTGACATTCTTCAAAAAGTGCGAAAAGTGGTGAAACTGTTTAAAAGATCACCCACTAAATAGGATATCTATCTGCAAAAGTACGTAAAAGAAGATACGGGCAAAGAACTAAGCCTTATTTTGGATTGCTGCACGCGTCGGAATAGTCTTTTGGCTATGATAGAAAGATTCTATAAACTGAAAGTGTGTATCGATAAAGCTTTAATAGATATAGCATCTGGCATAAAATTTAGTGATCTTGAATGGTCGAAAATAAAAGACTTGATTGACAGTTTGCAGCCATTTAAATTAGCTGTGGAGGCGTTATGCAGAAGGGATTCAAATCTGTTAACTGCTGAAACAATCCTGAAATTTGTTTTAGAGAAGTTGCTCACATATGACACGGTGTTGAGCACTGATTTATCCAAAGCACTACGTGCGAGAATTGAAGAACGTCGCACTGTGGTAACAGGAATCTTGATTTACTTACAGAATCCGAAGAAATATCAAGAAGATTTTAACCGATCAGATAATACATTTACAATGCCAAAGAAAAAAGACATGCGACTAGAAATGAAAAAAATCTTGGAAAGAGTTATCCAAGATAATGACCCTAATGATAGCGAGGATAGCGTGGAAGTCGTCGTGGAAGAAATAGTGGAGAAGAACGAATCACTGAAAAAAGATTTGACATTGCAGGAAGAATTACAACTACAGATCCAGCAAGAAGTGAAATCTTATAGCGTACAAACTAAAACAAAGAAAGAATTTGATAAAATACTAAAAAAGGAAATGACTGCATTTGAAAGTGAAGGAGTTCGAGGAGAATACTTATCTGCTATTCATGATTATTTGCTGACAATTAAGCCGACAAGTGTAGAAGCTGAGAGAGCATTCTCGGCCGCAGGCTACATTTGTAGCTCTATTAGAAGTCGATTGGCAGATGACACAATCAACACAATTTGTTTCCTAAGATCTTTTTTTCAAACCAAAGATTGATTATTTTTAAAAACTAAAGAGTTTAAATTACAAAGAATACTTAATATTTTGTGATTGTTGTGTGTGCTGTGACTGCTGTGCTGTGTTTTTTTTATTTTCCTATTTTTATTTTTGTATCCATTAATTTTTATGTTATGTGTTATGTTTAATTTCATAATTTTGATTGATAATATTGATCTCTACATTATCTTTAAAATCTAACCAAGAAGACTGAATCATCAGTTACGTTACGATATACGTTAAAGATAAAGACACTGTTTTTTTTGTTAATATGATATTTTAATTGTTTTGACTTTTAATTTGTGATTTTATTTGTTCTGACACTGAGAGTGGAATTATTTTTGTTTATTTTTAATATTATTCATAATAAAGTTGATTTCGTATACATATCTTTTTTTTTAACACTTCATTAACGCCCATGTTGCAACTTGCAACGAAAAAGGAAAGTTTTGATCAATCCGGCCGGATCCGTCTGGACCCGGCCGGATTGATGAAAATCCGGTCGGATCCGGCCGGATTGAAAATGAGGCCGGATTGCAATCCCTAACATTAAGCCTGCATATATCAGTATCTGCCCGTATCACCTACGTACTCTTGCCAGTAAGTAATTAACAATAATTGATTAAATTTTGAACAACAGTCCAAGATTGAGAAAATAGGAGAATAGTTTGAAGGCATCCAGACAGAAGTAGCTGTACAAGCTGTAATATACCACTCTCAGGGCAAGCATTTTTTTCTTCAAAATAATCCTTATCAGTGAAACTTAAGGAGAAGCCCTGTATTAATTAAGAAAAACCATTTGCAAGTGAGAATTCCAGAATCCTTTATTTTCATCCGCCACAACAATGGATTGGACTTTCACCTATACGACGGTTAAAAGCTACGCGGGAATCTTCACCATGCACTGCAGGCGTGATACCTAAAAGGGGTAGCGCGGGCAGCGGTCAGTGGAATCGGAGAGAGACAGATAGAGATACAAAGGGTTGTGTGAGTATAAAAACACCAGCGCTGGTTCGCTCGAGATCACTTCTGTAGATGACTTCCTTTCGATTCTTCTAATACTTTGGTGGATTGAGAATACACTCTCCACTCTTAGTTTGATTTGTTTATTTATTTGACTCGGGTGGATTGATACACTCTCCAATCTATTGGTTTGATTTGTTTATTTAATTTGACTCTGGTGGATTGAGAATACATTCTCCGCACTTCTTGTTGTTTAATTTGTTTACTTGTATTTATTTAATTGGCGCCGGTGGGTTGAGAATACACTTCCCACTGATTTTGTTTTACTCATCTAAAATTATCCTACGCCGTTGGATAGGGAATAGAGTCTCCTCCGGTTTGTCTTGTGCCTGTCGATTACAGAACAAGCCGCTTACTTTATTCCTAGCACCAGCATCGCTGAAGACGTCGCCAAGGAAGCTCCAACAGGTTTTTATAAACAAGGGTATCGTATTTATTTATTCACTCTGACAAAATCCCCTTAGTTAGAAATTATAATCAATTCTTTATATTTCAGAAGCGCTTAGGTACAAAATTGTATTTATTTGTAACAGAATAACAGATCTTCCTAAACTGTTCCGACGGCACAGTCATTTCACAATTCATCGACATTGTAGCCAAATGTCTCCCTCTCTCAAAATCAGAAAGAATAGGTCTGCTTGAAGTCATTTCAGTCATTCAAACAGCGTTAGGTTTAAAGCGAAAGGAAAGAAAAGAGACATCTCAAAAATAAACCAAAGGCCAAAACAAACAGATAGGTAGAAACAGAAACAAAAAAAATGTCACCACACTAACCAAGGGAAGTTTAACTTCATTTTTAGTTTGTTTGTTAAGTATCAATTTGTACCTCATTTCGAGCTTTGACAACTAAAACCTCTCGGAAACGCAAAACAACAAATTCAAGCAAATCGAGGTTTTCATCAAACAGTTGGAGTAGCATACTTATAACATTAATAAGAACAAATGTTTAAAAAAAAACAAAAGGATTAAAACCAAAACAAACAAAAAACAAAACAAAACCGAGTTCCGTAATGTCAGAGCATAGCCTTTTACGGTAAACTCAGATCCAAAGAGATCAAGGTATTTTCTTCCAGCAGTTGCGCGAATGCGAGAGTGCCTTCAGTGTTTTTATTATTGTGTAAGTCGCGTAAAACCGATGTTCACTTGAACAGAGTGGCCTGAGGGAGAAGGTCAGTGGGATGCTGCCTTCGTCTCTTGTAGGTTCTGGTAATTGAAGGGCTCGGTGCAAAAACCAGTCAACTCCATTTTTCATAATTTGTGGGAAATCAAAAAAAAAAATCTTTCTAAAAATGTTATTTGACAAAGTTTTGATTCGAACAAAATTGACCATTAAATATTGGGACTTGGCAGTGATTTAATAATAAACCGAAAGATAAATTTTACTCAGACACATCAAAAAAAAAAAGATTTGAAAGTCTTGGATTAAAAAATTAGTAAAAAATGGAGTTACAACAAACCGTAGGTAGGTAGGTCTTAATGAGTATAAAGACAAATCAATAGCCTGTCGTATTGGAGTCGGGTTTTAACCCATCGTCCTGACAGTTGTCAAGTCTGGAGCGCCCGAGAACCCAAATAAAGAGTTTCAGACTCAGGCAGCAACACACATCCAACCAGACTACCAAAACCGGTTGAATGAGATTCCATATAGGGTTTTCGATTCATGCAGCGATTCATATCCTTCCGGACTCTCCAATATAGTACGCTGACGAGGTCTAATGAGACCGAAACGGCCGTCCGTGCTTTTGGTAGTCTGTTTGGATGTGTGTTGCTGCCTGAGTCTGAAACTCTTTATTTGGGTTCTCGGGCGCTCCAGACTTGACAACTGTCAGGACGATGGGTTAAAACCCGACTCCAATACGACAGGCTATTGATTTGTCTTTATACTCATTAAGACCTACCTACCTACGGTTTGTTGTGACTTTTGAGTATACTTCGGCTTTTTAATATGCATATTTGATGTCAGTCTTGTAGCCCCTGGAGTGTCTGCAACCCATGATACACACTGGAGTTTTATTTTGCTGGGAGCCTGTTGTTTCTCTTGATAGATGTCGCTCTGTCTCGAGGTCACTGGTAACCGGTTGAATGAGATTCCATATAGGGTTTTCGATTCATGCAGCGATTCATATCCTTCCGGACTCTCCAATATAGTACGCTGACGAGGTCTAATGAGACCGAAACGGCCGTCCGTGCTTTTGGTAGTCTGGTTGGATGTGTGTTGCTGCCTGAGTCTGAAACTCTTTATTTGGGTTCTCGGGCGCTCCAGACTTGACAACTGTCAGGACGATGGGTTAAAACCCGACTCCAATACGACAGGCTATTGATTTGTCTTTATACTCATTAAGACCTACCTACCTACGGTTTGTTGTGACTTTTGAGTATACTTCGGCTTTTTAATATGCAAAAATGGAGTTGACTGGTTTTTGCACCAAGCCCTAAAATTTCTGTTGGTAAAGCTTACCTGAAAATTGATGACTTATTAGTCAAATCAGGAAACATTGAAACAGTAAAACCACAAGCTTGAAATTGAAGTAAAACTTTCCCAATCTGGCAACACCGAAAGTCTCTAAGTAACCAAAACCCGACCAAAGTGAAACCACCAAACCATTCAATTCATTGTCAGGTCAGGAATTTTTACGACAACCCTTACACACACAAAAGCCAAGGCAAACAGAGAGTAAGATGATTGAAATGACTCAAGCAGGCCCTTTTCAAACCAGCTGGAGGAACAGCATCGGAAGGTCTAAATAAATAAATGTAAAACCAACTAATAGGAAATTAATTAAGGTAATTTAAGATTCATTGTAAGGAATGAACTGATATCTAGTTTGAAATATAGATGGAATAGTGATACCTTTGATTCCAAAATCTCAAAGGAATAAATTTTGATGACAGGTATATATTATACTATATGAAATAGTGCACATTGCAAATATAGCATTTGATTCTTTAATCTTAAAGGAAGTAATTTTGATCACACAGGTATTTCTTGACTCCTGAGCTTTTGCATATCCTATCCGAGAACCGAGGGTGGCTACAAGAAGAAACAACACAACGAGGTGGGTCCTGGCCGCTTTTTCTGGACGATCATCGGGGGTAGGGGGGTGGTTGTTACAAAGCTTAACAAAGTATGCAACATTTCTCTCTAAAACATATAGGGAAGCCTATAATTACAATTTTAGAATTACCCATTGACATCCCTATGCTGCATTCGCCAACGCACCACCCGGTATATACAGTTCACTTATTAATTACGGATCAGGTTATCGTGTAGGGTGATGGAAATCACTGGGTATAACCACTGTCAATTATTTGCTGGAGTTGGGCTGAAGTTTTATGACAATGAACAGAACAGAGTTGCCAGATGAATTTTTGATTTTTTTTTATTCTTCTTATTATATTTACATATTTATAGGCTAGTTTTGCTTTTGAAACATTTAGTCACAAATTTTATAATATTGCAAATTGCAATCTTTAACTAAAAAACAAACTCGCTATTTCGAATTAGCGTTTTACAATAGCCTGAGAAAAAAATTAGGTATCATGTATGTATTAGGTATTGTGATTGTTAAGAAAATATTGGTCTTCTTGAATATAAAATAAAATAGATTAATTATTGTTAATTTATTTTTTATAAATACTCGTAGGATGGTAGGTATCAAAATCGACTGCAGTCTGGCGAGGTGTTATGGGTAGGTCGAAAGATATTCATTGGAAAGATCCATGTTGTGAAATAAGTTTGTCACAATGCGCAGAAGGCGTCCTAGAGGGGTGGGGAGGAAAACGAATGCAGCGTTGGTTAGTGTGTAGTGTCTGCTTCGTTAGTATGAAAACACGTTTTTGTTGCTGTAGTAGTATTTTTTCTAAAGAAGTTGAAAACGAACGCGGTTTTTTCTCGTGCTGATAACAATGTGTGACGAAAAACATGAGCAACGAATCAATGTGAAATTTCTCATTAAATTAAAAAAAAAACTTCGACCGAGTGCTATAAATTGTTGAAAGAGGCCTACGGTGAAGATTCTCTATCTCATTCACGTGTTTTCGAATGGCATAAAAGGTTTTCTGAAGATGGGGGGAGCATCGAAGATGACCAACGTCCAGGTCAACCTGTGTCTGTTTCAACTCCGCAAACAGTGACCAAAATCAATGAAATTGTGCGCGGAGATCGTCGTATCAGCATTCGGATGATTGCTGAGACTGTAAACGCCAGACGCTGAGACTCTCGCCATGTTTTGGCAACACTGCGAGAGCGAGTTCGTAAAAAAACGGCCGGAGTTGTGGAAAAACAAGTCGTGGATCTTGCACCAAGATGCGCCTGCCCATAACGCGCTGTCTGCGAAGCGTTGTTTAGCCGCTAGAGGCACATTTAACACTCCAGAGGTTTCGACAGTACACCAGGGAACCACATAAGAACCGTCGTGGCTGGAGACGAGTCAGTAGTAACTTGGAAGTGAATAGGAAAGCTGAAGTATCACAGAGGAAGGAAGACAGTAGTAGCCAGTGGTGGTATATAGTGGATTGTGACTCAATGAAGTATAGAAAAGTGGTGTAATATCTGTGTGTGGAAACAAGAGGACAGCTGATCATTTAGATTGAGGTTATAAGTTTATAAGTTGTATTTGTGTTAAAAGAATAAAGACATCTGCAGACTTTAAATTCGATTTTAATAACTGTGAGACACGTAATAATATAAATATAATTCTTAGGGAGTTCAGGGATAAACACTTAACACTGTGTTATAACCTAGTTAGTCAAAAGGGTGATATAACATGAAAAATTGGTCATTATTTAAATCCACATTTACACGTCAATTGTATACTTTTTTTTGTCATTATTACCCACCAGGAACCCAACCATCTAATAATATTATTTATCCTATGGGACTACTATGGAACACAGCATGGGCAATGCATCAATAAGGTTCATTTCACTATGAAGTCTTATGGAGACAGTAGGGGAGAAGTACCTACAGATAGCCGAACAGTTACCAAGTGATGCAAGAGATCGTCATTCATTAATGTCATCGAGACAGAAAAGACCTCTGAAGCATCAGAGAGCAACAGCTCTCTCTATTTGTAACATTTTGTAGAGTTTTTAAATGAAGACATTTTAATCACTTGCAGTGTCTTGTTTACGACAAAAAATACAATTAATGCAAGTGTTAAATAAAAAATTAAAGCGCTAACTTTATGTGGACGCATCCAGGAAAGAAGGGCACTGGTCCCCCAAAAAACAAAAGTAAGATGTTTATACCATTGGATAGAAAATTTAATTCTGTTTTTAAGTCTACGTTGGGTGTAATCAAGAAAACTTTCCCCATCAGTTATTCTGATTTTGGTTCAGAATAACTGCCACTTGGAAGTTTTAGTTGGGCATGGGCACATGCGACAAGTCCCACTTGTTTAATATCTTTTGAAAGTATTTGTGCAAATAAGAAGTGAATTGAAGTAATGCGGGTATATTACCACAGTGAAGATATTTTATATTACCGCAGGATTCTAAGATAAGTATAGTTTCAATTTACTTGCGCATTCTTCAGAGATACTTTGCTATTAAGCGTACTTTATTCATGGAAACAATGGCGCCTGTGCCTGTTTGCTCATCTGCTATTCTGTTGGGTACAAGTGTCAATTCATATGGTTTTGTGTGTTATCAAAAACATTATTATTGAAAACTAATTAGAGAAACGTTTTCTCACATAAATTTCATAATTTTAAAGTGGCTTTTGTGGCCTTTTTCTACTTTATTTTGTACAGAATGTTTTCTTCTAGAGAACAAAGCTGACAATGGAAAGGGCACTTCTTCAAAATGTTATGAAAATCAATATTACAGGGTGATTCATTGGTAAACGGACAAACGGTAACTGTGGATAGAGGACACCAAGGTGGTTCTAAAAAACCCATTGTTAATGGGTCTCACGTCCTTAGTAACATAGATATAGGGTGTTTTATGGATATCACCAATTTCTTTCGAAGGACATAACTAATGAACCCTCGAACGAACCACTCTGTGTAATTTTTTTAAATTCGGTTAAAAAGTTTCCATTTCACTGTACAAACGTTTGACATAATAGCCGGAAGCAAAATCCAGGCCCGTACCTACTTACAAATAAATTAATAATTCTCGATCGCACATTCTCGATTGCTTTTTTTGAGAGGACCTCAATGGTGAAAACCGGAACTCGCTATCTTTTTTTGTTTTCGAGTTATAATGAAAAGCACGATGTTTCACGATATCGATAAATGTCAATATCTTTCTTGGTTTTCAAGTTAGAGAAAAGATATTTGCACATTCTTTTTTAAGTAGAATGGAATGGCCTCAACAGATTTTGAATATCTTTTTTCATTTTTCGGTTATAACATAAAGTTGTATTTTTTTAAATGGAAGTCATAGTGGGCCATGAACTAATTAAATAGAGTATTGTTTTCTCTTTGCAACGATATATAACATGTGTGTTAAAAATTTATGAAAAGTTACATTTTTCAAAATAAATTGAATTTATCTAGCTACCTGAGATTTTTTTATTTTCATTTTGACTAGTCACCTAGTGGGCGTGAATATCATTTAGAATACTATATGAAGACGCCTGTCAAAGCCAGTTCTCTTACATTTTTGAGTCAGAAAGTCACTGTTTCGCTTTGAAAAAAATAAAATCTGGTTGATCACCAATGAAACTTTTTATATGTTTTGTTCGATTGCTTATTTATGCAAAATAGTAACAATTCTGATATTTATATCATCTGATATTCAGAAAGAGAGATAAATCCACAAATCAATGTCAACAAATAAATATAACAATAAAAATTACAGCAAAAAACAAGTAACTTGATTGATAATATTTGCCTTCAACCTCTCAAAAATAGATCTGTGGGGTTGTCTCCTCTCTGGATAAAGATTGAAGTATATTTCGGATGCAATATCAGAATTGCTGTTACTTTGAATAAACCATTCTAACATCTTTTCGTAGTTTTCATTAACCAAATTTGTCATTTTGCAAGCGAAACAAGCTTTTTCTAACTGAAAAACTGCGTAAACTGGCTTTGACAGGCGCTGTCGCACAATTTTCTAAATGACATTCACGCCTTCTAGGTAAATAGTTGAAACAAATTTCTAAGGTAGGTACCATGATAATTTAAGTTTATTTTGAAAAATGTAACTTTTCATAAATTTTTAACAAGCATGTTATACTGTGTGTCCCCGGATAGGTGAAACAACTCTTATAAAAGACAAAAAATTTTTGATTTTAATTTTTATTTTTTGGTGTTCAGCCCTGCTTGGCTAAAGAGTAATTATTTCTAACAAAATAATAGTTTTGAAAAATCAAGCATGCCTTGGAAATTTTCAAGAAACCGGTTTTTCTATTGAGTAAAGTGCCTTTTATGAGGCAAATACGACAAAATGTTATTTGAAAAAGTTGTTCAGAATCAACATTCAGGTCAGGTCAGGTCAGGTCAGGTTAGGTCAGGTCAGGTCAGGTCAGGCTCTATATCAAATTTCAATATCATAGGTCAACTTTTATTTTTTTCATTTATTTTTATGTTTTATTTCACAAATCGAAGAAAAGAATTTCATTTTGTAACAAAGACTGCCATGGAAAAACCAAATTGTATCCACAGCAATAGCAATCTGTCAATATCAGTCTTTGTTACAAATGAAATTCTTTGATTTATGAAATAAACATAAAAGTAAATGTAAAAGATCAAAGTTGGCCTATGATTTTGAAATTTGGTATACGGACCTAAATGTTGATTCTTAACAACTTTTTCAAATAACATTTTTTCGTATTTGCCACATAAAAGGCACTTTACTTCACAGAAAAAATGTTTTTTTTTAATTTCCAAGGCATGCTTGATTTTTCAAAACTAAAATTTTGTTAGAAATTACTCTTTAACCAAGCAGAGCTGAACCCCAAAAAATGAAACTTAAACTCAAAAAATTGTTGTCTTTTATAAGAGTCGTTTCACCTATCTGGGGACACAGGTTATATATCGTTGCAAAAAAAAATACTCTATTTAATTAGTTCATGGCCCACTATGACTTCCATTTAAAAAAATACAACTTTATGTTATAACCGAAAAATGAAAAAATATATTCAAAATCTGTTGAGGCCATTCCATTCTACTTAAAAAAGAATGTGCAAATATCTTTTCTCTAACTTGAAAACCAAGAAAGATATTGACATTTATCGATATCGTGAAAAATCGTGCTTTTCATTATAACTCGAAAACAAAAAAAGATAGCGAGTTCCGGTTTTCAGCATTTAGTTTCTCTCAAAAAAAGCGATCGAGAATGTGCCATTCACTTTTCCATAGCTCTTATACCGAGATCTCCTATAGAAACATCCAAATTTGCCCACCCTGTACATCAGAATTTTCAAATTTCATTTTGGTATTTTAAATTAGCCTTTAAATTAGAACATCAAGCCTATTTGCAATGCCTGCCAATAATTAAAGAAATAATATGTTGTACCATTTGAAAGGAATGAATGTGTAAAAAGTTCAGATTGTCCTTAGTTTTTTGTAAATTATAATTTTAATTTTTTTATTATACAATTTCATTTAAACAATATTTTACTGTAAGCAAAAAGTCACGGCCACCATATTTGTTTTTAACGAATTGTAGTTTCAAAGCGGCACAAGTGTGTATAAGCACCATTTTTCTCAATATAGGCTTAGGGCTTAGCAACTAGTTACAAGTGCAGATAGCAATAATTACATTTACATTCTACATTTCTTCAGAACACTTTCAAGGTAGCAACCTGTCCAAAACCGTTAAAATTGATAGAAAAATAAAACTAGTGAGTCTAGAGATCATTTTGTTTTTCAATTTGTGGAAAATGACCGGAACGTTTCTCCCATAACTCATGACTTTGTGTAGTAATTCTTGTAAACGTTTAACCGTGATTATTAAAATAATAAAATCCTTTTAAAGGTACCCGACTCAATAGGAATTATAATTTATTACTCTATTACTTATCTATCCTTTGGAAAGTGTATGTAAATGAAAAATAAATATACCAGACAGTGAGTCTTGTATAAAATAGGTGTTGTAATTTTCAGTGCAGTCAATAAAATCTGATTTATGACCCATAGAATAGTCCTAAATGGGTTAACATCACAACATCCTGGGATTATTGTTTATCTCTTTCCCCGAAAGTAGAATCATCCATCTTGATCGTCTGCCTTTTTCTATCATTCCCACTTCCCAAACCATACTTGCCAGGAATATTATTGCAAAGAAAAACAAAAACTTTATTGTCAGTTTTGAGTGAAATGGAAATGCAACGTCTTGGAAATGGAATTAGTAGAAATGAGAAGAATAGCTGATTGAATTTCACAGAAAGTGAAAAAAATATAAACAATAATCACATCCCAATATAAATAAAGTAATATTCTTCACCAGCTGGGTGAGTTCAGAGTATGGTTGCGATTCCGAGTCATCAGTTCCCCTATGGTATCCCCCTACTACTTTCTCCTCTCGTGTCCCGCTGAAATCCTCTCAGCGATGCCATGTACAACCCCATGAGGTCAGCCCCTCTAAGGTAGCTGACCATCTTGACTGTTGCCAATGTATCCAGGTCCTCCAGTGTCAGAAAGTCTCTCTAGAGGGCTTGTAATCTGGTTATTCGTCTTCATTTTTCTCAGGGGAGATTTGTTTCTCCTCCTGGTCCAGCAGAATCGAGCTGTTTATTGGAGTTGGATTAGAACCGATCTCCATAGCTTCTTCAGTTGCCAGGAGGTCGAGATTTAATCATATAAAAACTCAACTTCACTTAACACTGGTAATAATGCGGTATCTCAGACACCGACACATTTTCAGTGTGCCATATTGATATTTTTTTCTGTTTGTGTATTCTTTTAGTGTCTTTAGGAAACAAAAGACATAATTCTATAATTTTTGTGCAAACCTGACGCTAGTATCACCCTATACAATCAAGTCCCCATGGGAATTTGAAATCTGAGCAATGCTGCTTTCAAACGACAGATCAAGAAACTGCTATTACAGCAATCAATATACTCCGCAAAGGAATGCATGGAGTACATGTCAAGTCTTGGAGAATAGTTTTGGGAATTCCACAGATGTGCTTGGCTTGGCTCATTATTGTTGCTGTTGTGGTTACAATGGCAAGCATTACAATTATTATTATTGCAGTTATTAATGTTATTTTGTATTGTGTTTTATATGACGTGCTCTGATAGAGTTATATAAAGTCTATCTATCTATCTATCTACAGTCAAACCTGGATAAGACGGACACTGAATAAGGCGGAAATCTGTCTATCACGGAAATTTTTCCCGGTCCCGAATCAAGCTATACACATTACATGTTAACTTCCACTGCTCAAGCCGGAAACTGCGTAACGCGGAGACGGAACACGTTTTTTAACCTTATGCACGCAATTTCACCTGCATAAGACGGAAGCGGACCGACGTCGCCACCTAAAACTCTTTACCTCGGCATGTTCTCGCGCGTCTATCCTACTCTCACTTCTCGGAATTTTTATTGCGGCAATAAAAACTGTCTGTAGGTACTTATGCACTTCCTGTATAGTCCTGTTCGGATTCAATTTTAGTCAATTCTAAAGCTCCAACTGTGAGCATCAAATTATTTTTAGTAGGTACCATATTCGATATGTCTGCAAATAAAAAATTCAACACTCTAACACTGAAATCTTTAGAAATCTATTTTAATAGATTTAATTATGTGTTATGAAAACAAAAAATTAGCTTAAGCTTCTCGCGGAAAAATATAAGTGTGGTAAACCACAAGTTTATGATATTTTGAAGAATAAGGACAAAATAAAATCAGATTGGCTCGTGGGAAAACATTCTATCGATGCTAAAAAAATGTACGTACTATTGGGCATTTTCCGTGCTAAGCAGGTTTGTTTCCGGTTTAGACAGTTGTTGTTGTTTAAGCCAGAAACCTGTATAAGACGGAATTTATTTTCGGTCCCAGGCGTTTCCGGGTTATCCAGGTTTTACTGTAGTAATAAAAATTTTAGGTACAGTATGGCACGCCGTAACAAACGAACAATGTTGAAGAAATAAATATTATTCACAGCGAAATTGGTGTTCATAAAAAAGAATTAAAATTATGATAAAGCGTAATTTCAAATGAATATTTTAAAACCTTAAAAAAAAATATATACTTATTGGAATTTGTACCTACAACCTATAGCTCAACAGAAAAATTTCAATTCAGTCGATTGTTATTTTATTTTAAAATCATTATAGTTTGATATCTACTCAAACTCAAGTTATTTTAAGTTTCAAATAAAAATTCACAGTGCTACGGTATAAAAAATTGAAAATTCAGTATGTTCTACGATCATTTTAAATTATGTACCTACATAGTTTTAATTCTTGAATTAATATTGTTTTAAATATGTAGACATATTTTTCATTCATGAATTTTTACTCTAGAATTAAAATTACAGTAGAAGCTCGATTATCTGGATCGCGATTATTCGGAATCCACTTTATCTGGAACAAAATCTGGAAAGATTGTGGTCCGTATCACAAATTTAATTGAAGTGCTCCGCGTTATCCAAAACACGCACCTTCAAATACTCCGCTTTATCTGAAATTGTACCAACCTATAATGCACTGTTCATACATAGATTACATAGGTATGCATTTCCTCAGGAATATTAAAATATTTTTCACTGACAAGTTGCTAGAATTTCGCAGAACTTGCCCATTAAATAGCTGGTTTGTTTCCTGCCTGATTTACTTCTTTAAAGAATAACATTTCCGCTTCAGTTAGGTAGGTAGGTACTGTTTCCTTTATAACTCCGTATTATCCAAACTTTCACTTATCCAAAATGGGTCCGGTCCACATTACTTCGTATAATCGAGCTTCTACTGTATGTACATAATTTTAATTCAGAAATCAAATATTATTTCAAGAATAAAAATAATTAAGGAAGTTTCATTATTGTTACATAATTTTAATTTGGAGAATGTTATATTTGAATTACTGCTGGGAACGTAGGGGAACAGAGGCACGAATAGCATATGGCAACGCTGAAAGGATTTCAACGGAACACGAGCGGAGAAAGTAGTGGGGGGATACCGTAGGGGAACTGATGACTCGCAAACCCAACCTTGCGGGGTTCAGTTCCTGGAGCACATGACTGTAATCGGCATTACCTATATACCTTATACCCACCTCCCACCTCTATGTAGGTACTTTCTTGAAAGTACTTGCAAAAAAAAACGCATTTAAACATTTAATTGTCATGTTTAAATGTTTACAAAAACACTACCAAATGCACAGCTCGGTTATGTTGCTGATTGACACCCTGAGTTCCCCATCCACTAAGTCAGGTCTAATTAATCAGAATTTACGGATCTTACCATTACGGCTATTTCTTTATCTTCTGTATTTTATATTTTACTTTTCTTCATTCAATTTCTTCAAATTTCAAGGGGAAAAACCTACCTTGACCAATGCCCTGACTTCGTGGAGGGGAACTCAGTGTGTCAATCAGCAACCTTACCCATAGTTAGCGTTAGTACTACTACCGGTTATCCTGTTGTTTAGTTTTCCAAAACACACCTCACATGCCCATTCCACTTTTTCCACTCGCGTCTCTCACAACAGTCACAGTGTTGCTGCATTAAATCAGGTCTTTGGTCAGGGTAGGTTTTTTTTTTAATTTTAGGGACATTTAACACGTAAAGTGCCACAATGGGACATGACAAAAATTTTCCCCATAGGCCAAAACTTTGTTTATATAAATTTCATAAAAAAAAGTATTTTTAAATGGTACTTAGTGCTTAGTTTGGTGAAAAACTGAATTTTTACATTGAAAATTTACCAAAAAAAATGCAGCACCACATTTCACTCGCGCGGCCAGGAATAATAATTATCATTATTTTGGCCAAGCGAGACCAATGTGGTGCTGCAAACTGCGAGTTAGAAAAATTAGAAAAATTGGGGAGATCTGGTAGACGTTGTTGGAATGTTTGTTTTAACAAGATCTATGCTGAGTCAGGGAGAAAGGTGGCAAATACCAAGACTTGAAGTGCTCAGATTGTGACAAACATTTTTGCCTAGAATGTTTCTTTCAAATGCATAATGCAATTAAAAAATAGAGTTAGATTATTATATAAAAATGTTTTTTATTTAGAATATTTTATGTTTTTATTTTCAAAAGGATAATAAAATTTTGATGTTTTATTTTTTTTATAATAAATAAAATTGATAATTATAATTTCATAAAATTATAATCACATTAAATGTTTCGACATTTATAAGCTAAAGGATTTTAATTTCTATCATTTCCGCATTTTCCAGTAATTAAAATATTAAAATTAGTTTTATAACAGAAACTTGATTGAAGTCAAAAAGTTTCCGGCCATGCGAGACCACGTTGGTGCTTCCCGTGTCCAGGCCGAATGCGTTTTCTGACTTGTCTGGCCACTAAATTCCTACTTCCGTAAGGTTTACAATCATTTGAAGCCCCAATGCGATCTCGCGCGGCGAAAAGTATTGGTGAGACCTGCGAGACCACATTGGTCTCGCTAGGCCAGAATTGTCGGAAAATTGTTCTCATTTTGCGAGACCATGTTGGCCTCGCCTGGCACTTTACGTGTTAAAGGAAAAAAAACCTACCCTGACCAAAGACCTGATTTAATGCAGCAACCCTGTGAACGACGCGAGTGGAAAAAGTGGAATGGGCATGTGAGGGGTGTTTTGGAAGACCAAACCACAGGATTACCCTACTACCAAGTCAAAAAATCTATCGGAAAATCTAGAAGGTAAGGTACCTACTTTACAAGGTTACCACTGGAAAATTTATAAAACCACTTACTCTTTCTTCATTCGATTCTGAATCCGTACATTTACTTTGTTCCAAGTTCATGTTTATTTCAGTTTGTCTTTGTAGTTTATGAGTTTGACCAACCTTGTGGAAGTATTATAGGTAAGCAGCTTCTTTACAAATCCAATGATTGTCGTATTTTGAATTTATATTAAAATTTGGGGTGGAAGGTATTTAGGTAAGTTAAAATGTTGTAGTTTGTATTTTTGAAATTTGTACAATATTGTAGAAAAGAAAATGTACACACACAAAACAAACTTTGCAGAAGAAAATTTATTAATAGTTTTGAACATTGATTTGATGCAAGATTTTTCAAAGATATTTGATATAAATTGTTGGTTATGTTATCATCTTCTTCTTCTCCTCCTGTTTGGCCTGACACTAGTGGGATGGGGAGGAAGGCACCAGTGATGTGCCAGTGCCAGTGCCATATTATTCTTTACCTCTATTCTTTACGAGTAAAGAATTCATTCTTTACATGGACTTTTTCAATGTAAAGAACGTAAAAAAGAAAAAAACAGTAAACAATGCAAAATTTATGCTCATTATTGCTTATGCAGTGAATAATAGTTTGTGTATCTAATTAATTATTACTAAATAATAATAAATAATGTAAGCCTCATTGTTTATTGATTGAATGAGTATTAAAATATTATTGGTTGAATGAGTTATTATTATTATCGGTAACCCTAACCCTACATTTTAGTTACCCATTTATTTTGAATTTTAATGTGATTATCTGGACCGAAATTCATGTTAAAAATAAGGTTGAGTAAGGAAGTAAAAAGGCAGGTTTTCTTGGTTTATTTGTTTAACTCAGTTACCTACACTATTTGTATTCAGTATCCGTCACTATACCTACCTAATTAGTTAAAAAATTCTAGAATTTTTAAAGATAAATAAATACACATGGAACCGTTTTTTAGATCGGTTAAATGTTCACCGATTTAATTAACATGGAGTGTGAGAAT